>ML682021.1:7824661-7886789 GCA_007922195.1 Podocnemis expansa | reverse complement strand
TGGCCATATTCTCATTTAGAATTATAATCTGATAAATAAACTACTAGTTGTTTTCTCTAAAGCTGTATGATCTTTAGAGGGTGTGAGTGAAGAAGGCTGGGCACAATCCATTTAATTGTTAAATGGACAGGCTTGAGTGTGTGGTTACTGGGAGTGGTTCCCAATCTCTGTAGACAGTGGCTCCTGGAGTAGTAATTGGGGCCAGGGATACTTGCTGGGGGACCGTCCCTTGAGTAGTCAGGGGGCATACACCCACTGCTTGGGACCGATTATATGCAAGAGGCTGGAGTTGACTGACTCAGGAGTGAGTGGTCACTTGGCAAACCAGGGTGAATCAGGGTTCAGGAGTCAGAATTAGGAGGTCACAGTAGCACACCGGATCAGATCTAGGGAACAGCCTGTCACAAGACCTCAGGTGGAACCTGTGACAGGGAGACACAGCAACCAGTCAGCATGCCCTCAGATTGTTTTATATTACATCTGGGTTGGCATTGGCATAGGACCAGTACCAGAATCAGGAAACTGAAAACTGTTCCCTTTTTGCAGCACCCAATGGTTACTAGGCCCAGCTGAGAAACTGACCGAAGGGGTATGGGAGCGAGACCAAAATATTTTGAGAAACAGCTTGAGCAAATTCAACAGTGATGTCAATTTCAATCTAGATCAACTGACTGTTAGAAGTAAGGAGAAAAGTACTGTACATTATGCTGATCTGCTGTTCTCTTAGAGGTGATTCAGTGCAACAATTTAGATGGGACTGCCAGAATGACCAACTTCAAGAGATCAAAAAATCAGGATTTAGAACCACCTCTTCCCCCCCCCCCCCCAAACAATCATGAGATTCATCCCAAAATCATGACCTTCTGGAAAAAAAAATAATATCGTGGTTTTCAGTCAGTCTCTTGATTTTTGAACTTCCTTGCTCATCCCCCAGATGTGTGCATGTGACAGTTAGTGTTGGCCACTCTCGTGCATGTACTAGATAAAGAGATTTTGACTCCTGATACAGGAGCTCTCACCTCAACATCTTCCCATCTCCTGCCCAGCAATTAATTTTGCCCCCAGTAGCCTATCACCAAATCCTACAGTTCAGTTCCCCAGCCCCTATCATTACTACCCTATCAGGTCAGCCTACCTACCCTAGTAACTCTCATCACCCCATAAGCTTCCACCCTTCTCACTTTAGCCCATTCCACCCTACAGCTCCCAAGCCATAGTTCAATCCTCCCAGCTTTACCTCTGCTATTTTGGGTTCTTCACCCTTCCCAGGCCTTGGCTGGCTATAATGGGATCCCCTCGCCCACTTCCCAGGCTTGCAGGGGAGCAGCCAGCTGGACTGACAGCAGGAGTCCAGTTGGTCTGAAGGGCTGACAGCAAGAGCTCCTGACCAAGGGAACCTGGCTCTGCAGCCTTTCCCTGGGCTTGAGAGCAGGAGCCCCTGTCACCTACCCCCTGGGTAACTGACAGCAGGAGCCTGGCCCTGCTTCCCCACACCTACAGCAGCTTACAACAGGAGTTTGACCCTTCCACCCCATGTCCTCAGCAACTGACAGTGTGAGTCTGTCTCTGCCATCCCATGCCTAAGCCAGCTGACACCAGGAACTCCCACCAGGTCCAGTGTGGCTGAAAGGATTTCTAAGTAAATTAAACCTCACTTTTAGAACTCTCAGATGTCAGTATACCCCCCCCCCCATTTTGGCCAAAAAAAAAAAAATCCTGACATCTGAGAGTTCTGTCATGAGATCATGAATGAGACAATTTTACTCAGAAATCACGATACTTGTGATCAGTTTCTGGGTATGTCTGGGCCACTTTTCCTAACAGATTTCCGCTAGTTATTCTACAACAATCCTTTTCTGCCCCTTGTAAATTACAGTAATTTTGCACTGCCACTGACTGCTAAGTGGCTTCAAATGATCCTGTATTGCCATTTACACCCATTTTCTGAACAGCCTGAACCCACATATAACTTACACCTAGACCTGTGAGAATACTGCAAAAAAGTACTGGAAAATTTTTGTTGGAACAGAAATTGCAAAATTCACGTTGCTATTCACAATCCTTTTTCCTTCCAACATTTTTAGGAATAGATTTTTGTACATGGAAGTATCAGTTGGAAAAGAAGCTTTTACAGATGCTCCTGAGAAGACATGGTGCACGTGGTCCGGGTAGAACAGACTTGTACAAGGGCTCCTGTTTAGAGAAAGTTTCAGCAAGGGAACAAACACCCATACTATGTGACCAAGGTGACTAGTCAAGGAGCTGAAATATGCTCATAACAATAAATAAAAGGGAGTAGTTTGCAAGCTATCCTTGGGCTGGAAATTTGTTCACACAAAACATTCAATAACTTTGCATATTAAAGAAATTCATGTGAATTTCTGGTTGTGGAAAGGAGCAAATGACTACATAGCTGCCATGAGTTTTTTGTCTGACCAACACTTTTATGTAGTTTGGGAAGGTCATGAAAGCTGGCCTGCGAACTTAGAAAGAGCTTCTCTCAGAGTTGTCAGTAGAGGAAGGCCAGTGAAAGTCTTGCTTTCAGCAGGGGGTTGGACTAGATCAGTGGTTTTCAAATCATGGGTTGGGATCCAGTACTAGGTCACAGATCCTCAGACACTGGATCACAGCACCCTCTGATGCCACCACCAAAGGATTGGAATGCATTGCTGAAAGATGTAATTATTGGGTCACAGGCATAACCAGTTTTTTTCAACTGGGTCCCAAGGAAAAAAAGTTTGAAAACCACTGAATTAAGTGACCTCCTGAGGTCTGTTCCAATCCTAATCTGCAGCATGGAGCACAGGTCACTTGCTGGTGGATTCTCTGTACTTTGAAGTCTTTGAATTATGAGGTCTTCAATAACTCAGTTTAGGGCAGGGGTCTCAAACTCAAATTACCATGAGGGCCACGTGAGGACTAGTACGCTAGCCCAAGGGCTGCACCACTGAAACCTTTTCATACAATGATATTGCAAATATCTGTAACAACAGTGTTGTTGCAGGCCACAGAAAATAGCTTTAGGGCCGCATGCAGCCCGTGGGCCACGTATTTGAAACCTCTGGGTTAGGAGTATGTTACAGGAGTGGGTGGGTGACGTTCTGTGGTCTGTGTTGCGCAGGAAGTCAGAGTAGATGATCATAATGGTCCCTTCTGACCTTATAGTCTATGACTTTATGAAGAAAGGTAAAAGCATGGCGCACTGGCTGATGATAAAAGAATCACATTGAAGGACCTAGACCCCAAAGCATGTTGAGTTATATGGTATTTTTTAAAAAAAGGTCTGTAGGCAGTTTCCACTAGTGCTTGCTAGATTATTATGATTTTGCTTTATGATTTGATTTGAAAAATGTCCCAAAGAGAGACTGTAATTAGTCATTCCAGACCAGAATGGCATGCTATATTGGTCACATGCTCTCCTATGCTGCTTCCTACTCTTCTCCCTTAGTGGAGAGTCCTTCTAATGGAACCATTTTGTATTGCACATCTTTTACTGCCCTTTGAGTGCTCTGTGATCTCTCAATACCTACATTTACTGGATTCCAAACATCACAACATTTGAGATGGGTGTACATCCCTCCCACTGTGCCTGTTTTCACCAATCTAACCTCTGTTCCCACAGAAACAGCAGTCGAAGGGCAGCTAGCTGTTGAGTTGGAACTCTCATTCATCATTTTGAGCTATTGACTGCCAGCTGAGACTAGATAGTGCTGGTACTGAAAGGAGTGTAAAGTCTGTAGCACTGTATTTTTTTAAAAGATTGTTTTATGGAATTCACTCAAGTCCATGTGAAATCTGTTGCAATATTAACTGCCTTTGAATCAGTATTTAAAACATCTGTTTTAGCTTGATCTACACAGGTGGTATTGTCATTCATGTAACTCTGTATTAAAAAATATTTTAGTATGGTAACAAAGTGAATGACTGTTTATAGTACAGTGGAAACCCTTATAAACTCAACAGTTGTCACCACAGGTATCAGAAGTAACAATGGCTTTACTTTCTTTTATATATGTCAAAAGGCTTTAACAAAGGAGACAGGGGAGAGAGAGAACAGATCTGCCTTTACCAGCTGGCAAAACTGAGGTATGGAAAAGTTAATCCAATATTTGTTCAGTTACACAGCAGATCAGAGGCAGAGAAAGAGTGAGAATTCATTGTCTTGACTCCTAGTCTTGTATCCAAACCTCTGCACTGTACTGCTCCTATGTTTTATTCACAAAAAGAAATCAGCTCTTTCTCTCCAAAGTTATGGCAACACAAGACTACATAATGAGGTTGATGAAGGGCTTAATTTGTGCTAGGCCTGAGCCCCAACACCTCTACGTTTAGCAGTTTATAGCCCCAGCACTTTGGGCTTGCTCTATCAGTTATGAATGTAAAAAAATTGCTTGAGCCTCAGCACCTCTTTTGGTACAAATTAAGCCTTGGGCTCAGGGGTGAATTACTGCATGGGCCTATGGGTCCTGTGCCCAAGGCCCAACACAATGTGGGGGCGCTCTGCCCTGCTAGCAGTGGAGGGAGAGGGGGAGCAGGGTGGGCCAGCCCAGAGCCCAGACTCCACACTCCTCCCCACCCCTGAGCCGGCCAGTCCATCCCGCAGGTGGGGGCAAGGCATTATAACCGTCCACTCTGCTCTGGGGGCAGGCCGACTGGCATGAAGTACAGACTCTGGTGTGGCCTTCAGGCTGCACCAGAAGCCATATTGTATACACCAGTCAATCCCACCACCCCTGGGGACTGACTAGCCAGACCATGGCTGGCCTCTGGCCCCAGGGTGCATCCAAAGGGCCAGAGCCCTAGGCTGGCAGGAAGGACTGGGGCTTCAACAGGGGAGGGGCACCAGTTGAGGGGGCTTGAGGCAATGGTTTTCAAACTTTTTCTCTCAGGACCCAGTTGAAAAAAATCATTTATGCCCACGACTCAACAACTGCATCTTTCAGCCATGCATTCCAGTCTTTTGACACAGCAGAGGGTGCCATGACCCAGCACCTGAGGGTCTGCGACCCAGTACTGGGTCGTGACCTGTAGTTTGAAAACCACTGGCCTAGGGGCCCTGCAGCCCTTAATCTGCCCCTGCTTGAGCTAATCCCATAACTCAGGAGTAGTCAATAGCTGAATGCAGGCCAAATGTACACCATCAGATGCTTCTGAACAGACCCTGAAATGTACTTTGGATCATTATTGTTATTTTTTTCAAATTATTTTCTCTGGAGTCTGGACCTTAAATATACCTTGAACAAGAAATTTGGAACTTGACCCAAAATAATTGACTACCTTTGCTAGTAGCAGATCCAAAATAATTCCAGTTAAAGTCCTTGGAGATTTTACTGGCAGAGACTAGTAAAGGGCCCTTTTTGATACAGAGTAGTTGCATAAGTGCTTGATAGCTGAAAGTGTTTTTAAAAAGTGCATCATGAAGCCTAAATATTTGTAATTCATCCACAAGGGCAGTTGTTTCTATGTTTACCTTCACCTATTCACGCTGCAACTCACTCACTCTAGCAAAACAAGTTCGTCCAAAAATCAAATCTCACCCATGCATCTAACCACAGATGTCTAGTGTCAGAATTCATGTTTGGCTGGTAGTTTTAGAATTCAGCACAGAGAGGTTTCTTGTTCAGATTAATATGCTATGACTGAAACGTTACAGTGAAAAGCAAATGAGCAGGGCCAACGTTCTTGAAACAGTAAGATACACTTTGAGGAAACACCATGGAACTACACGAAGGAGGCCACATTCCTCTCTGTTTTAACTCTGCTGACTTCTGTGGAGTTGCACCAAGGATCAGTTTTCCCCAAGAAGTATGCATTGAACACAAACATTGATTATGCTCCTGATCACCAATCACATTGACACTAGAAGATTTCCAGGCTCCCAAGACAGAAGGAAGAGATGCACTGATCAGTGTTGAGAGCCTAGTCCAAAGCCTCTCAAAGTCAATGGAAACAATCTACTTGACTTAGATGGGTTTGTGATTATGTCAATAAGAGCAGGTGCCTAATCCTACAAAAAACTACTCTCTCAAGAAGTCCTCACCCAATTAAGGCCCAGTGTACCCTATCAGGAAAATTCAGAGATAGTCAACAGGAGTTATGTTAGCTACACCAGCAAGCTTGCATAACTCCCGAAGACTTCCTAACTCCCCTTCAGCATGGAGTTTTCAGTGCCCTGCACCACTTGAGGGGATGGTTTTAATAAGTGAATTTCCAGATAAGCTTAGCATGTCCAACTGACTGCTAAGCTGATCCAGAAAGATCTATATGACAGCAGCAACTCTGCTGTCATTAGTGTAGATGAGACCTAAGTACTATCCCTGAAAGCAAGCAAAGAGATCAGAATATGTGGAGGGATTCCTGTCTTCAGAAAAAGCATATGCTTGTCTCACCAGTTGCATAGTTTTACCACCCTGAAGTTTGATTGCTGGGGTTCATATGCAGTGGGGTTGAGGGAGCTTTGTGGCATCTGAGTTTTCAGGACCTGTAGAAACAGTCTTGGGAGAGGGGTACAAAATTAATTGGGTTTTTACACATCTGCCTGCTGTTCTTTAATTAACCTCCTGGTTTTAGATGGTGATTAAACCTAGCACAAAGAACACGTGTTTCTTTCTCAGCTAAATGGAAGCTTGTGCTAAGATTTATAGACAGAAAGACACCCCCTCCGCCCCAAAAACCTGCATCAGCCCCCAGCTAGTGTGGGGAAAGTATATGACCTACAAAGAGCCCAATCCTCCATTACTTTAAGGCTCCCCTCTTGTGGCTCCAATGATGTGAAAAGAGCCTTTCAGGCAGCTATCTCCTGACCTGAGAGATTACTCCCAGAATAAGGAGGCTTTCTTACTGGCATAAAGGTGTGCCAGGGTGGGGTTAGTAGTGAGATCACAGGACCACTGTTCCTCAGCTATGTCCCAGTTCCCCTTAGCCATTAGGGGCACATAGGCATCTCAAGTATTAGTTAGAGGAACATTTTTTTGCATTATATCTAAGTAGGTTGCCCCAGCTGGGTCCAGAATACCAGGAGGTGCAAAGGTGGCGTATGGTCAGATTTAGCCCCTCACCTCTGCCTGTGCTCAATGTGTCTCAGCCAAAATGGAGAATTAGATTCATGGTGTATTTAATAGCCATCCTTTCATTAGTTTTGCTCTCTTCTTCTTTTAGGTTACACCAGAAAAAAAGGAGCTAAGTGGAATGGAAGACCAATAATGACTTTCCTTTCCATGTCTACAGAGTACAGACAGAAAAGTGTTGCTGAGAGGACACAACAGCTGGCAAAAGCAGACATCAAGGCTGCTAGATTAGAAGTGTGGGTTGATGAAGTGGGTCACAGAGGGAGTGTCCTCAACAGTCAATATCACACAAAGATGTGTTGCCCTAAGAACAGCTTCATAATGGAATAATGCAAGAATACTCCAGGTATACTGTCTCCTGCCTATCACAGTGACCAATATGTCTCCTTTTGCTCCCCCATTTTTCTGTATCCATCTGTTGTCTCCTAGACTGCAAGCTCATTAGTGCAGAGATTATCTTTCTGTTTGTATAGCACCTTGAACAACAGGATCCTGGTCACTGAATGGAACTCCATGTGCTATGATAATTCAAATAAATAGTAATAAATCTCTACAGCTAGTTGTTGCTATTGTTACGATGAATGAGGCAATCTATGATAAACTCATGCCCATATTGGAGGGCAGATACTTGCGATTGTCAAGGGGGAAAGCACTTCTGCAAGAAAAGTGCTTGCAAAAAATAAAATCCTGACTTTTTTACATTTATATTATTTGAGAAGTTACTATTGTATGTGTTATACCAGAAATCAGAGATTATAACAATAGGCAATTATGACCTTGGAAACTATGGATAATCTTAAAGAGGACTGGAGCCATATGGCTTCTTCTTATGTTGTGATTGTGACAGATTTTATTAAAGACACTAACAGAATGCTACAAGTAGCCTTTGTTAGTGATACCCCAATGAAAGCAAGACAGGAGTAAAAGAACTAGTGAATCATCTCATTAATCCCATATGTTGTACAAGGCTGGTGCTATTGTACGTTGCTCAGATTCACATCAACACCAGTAAATGAAAGTAAATTGCATGATACAGTTTTCAGCTTCCTAACAACATAGCTCAATGGTTCAAAGAAATGTTTTTAAACACAACAGAAAAAAAGTAAGTTGCAGCCATCACTGGAAGTCTGAAACCATACTTCTCAGATACAACAACACAAAACCAAGAGCAAACCTACAAGCAATGCTGTTTATGAAAGTCACATCAGTCTTGTTGTTCATCACAAAACATGAACATGTCAGTGCTAAACATAACCTAAGTTCAGAAGTGTCTTTTTGCAATTCAGGGTGAGAGTGAAAATATGTAAGCTTTAGATGGAGGAAAGGAGATATTAGAATGAGCACAGAGAAAGTGTTAGATGATTTTGATTAATAGATTTTTTAAGGCCAGAAGAGACCATTAGATCATCTAGTCTGAACTCCAGTACACACTAAGCCATAGAATTTCATTCATTTATTCATCTGTAATGAGCCCAATAACTTGTGTTTAGGTAGAAAATATCTTCTATATTGAAAGGCATCCAGTCTTGATATGAAGATATCAAGAGATGGAGTACTCACCACTTCCCAATAGCATCTGTTCAATGGTCTTTCATTCTCATGGTTAAAAAAGTACATAGGGAGTGTCGTTTCTAATCTGAATTTGTCCTGCTCTAACTTGGCCTTTCACTAAATTAAAGATCTCTTTATTACCGGTGAAGTTTCTTATGCATCATGATCATGTGTTTTCTCACACTTTGTTGTTGTTGTTGATACACTGAACAGACTGAGCTCTTTAACTCTTATATTGTGAGGCATTTTCCCCCCAGACCTTGAATCATGTTTTTTGGCTCTTTTCTACACCACCACCACCAGTTTTTCTACATTCCATTTAGCTCATAAGCTCCAGAAGTGACTGCAGTAGTCCAGAATCAGGCTTGTCAATGCTGTAACACATATACCTAATATTCGCTGTTCCTGCTAATACATTGAATTAGCACCGTTCTGCCACAGCATCACAGTGGGAGCTCATGTTTTGCTGCTTGACCAGTAAATGCTTTTTAAAGTCACTATTTTCCAGGATGACTTGACTTACGCATCTATTTCATGTGGAACATGTAGCCTTCACTACTGCTGTCCACCCTTGACAGTCTACTGCTACAATCTTAGCTTCCTCCTGTGTCAATCTGGCAGCTTTCTGTTTCTTGTGTATATTACCATATTTTTCTTGGTCTCCCTCATTGCCTCTTGCCCTGAGAGTTCCAATCCAACGTCTGTCTTTTCCCATGCTATCAGGCTTTTGACTGCCCTCCTTGATAGTATCAGACATATACGATCTCAATGTGTAACACTCAGTGTACATCACTGGCATTTGGTAGCCTAGAATAGATAAGGATGTGTCCAGATGACAAAGTTACTTGTTTCATTGTTATCCACTGCAATAAAATACATCCCTGTAGTCACACTTTACACACTATTTTATTTCGTTTTGTACAAGGTATGCCTTGTAAGGTATTCCATGAAGACTCAATTTTCTGGTCAGTGTTATTCTGATACAATGTGCATTTTAAGTTATAAGATTCCCCTCTATTATGTTACTGATGCATGTCCCAAGCCCCACAGTCATGCCTAGAAGTTGTCAAACAAGTCCGTCCTAAATAAAGGAATATGTGCTTACCTTAATTTGCATTTAAATGGTAAACAGAGTCATCAAGAAAGGAGAGAAAACAAATAAAGCTCAAACAGGTGGAAA
Source organism: Podocnemis expansa (assembly GCA_007922195.1). Taxonomy (NCBI): domain Eukaryota; kingdom Metazoa; phylum Chordata; order Testudines; family Podocnemididae; genus Podocnemis; species Podocnemis expansa. The sequence goes on along the minus strand of ML682021.1, from coordinate 7,876,991 downwards.
AAAACCCAGACAATATCCTTCCATGCAGACTCTATCTCCTAGTTCCTACCTGGAGATATTTTTAAGAGAGGGATTGAAACTGTAAAAAGAAGGGACAAACACCCCAAGTGTTTGCTATGTTTCTCTCTGCCATTTCATTCTCTGTTCCTGAGAAGACAAGAGGAAACAGCTTTGGGACTTTGGGGGTAGGGGTCTTGACCTGAGGAATTTGGTCAATAACCTTGCTGGAAGCATGTAGTAAAAAGTTTTACTTGACTTTAATATAATTTAAGTTGGGCACTAGTAAGGGGTTTATCTTTATTTTCCTTGTAACCACTTCTGAATTTTATGCCTCACCATTTGTAATCACTTTATTAATTATAAAGGGAGAGAAATTAACTTGTTTTACAGATTTATTTAACCCACAGTGTTTAAATTGAATTGTCTGGGTAACTATGTAAGATAATAAACTAGTGTATTATTCCCTTAAAATAATAACAGGTTTAAAATATTTATATTGCCCACGAGAAGGCTGTATAGTACAGGATGTGTATATCTAGGGAGAAATCTGGGACTGGGATGCATTGGGGTCACTCTGAAGCATAACAAAGGCAGGGGAATGCCAGGGTATATCTGGTAGGTTGCAGTTACCCACAGATACTCAGAGTGTGGTTTGCATGCTGGAAGGCTGTTTGTGAGCACCGCAGGTAGGGTTTACTTCAACAAGGCATTTAAAGGCACTCTATGTTGCAGGGCAGGGGTGACACAACTCTCCACTTGTCTGAATTGTACCCCAGTTTGTAACACCCATGTAATTCTACTTGGGCCTAGTATATCTAGTTTATATCTGTCTATTTCTTTTGTTACTTGGAATGCTTTACCAGGCTTATGTAGGGTCCACACAGTATAGGTACCATTCTGCTTTCCAAGGATGTAGTACCGCCATTCTGTAGGTACAACCTGCATTTCTTGTGTCTAGCAGTATTACTTCACACTTAGCTGTAGCCAAATGCATTTTGTTTAATTGGGCCCAGTTTACCAAGCAATCCAGATTGTCTGTACGACTGTCCTGTGACCATCATTATTGAACACTGTGCCAATCTTTGTGTCATCTGGTAATCTGATCAGCAGTGATTTTATATTTGCTTCCAGATGATTCATAAAGATATTGATAATGACAGGCTCAGACCTTTCTGCAGAATCTCACTAGAAACACCCCTACTGAATGATGAGTCCCCTTCAACAACTATTTTTTGAGATCTGTTAGTCAATTCTTGATCCATTCAATATGATATTTACTGAGATTGCATAGTTGTCTTCTTAACATCAGAATGCTCTTGTCACTAAGCTAAACTTCTTTCCACAGGCCAAATTTCTTATCTCATCTAAGAATGAAAGCAAAGTTTTTGATAAGACCTCTTTTCTACAAGGAACATTCAGTGCAATTAAAAGGTGGACAATTCAAACTAATAAAAGGAATTACTTTTTCACGTAGCTATTTCACACATAATTAAACTGAGGAGCTGACTGACATGGAAACCGTGGAGACCAAGAATTTATAAAACACCAGGGAACATTAAGAATCTTGCTAAGGAAATTAATAATAGCTGTAGTTATCATAATTAATGACAACAAACTTCATCTTTCATGTCAAGTTCTAAACCACAGTAGCTCTAACTGAGATCTGAGTGAGACAATGTGGTAGGAAGGTGAGACAGATTATCCTACATCCGTCTACTGCAAGATTCTTATATGTTCTTTGGAAGCATCTGGGTCCAGCCATTAGATGAATGTTGGAATTGGTCCAATATGGCAACTCATATGTTCCATCTATATTTATAAGTGATATTTATTTTGATCATTATTTTCAAATGCAGGATCTATAGAAAGCAAGATCCAGGGATTCTGAATGGACTCTGAATGGGCTGATCCAAAAAAGAAATACTTAAGCCACAAAGGATGTTTGTTAGTTCCTTGTTATGTTTTACACTGAAACACAGTTGCTATTTTCATTTTGTTTGGCCAGGATAATCTTACAAAAAATTAAAATAGTGTTTAGGGCTAGATTTGTAACACAACTCAACACCCCACATCTCCCATATAGGGAGTTAAATGAGTGGGTGGATATTCAAAAGACCTTATTTCTTATTTAGGCACCTAAATCAAGTGGCCAGTTTTCCAAAAGCACCCAACCTGTTTCATTGAGAAAAGTGGAAGCTGCACTTCTGAAAATCTGGTTCTAGCTCTGAAAGCTGAGGACTTGAGACAACCTGACCCTTAGCATTCAGAATCTAAATATATCTTGCAAATGACTGTTTGATGGAACAGAAAGAGAACTAAAAACTCCTTTATACCTTTTTTATATCGATGTTAAACGTGTCTGTGTACATGGTTGAAAGCATAGGCAAAGAGATGTGTAGCTGTCATTGTATGCAGGCCACTTCAGGTACAGCCTAGGAGCTGTGGAACCACTGAGTACCCTTATTAACTGTTTCACTTGATGTGGACTCTCTACCATACTCTTGCTGATAAAACACAAGCAATCTCTCTTGACCCTGTTATCAGCCAACATGACAGCAGCTGGCACCACAGATCCAAGTGAGTTACCTAGAACAGTGGTTTTCAAATGTTCTTCCTCAGGACCCAGCTGAAAAACATCATTTATACACATGACCCAACAATTACTTCTTTGACCAATGCATTCGAGGTTTCTGGCAGCGGCAGCAAGGAGTGCTGCAACCCGCTACCTCAGGGTTTGCAACCCAGTACTGGTCTCGACCCTAAGTTTAAAAACTACTGACCTAGAAGTCTCTCCTTGGATATGATCCCCAGACAGTTCATCCTCATCTCTCCTAGCCTAACAACAAGGAACACATCCCAAGATAATATCCTCTTGTGCTGGACAAACTCATTAATGAGTCCGTTTTTCCCTCTATATGAGCAAGTCATAAATCAGGTTTGTTAATCAGAATACAGATTACCTAAACATTTCACTCAAAAACATGTTTTCAGACAAAACATTAAACAAGCTTATTACCTACAGAAAAATAGATCTTAAGTGATTATATATCGTAGGCTTAAGGGATCAGAAGAAGTTACCAAAGAAATACAATTAAGAACACAATCTAACAGGATTCGAATCTAGACATGCCTTGCCCTGAGGGATGGAACCAGCAGGCTTTTGGCACTTCACCTCACAGGCTACACTGGCCTAGCATCCTGGGACCACGTTTCCCTGTTCAACAGTCTTTTGTCTTTCAGTCATTTCTTCAGGTATTGAACTGTGGGAGAGTGAAGACAAGTAATGATGTCACTCCCCTTCTTTTAGGCTATGTCTACACTAGCCAATTAGTCCGTGTCTACACTAGGCTTTGCCTAATTCAAACTCAGAAATTTCTTAGTTTGAGCTAAACAAAGCTTAGTTTGAACTAATAAATTCAAATGGTTAGTCTGGACTCAGCTTAGTTTGACCTTTTAAGTTCAAACCAGCATGATATGGACACAGACTAATGGCTTAGTTTGAACTAGCCATACTGATTAGTTCAAACTGAAAAGCCATGGTTAGTCCAAACTAGCCACTTGCAAGTCCAAACTAAAAAAGCAGATGTAGACATAGCCTTACAGTCTGTTTAAGCAAGTTGGAACAATAGATGCCTGTGGTCTGTGAGGCTTGTCCTAATTGGTCATTCTGTAATCTGTTGTGTACCTGCTTGGTGAAGTCTCATGGAATGAGATTTGGGAGAGCGGGCTCTCGTTAATGACCCCTTAATATGTCTGGCTACTTCATTGTTGTGTGCCTGAAAGGAAGTTTCTCACCTTGCAACATATTCCAGTAGCATATTGAACAATATTTCATAATTTCATATACAATAATATCACATGCAATTCACCAGGACATTAATGTTTAGCAGATCAAGGCTTCAAACTAATGCCATGTAAGACCCGTATCTCATACAGAACATATCATAATTACACTGGTGAGCATGGAGTTTCTGGGGTGCGTGTTGTTCTCAGACAGACAATCAGAATAAACAATGCACCATTTTTACAAGCAGCCAACAGTTCTATATAGACAATACTTCACATTACTTGAAACATCTGACTTTAGGAGTACACAGGCAGGTAAACTGAAATTCTCTAATAATGTTTTACATTATTCAATCAGCTTCTTAAAGACAATCTGTTTTAGAAACTACCATTAATTTCATTTGATTTAGGAAACATTTATGCTGATCTTTGAAAAGAAACCTGGGATGATGATCTGCTGTTTTATAGCTAAAAGTGGGAATGCAAAACTAATTTCTGAATGCTGATTGACTCACTGGTAACAGATAGAAATGGCTTTTAAGTTCTTTTAAAGAGAAGGCTTTTTTTTTTTTTTAAATTGAGACTACAGTAAATCACTTTCCATGGTGTTATTTGCCATGTAGCACAGAGAAGGCCAAGTGGAAAAAAAAGGTTGTAGAAAAGCAATATTCAATAACTCAAGTGTACCTGCCTCCTGTACTGAACTGAGCCTGAGGGAAAGTAACAATAAGCATAGTAAGAGAAAAATAATCTTCTGTATTATCAGCCCTGAGATTTTCATAAGTACAAAGGAATTAAAAAGAAAGTGTTATGGGCATGTGAATGCTTCATTTTCTAGCACCTGGTATTCCTCTTCCCAGTCTCCACACCCTGTTTGCCCAGTATATACATGCAGTAAACTGTATAACATAGCAAAGGCAGAAAGCCACATGGCTGGCTGCTGCTTTCTGAGGAAGCCTGACGATTATTGCGTTATTAAAGAAATACACAATCCTCCTTTGTCCTTCACAGAATTCCCTAAGTATTAAATAAACATTTGGTAATTGAAGCAAATGGTTATGTTGACTTTGGTGGCATAACTGGTAGCTAGGGACCTAAATTGCAGGGATTCCAGAAACAGAAGCATTAGAGGAATGTGGTGGTTGCTGTGTCTTTCGAGTGAGATATTCATGGGTAATGCTTTTTTTGGTAAGCTTTGTGGAGCCCACCAGTCTTTTCAAAGCAAGAAAACAGCCTGAACTGAATGATTCCTGCATGTGCTGGGTTCTGGAATACAGATCACCATACTCAATATAAGCTGTGTTTTATGACAAAGGAACTTAATTGCTGGCCATGTTCAGCAACATTTGCCTACTTTAAGCTCACAAAGATGGAATCATTAGAAGAAATAACAGGCCTGCATATTCTGCCCCGCAATTCAGACGAAGGGGTTTGAAGAGCAGTGCATACCAAAGTGCTGCTGTGTAACTCTACCATGTGGATGCTGAAAGAGTAAATGTAAAGTTCCTGAGTCCGACTGAATTCAGAACTCAGGAGGAGAACATTAGCCTGAATTTGGGGCTTTTAAATTTATACCCTGCAGCATCCAGACAGGGGAGTTACTTTGCAGCACTTTGTGCATTGTTGCTCTTCACACCCTTATAGTCCAAATGTGGGGCTGTGTAAACATGACCAGTCACTCAGTTTCTTATGTGATTTGTGTTCATAATCCACAGTACAAAATAGTGATTCTCAGCCCAAAGACTATGAAACACTCATTTTCAAAATGCATTAAGGCCCCAGTTCAGCACAGTATGCTTATGTATATATTGAGCTTTAAGCAGGTGCATGGTCTCACAGCAGTCAAATATCTTGCTGAATCAGGACCTTATATGAAGAACCTCCTGCCTCTTTCCCTCAAGGTTTGTGGCTTAGATCTTCAGTTAAGGCTCATATTAATCACTAGCATAGAGAAATCAAAATCTAAGACTGTCAGGCGCAGGGACGGATTTTGGTGTTCATAGGCCCTAGGCACTTTCACTCCAAAATGTGCAAAAAGAAGGGTAAATGCCAATTGAATTACATTGATTGACATGATGCACTTTAAACTATGCTAATGCTAAACCACATGATTTTCCTTATTTTTTCTGCTTTTTTAAATTTTTTCCCTCCTTAGTAGGCCCTAAAAATTTCATAGGCCCTAGGCACTGTGCCTACAGTCCCTAATGGGAAATCCAGCACTGGTCAGGTGAAGACAGTTCATCTACCAAAACTGTATACACTGTGGCCTAGTAGCTAGAGCACTGCACTGCAACTCAGGAGAGTTCAGCTCTGCCACTTATGTGCTGGGAATCTTTGGATGTGGCACTTCCCACCCCTGAGCCTCAGTTTCTGTGTCTATAAAACTGGGATAATGAAATGCAGGACTGGAAAAACTTCTAGCAGTCATCAAGACCAGCAGCCTAACCTGAGGCAGGGCCAAATAAATCCAGACTGTTCACGACCCATCTGTTTTTCCAAACTGTTTTTAAAACTTCCGGTGATGGAAATGTCAGACCCTCCCTTCAAAGCCTGTTCCAGAGCTCTCCTACCCTCATAGTTAAAATGTTTTCCATAATATCTAACCTAAATCTCCTTTGCTGCAGATTAAGTCCATCACTTCTTGTCCTACTGTTAGTGGGCATGGAGACTGATTGATCACTTTGCTCTGTATAGCAGCCCTCAATGTACTGGCAGACTGTCACCAGTGTGCACCCCCTACTCCCCCATCTTCTTCTCCTCAAGATTAGAGGGACCCTTTTTTTTAAAACCTTTCATCACAGCTTAGGTTTTTCTAAACCTTTCCTCTTACGTGTTGCTCTCTTCTGGACTTTCATTTTTCCCCAACTTTCCTAGAGTGTGGTAGCCACAAAAGAACAAGGAACACAAGCAAAGGTTGTAGTAGTGTGACGCAGAGTAAAATAACTACCACTCACATCTTAGTGATCAAATGCCATTCTGTATTCACACCCCACACACTCTTGTAACATTCTGTGTACAAAATGTGCCTTCTGAGGTATCAGTTTGAAAACCAAGAACTCCTGCCAATATCTTCATTATGAAATGTATGTTGAAACCTTATGTGCAGTCCCCCTTGCACGATATTAAAGGTACATGTTCAAACTCACATAGCCCAGTAAAGTAGAACTGGCCAAGCAGGCCTGTCTTAAACTGAAGTGTTTGTCTCTGTCTCAGTTTGCATATAACCTGTACTCAGAGACCTTAGACAGCAAAAGTAGTAGTATTTCAGCATATACAGTTGCACGGAAACAGCATAAAATCTCCATCCTGCACCTGAGATCATGTCTCTGTGCCCTCACTTGGAAAGAACTTTACCTAGAGGTCATGCTCTAGAAAATGCTTTTCAAAGGGTGATCGATCTGTAAAAATGAAGAACAAAACCACCCCATGTTCTCCTTCACTATCAATCTCCCTCTTTTCACCTAAGACAATGAATGAAATAGCCGTTAGACTTTGGGAGCAGATCCCACACTGAGAGTTAGGTGATCAGCTATGTTACTGGAAACATGGCAAGGGACTTCACCTTGAACCTAGTCTAAATTATTATGCTTGGAAAACATGTTTCTTGTAATCATGCCTGACTTTAATGCCTCATTACTTGTACTCACTTAAAATGTGCCCTTTACAGTTAAATAATCTTGTTTTGTTCTTTAATAAAAAATAATCCAATGTTATTAATTGTTTGGGTAACTTTTTAACGCAGCAAGTTGTTGTATATTAATTCCACTACAGGAGCAACAGGCCCAATATATTTGGTCTGTCTAGTAGAAGGCTGGACATTTCAGAACACACATTTTTGGGATCACACTGAGAATAGTAACAAGTGCTGCTGGAAGCTGGAGTGTGAATGGTATTTGCCGACAGGTTGCTGGGGTGGACAGCTACTTGCTTTATACAGATCTTCAGCATGTGACCTCAGGCTGATTGTGAGCTAGCCAAGTTGGAAGCTATAATAGCAAAGCACTGTAAGAAAACCAGGGTTGCAGGACAGGATGCCAGAGCCCACCACTGGTCTAGATTGCACTCCAGAATGTCAGTCTTCCCTACAAAACTCCCATTGGTGTACTCCAGAACGATATTAGCCTTTTTCACAACTTCATATTCACTTTGTGATCTATAACAACTCCAGATCTTTTACAACAGTACAACCAACTAGCCATGTACTCCTCATTCTTATAGCTATACATTTCATTTTTCCTTTGTAGGTGAAGTACTATGCACTTATCTTTATTGAATTGATCTTTTGGATTTCATACCAAGTCTCCAATTGGTCAAGGTCATTTTGAATTCTTATCCCGTCCTCCAAAGAGCTTGCAACCCCTGCTACCTTGGTATCTGTGATCCTAACAGCATCCCAAAGCAAAAGGGCGAGGAGCTCAATGGTATTTGGTAGTTAGTTTCAGCTGGTCTGACCAGTTCAGTGTACCCCAACTCGCTAATGTCATAACCTGTATCTAAAAGATACAGCATCTGATGAAGTGGGATTTTCTCCCAGAAAAGCTCATGTGATAAATAGATCTGTTAGTCTTTAAAAGTGCCACAGGATTCCTTGCTTGTTTTGCTGAACTAGACTAACGCTGGGCTACCCTTTTGGAACTAAAAGATGTGTACATTATAAATAGACAGCTAATACCATACTGATCATTAATATTATTGTGTAGTGTATGTATGGAGCACAAATTCAAAATTACAAAGAAATTGGGAATTGTAGTTTTAGAGTACATCTGCTAGGCAAGGCTGTACTTACCCCACCCTAGACAAAGGAATGTGATTCTGCCACTTTGAAGGTCCTTCCCATATACATTAAGAGGCAATGGAAATGTAATTCACATGAAAGGTAATCAAAACTATCAGGCCAAAAAGGGGAAGAGATAACCACTGAGCATCATGGCAGGGAAATGTATATGACTGTGACATTCACATGATATCCTACATTTGTCATGTTTTCCAATCAGTGGTTAAGCTGTGGTGTGGTAAATTTTGAATTCAAGACTCAAAAATGGCCTCCATATCTACTTTCACTAATGAGGCTGAATTTTCCCCCAGGGCAGATTGGCAAAAACTCTGGGAGGTTTTCACCTTCCTCTCTAGAATGGGGCATGACTCAGTTGTTGGTGGACTCTCTATACCATAAAGTCTTTAAATCATGATTCCAAGACTTTAATAACTTAGTCATAAGTTAGAATTTTATTGCAGGAGGAGGTAGGTGAGGTTCTGTGGTTTATACCATTCAGGAGGTCGGACTAGATGATCATATTGGTCCCTTCCGACCTTTGAGTCTATGAACACAAGAAAGTCAAAATGTTAAGATAACACCACTGTGAGAGCTGTTTGCAGTTTGGATTTTCATTCATTGGTAAACCATCTTGCCTATTCCATAATCTCTCATGTGTGAAGAGAAATTCTCAAACCATGCAGTGGTGCCAAGTAAGCTAAAACTATATCTCCTAAGCAAACATCAGTCCCTTGCAATGAGGACAAATAGTTTTTCAATAGTTTGAAGAGTCAGAATGAAAAGAAGTGCAAATGTGGAAGAGCTGTGGGCCTGTTTCTGATAAGGTTCTGGAAAGAAGCTAAGAGGGTTCTTGGTCCTACCATGATTGCAGGGGGACTGGACTTGATGACCTTTCATGACCCCACCAGCTTCTATGATTCTATACTTGACTGTTGAACTGTCAGCAAAGACAAAAAGGCCACATACAAGTGCTAGGACATTAATCTTACCTGCATGCAAAGTAATGGTGAGAGTAATGTTTGATTGCACTTGAACCTATGAAATCACAGAAGTTTCCTTTTAGGATAACTTGATGGTCATTACATTGCTGACATGTAAGCTGACATTGATCATGTATTCTGAGGGAAAAAAAAATAAATCAAGCAGAAAATCTGCATTGTGTCTTTGTGAATCAACAGGTGTCAGCAGTCATTCTTAGCTCTTGGATAACATCAAGGATGTTGATAGAGATAACATTAAAAAATTATTATTTTCCAAACAACTGTGAAGTCAAATAACTAAAGAAGAAATCTTAAGAATGACAACAGCTTACCTTGAAGAGGGAGAACTGCACTAGAAAAATGGTTTTAATATTTGCACAGACAGGGCTGCCTTTATGATTAGCAAAATGAAAGGTTTGGAAGCAAGGTCAAAGAACAAAACCCAGATGTACTGCTGACCCACTATTTCCTGTATCATCAAGATCTCATGGCCAAAATAGTGCCAGAAGAATATTCTTTAACATTCAATGGAGCAGTGAAGATGGTGAATTAAATAAAACAACAGTACTTAAAGTGTCTATTTTTCTGTTTTGTGAAGAAATGGGAGAATGCTAGAATATATTTTTGCACACAAAAACACATAGACTTTCCCATAAAAAAGTTCTCTGATATTTGTATCAACTGAGAGCTGTAGTAAAATATTCTTAACTTTGGAGGAATCCACATACATAGAGTTGATCACCTATGTTATATAAAACTTGCTTACCTGGCTGATATGTTCCATAACCTCAATGAACTGAACAAGAAAATGCAAAGTAGAAATGAGAATCTTCTAAGAAACAGGAATGATCACACTGGGCCAGACCATTGTCCATCTAGCCAGTACCCAGTCTTGCAACAGCCAGTGCCTGATGCTTCAAAAGGAATGCACAGAACAGGATAATTATGCAGTGATTCATCCCATCCTCCACTCTCAGCATCTGTCAGTCAGAGGATATGCGACACCCAGAGCATGCAGTTGCATCCCTGCCCATCATAAGGAATGGATCTTTCCTCCATGAATTTACCTACTTCTTTTTAAAGCTAGTTATCATTTTTGCCTTCACAGCATATTTGGCAATGAGTTACACAGGTTGACTGTGTGAAGAAGTACTTCCCTTTTATTAAGACTTCCTACCAATTAATATTTTTGGTGACCATGGGTCTGTGTGTTATGTGAAGGAGTAAATAACACTTCCTTATTCACTTTTTCCATACCATCCAAGATATTAAAGGCCTATATCATGTGTCCCCTGAATCATCTCTTTACCAGTCTGAAAATTCCCAGTCTTTTTAATGTCTCCTCTTATGGAAGCTGGTCCACACCGCTAATCATTTTTGTTGCCTTTCTCTGTATCTTGTCAGTTTTTAAAATATCTTTTTTGAGGTAGGCTGACCAGAACTGAATGCAGTTTTCAAGGAGTAAGTTTCTCAAGCTTTTCAGGCCTGACTTACATAAAAAAACAATCAAAGAGAACATCTGAAATCAGTGAAGCAAGAGCTCCAATTTACACTGTTAACATTTCCCACCATTATTAAAGACTTTGCATATCAAGACAAGCTCAAATTTCTCATTAAAAGTATGTTTCGTTTTAATAATTTTGGCACATGGGGACTGGTGCAGTGCATAAATTTTTATTTAAGTAAATGTGTCTTAGACTGGAAAATGTTGGGAAATACTTGTCTAGACTAGGAAAATTTATATTGGTGCAATCACACCAATGTAATTACAATGGTTTATACCCCTAAGGTAGACCTATTGCACTGGTGACTTTGCAGGAAAAGTCACATCAATGTAGGCACTGAAAATGGCACATTTGGGGTTTGTCCCATTATAGATGTATTAGTGTCGTTACTCCAGTGCAAATTACCCAACACAGATGAGATTTTGGATTCCTAACAAGGACTCTGGAGGCGATGTTAATGCTACTTAAGACACAGCTTTAGACAGAGTGGAAAATCATCACTGTACTGATGCTGAGGCCAAATAACTCTCACAGCACAGCTCTGCAGCATCTGATTGCTGGCTAAAGAATCCCTCATCCCTTCAAATAATGTTACTCTCCTATTATTCTAACATGTACAAATCTTACTCTGCCACTGCTATTTTTTCACTATGTTTCAGAATAAAAATGTGGATAATAGTAACAGTAATTAATAGCACCTAATCTGATGATACTCCGGAGCACTTTCAGTTGAATGCTGCAAAATTGGTCTGCCAGACCAGCTGGTCCATGAACCATTTGCTTTTGTAAGACTTCCTGACTGAAGAAGAAATTGAAACCACTGCAGTTTACCTAGATGTGAATAATACTCCAGATGTTAACTCCATCTCCCACGGGACACCAGTACAGAGATGATAGCACAGAAATAAAATATCTTCAGGGTCTTGACGAAAATATTTAGCTATAGTTAAAGAAAAAAAAAGGTGGGGGAGACGAAATAAGAATAAAATTGTATGGAAGACTTGTTTTATTGAAAGCTGCCTATTAAATGTTCCCTAACAAAATTAATCTTATTGAAATTTTGAAAACCAGAGGGGATGCTACATGGTGTTAGCCTAGCAAACCAGAAGCATTCACAGTAAATTCCAGCTCCAATCACCACAATTCAAGCCAAAAAGCCATCTATAAACAAGATTTGTATTCAAGTGTTTTACAGAATGGTTAAAATTGCTTGGGGATGTTTAGACCATCAAAAAAGGGCTGTAACTGCAAAACGCAGAGGCTATGGCTACACTTAGATTGTTAAATTGAATTAACTTAAATCAAACTAATAATCATTAAATTGAATTACGTTAAATCAAATTAACATGGTTCCACTAGAAACCCGAATTGAACTACCATGTCCATGGACGGGACTTGCTAATTCAATTTAGGAGGGGGCACCATGGGAGGTGTGGCAACATGGCCCCCAAGAAGGGCCATGCCCCCACCCAATATATAGAAAGAGGAAGGCACCCTGGGGGGAGGAAGGGCAAAAAGTGTTAATTCAAAATAATAGTTTGAATTAACACGGCTCCAATAGGTTAAATCAAACTAATAAGTTTGATTTAACCGTTGTTTCAAATTTAAGGCAGGTTTTATAGTTCTGAAATCACCTTTCCTTATTTTGAATTGAGGGAGGTCCTTATTTCAAACTAAGGAAAGCTAGTGTTGCCATGCAATACCTTAAATCAAATTAATCATCATTAATTCGGTTTAAAGCAGAAGTATAGACATAGCCTGAGACACTGTAGCAGTAAAACAGAGCAAGAAACCTACACTGGCCATATGGGCAGGAGAAAAAAAATCTATATCAAGCTGTGGTGATAGAAAAAATAAATGGAATGCTTTTCCCATTCCTTCCTACAAGGACAGAATGACTGCCAAAACTGGTAAAAGTTGCTGATTATTTAAAATAAAAACAACATTTATTTAGAATTGGACCGATCCTTTAGCCATATAAACTGGGACACCAGTTAAAAAGCATCACACAATATTTTTAAAACACAAATGCTGGTCCAAACAACCCAGCCTCATAACAAAATTACATCTTCTGGTCAGACCAGATGAACAAAACAAATACTCCATCCCAACTGCTCTCCTTTTCCCCTGTGGCCAGAGAAAGTAGGTAGACCTTTTGGCATTTCATCTAGTCAGCATTACAATCTTGGAAAGCACAGCTTGAATTCCAAACTCAGGAACTCCTCATGAAAACACCCATCAGCAGTTTCTTTTGTTTGCCCACCCTGAGCGCTCTCCTTCTCCCAAAGGCCTGGGAAAGTGGAGAGACCTTGCAGTATGGCCTAACAGACAGCACTTTGAGCTGTGCATTCCAGTACTGAATTCCAAACTTGGGAACTCCTTGTGAAAAACATCCCATCAGCAGTTTCTTTCATTTGACAGCTGGAGCAGAGTGGCACAGACTAAAGGAAATACAACAGGATCTTAACGACAATCCTTAATTTGGAAAAGAAAATTATTATATTAGAAAACTAGATTATAGTGGAAACAGGATGCAGGAAAAATATCAGACTTATTGGACCACCCAGAAAGTACCAAGTCACAAACCCAATACTTTTCTTTGAGTCCTGGCATCTCTCCTGGATAGTCCTACCGCACATGGTAAACTGAAAGAAGCAGAAGCTCTCTCCATCCTTGCTCCATAGCCCACAGATGTTAAGCAACCAGCCCAGTGTCTGAATCACACTCAAGAAAAGACAAACAATCTGAACAACCATTTAAAGTAGACTCCATAACCTACACAAGGGCAAAATGATTATGAATCAGCAGACCTTTACACTAGCTCTGCAATGAAGCCATGTGGCATCTAATTGTACCAGGAATTTCCTCAAGAGATATGGGGGGTCTACTACAGCATCTTGTACCCTGCACCATGAGAATTTTTAATAGGAAGAACAAGTTCTTTCTACATCCTGAAGTAACTGGACATTTACTCAGACATTACAATCAGCATTACTACTACCAGAAGTGGAAGCATAGATAGATTCAGTAATCTAACCCCTGGCTTGCCCTCATAGCCCCATCAATCATAGAATCACAGAAACTGAAAAGGATGATGAGAGGTCATCGAGTCCAGTCCTCTGTACTTATGGCAGGACCAAGTACCCTCTTAAACAAACCCTGACAGATGCTTGTCTAACCTGCTCTTAAAAACTTCCAATGATGGAGATACCACAACTTGCCTAGGCAACTTATTCCAGTGGTTAATCACCCTGACTGTCAGGAATATTTTTCCAATGTCCAATCTCAACCTCCCTTGCTGTAATTTAAGCCCATTGCTTCTTGTCATATCATAGCAGTTAAGGAGAACAATTTTTCCTCTCTCCTCCTCATGACATCCTCTTAGGCTACGTCTACACTAGCCGCTTAGTCCAGACTAATTTGGTCCAGGTCTACACTAGCCTTTGACTAGTCTGAACTAAAAAATTTCTTAGACTGGATTAGCCAAAGTTTAGTCCAAACTAATAAATTTGACTGGTTAGGCCAGACTAAGCGCTTAGTTCAAATTTTAAGTTCAAACTAGTGTGATGTAGACCAGGACTAATGGCTAGTTCAAACTAAAAAAGTTCAAACTAAGCCATTAGTTTGAATTAGCTGCACTTACTAGTTCGAACTAAAAACTTAGTTCGAACTAGGATGCATGGCTAGTTCAAACTAAAAAGCCACGGTGAGTCCAAACTAGATTAACCTCAGGCATTTTAGTTCGGACTAGGAAGTCCAAACTAAAAAAGCAGATGTAGACATAGCCTTAGCTACCTGAAAACTGTTATCATGTCCCCTCTCAGTCTCCCCTTTTCCAGACTAAACAAAAACAGCTCTTTCAATCTTCCATCATAAGTGTCCAGACCTCTAATCATTTGTGTGGCTCTTCTCTGGACTTTCTCCAATTTGTCCACATCTTTCCTGAAATGAGGCACCCACAACTACATGCAATACCCCAGTTGAGGCCTAATCAGGACCAAGTAGAGCAGAAGAATTACTTTGTGTGTCTTACTTACAATATTCTTGTTAATACATAGTAGAATGGTGTTTGCTTTTTTTGAAGCTGCATTACAGTATTGACTCATATTTAGCTTGAGGTTCACTGTGACATGCAGATCCCTTTCCACAGTACACCTTCCTAGGCAGTCATTACCATTTTGTGTATGTGCAATGGATTGTTCTATCCTGAGTGGAGTACTTTGCACTTGTCTTTATTGAATTTCATTCTGTTTACTCAGACCATTTCACCAGTGAGTCAAAATCATTTTGAATTTTGAGCCTATCCTCCAAATCTCTTGCAACCACTCCCAGCTTGGTATCATCAGCAAACTTTATGAGTGTAATCTGTATCCCATCATCTAAATCATTGATGAAATATTGAATACAATCAGACTCAAAACCAATCCCTGTGGTATCTCACTTGTTATGTCCTTCCAGCATGACTGTGAACCATTGATAACTACTCTCTGGGAGCAGTTATCCAACCAGTTAAGCATACATCTTATAGTAGCTCCATTCAGGCTGTACTTCCCTAGTTTGTTAATGAGAAGATGATGTGAGAATGTATCAAAAGCCTTACTAAAGTCTAGATACACCACATTTACAACTTCCCCTCATCCACAAGGCTTGTTACCCTATCATAGAAAGTTATCAGGTTGGTCTGACACAATTTGTTCTTGACAAATCCATGCTGATGATCACTTAGCACGTTATTCTCTTCTAGATGCTTGCTAATGGATTCCTTAATTATTTGCTGCATTATTTTTCCAGGTACAGAGGTTAAGCTGACTATCAGTGACAGTCCCCAGCTGACACACAGCTCTTATCTGCACTGTACACAGCTGGTGTGCCAAGGACTAATATAGGGCTTAAATGGTTCTGAGGTGCTTGAACTGACCCTCCATAGCTGGCTGAATTTCACCTCTGTGGAAGTATTTTCAAAAGCACTGAACACTGTCCTAACTTGGGTCCCATTGAAGTCAGTGGTACCATTGCCTTCAAAGGAAGCAAATTTAGGTCAAAGATAAGTTCTTCTGAAAATCCCACTCAACATTTTTAACACTTCTTAAAATTAAGTTAATTGCAACGGCCAATGTGGATATGTTACTTTCATTCAAAATTCAGGCCACACAGAAGATTTTTGGGGCGCAGGGCAAAGTCTCTAATCAAGCCCCTCTCACCCTTTCACCAAACAAAAGCTACAAAAATAGAGAGGTGGCTTCAAAAATGATGGTGTTGGAGAACCAGTCCATTCTGCATTCATATCACAACTGGTTCTCCTGTCCCATCATGGTGAGCTCAACTCCCCACTCTGGGTGTTGTGACCTGGCACATATGGGACTCATAGCACCTCTCAGATTTGGCCTGACTGCCCCAAATGCATGATGCTGCTATCTTTGGCACCTGTGTGCAAAGCCACTCTCTCAAATTTGGCCCAGCCAGACCCTCCAGCATGACATTGAGGTGGCTGGGCCAAATCTGAGCAGTACTGCAACTTTGTATGTGAGGTTGCAACAACGTTCATTTTGGGGGTCTCTCCCTACCCCACAGATGGCCCTGATACTTGCCTAGTTCCGCTGTCTCCATATTTTCACAGTTGTACTAATGGATAGATTGAGTAACACTATTATTATGTAGCCCTTCTGACAGTTGTAGTTGGCATCAAGAAAGGCCAGGTTCAATATCTAGGTGTTCCCTTCAACAATACAACGTGAAACCAGTTTGAGTCCACCCCTCCACTTGTAACCTGGAACAATTACATCTTCCCACGTGTCTCTAAGAGGTAATACTTTCACAAGCGCAGACTCTGAATTTTAATAAAATGAGGGAAGTAACCCGGCATTAGTTTGGGGAAATACTGCAAGCAGGATCCATAAACATAAAACCATGAGCCAAAAGAGCACCCCAGAGTACATTGGACATTGTCCTTTCGCACCAGGTTCTTAAGTGCAGCAATCAAATTTCTTCTTATGTGCTTCTCCTTTCGCACCCCCTCCCCCAGTTGTCGTCCTTGGTCAGGGAAGAGCCAGAGTTCACAGGTACATTTGTGTGAGCTCATTTCTGACCCTGGTAGGGCAGAGGGCACCTTGATCACTCTACTCTACAGGGGCTCACTCCAATCCACCTACTGCTTTGCTGTTCACCCACCACCCAGCTTCGCCCTGCCAACTGCTAGCAGATCTCCGCACCGTCTGCCTCTATGACCTGCCAGTCAGTCCCTGCTTCAGCCACTCTCTGCTCAGCCCCCTCAGACACCCCACTCGACTGGCCACTTGCCATCCCACTCTATCCCACTCGACCTTGCTGGCCGCTCACTGTCCCATTTCACCTTACCAGTCACTCACTGCCTCGCTCCACCCCACTCTGCCTGCTACTTCACTCCACACCACTGGACATTCACTGATCTGCTCAGGTGCTCTGAACAGCTGAAGAGTTAGTGTAAATGGATGCAGCCCATGGGTGGTTACTGGCAGGGCCATAACTAGTCTAGGGAAAGTGGGGCAAAACCCCAGGCACTGAATTTTAGAGGGCGCAGGGGATGGATCTGGCTCCTTACCACCCCAGCTGCCGAGGAGTTGGATCTGCCCCCAGCTGTCATGGAGAGCCAGATCCATCCTCTGTGCCCACTAAAATTCAGTGCCCTGGCCTCCCATGCCACTGCGGCTTCCAGATCCACCTGGGGCTTGCCACCACCTTCTGTTGGTAGCTGTGGACAGATCTGGTTCCCCTCTGCCCCAGAAGTGGTGGGAAGCCAGATCCATTCCCTGCCACTGCTGGAAGGCAGCTGGGGACAGATCCAGCTCCCTGCTGTAGCTGAGGCTGGATCTGCCTCCCCATTGCCTTTTGGTGGCAGGTGGGGATGGATCGGGTCCCGTGTTGGAGTGGGGCCTGGGTCAGTGGAGTGTGCCTTTGGGGATGTTTGCCCCAAGTGCCAGAATAGATAGATAGGTCCCTGGTCGGTGGAGCTTCCCTTGGGGAAGGCAGCTCCTCAGCAGACACATGCCACTCCCCTGATGTCTTCCTATGCACCACCCCACCATGCCCCTTCTTTGCCCCAGACCCTGCCCCACTTTGATTCCCATCCTGCTCCACAGCCCTTCCCAGCCCTGCTACCCATCATAGCAGCCACTGCAGGACCTTCTTGGCAGACCTTTCCCAGCAGAGTTGGGGGATGCCACAAGAAAGGTGGAACCAGTTCAGTAGGGAGAAGAGAAGAGCAGGGGAAGCTCAGCCACCATGGCCCCAGTCCAGCAGGGGGGCAGGGGGTAGAGCAGGGGGTAAAGTCCTGTGCATAACTCCAGAGAGCTTCCATGGTTTGCTGATTCTTCTCTCTCATCATGGCCCAACAATACTATTCCTTGTTTAGCCATGTAAAGCAGCAATACAGTGATTTTTGGAGCATTCTCTGTGTTTTCATGTATTACTGTTATGTGAGAATTTGACAACTGTGCCAGTACAGAGCCCCCTCCTTTTGATTGTTTGAAAAATGCCACGTCAGAATATTGCGTGTATGGCAGATTGTGTATGTTTCTGAAGCTTTGCTCCTATATTTTTCCAGTTCCATACTCAGGGGCATCACTGGGGGGGGGGGGGGGGGGGGCCTCAGCCCCCCCCCTAAACTCAGGGCCAGCCCCTGAGCAGCATGCTCTAAAACTGCATGGGGCTACACCATCATGCCCCTGCGCAGGGAACACACCAGCAGCCACGGTTTGTACCCAGCCAGAAGAGTCTTCCATCTGGGAGGGAGCTGCACCAGGGTGGACTGGGAGTTTTTAAAACTCCCACCCTGGCCTGATCCTGCTCTGTGCATACTCAGAGCACGGTCATGCTGGGGGCCTCAGCCACTGCTGGGGCCCAGGTCTCCCTCTGGGCCAGGTAAAGGATTGGGAGGGGTGGGGGCAGACACACAGGCCTGGCAGGGAAAGCGCACAGGGGAGGGGGTTGCCCCAAGGAAGTGGGGACCTGTGGCAGGACCAGGGAGTTAGGGAAGGGCGTGGGGGGGGGGGGGGGCCAGGGAACGGATCAGACCCAAGCAGCTGATGGGGGCTGCCCCCCCCATATTTATGTATAGCAACGCCCCTGCCCTTACTCCATTTTCAGTGAATGAGGGGACTCTGAAACAATTGGAAACCTGTTTGCAAGGAAAGCAGAAAACTGCATCTACCTGCTTGGTGTGCTCTAAAAATGAAAATGCCTTGTAACATTCTGATGAAAATGAACAATTTTGCCTTTTCTTATTAAAAGCAGTTTTTGGATACTTGGGTGAATGAAGCTGGGATGGCTCTTTTTCAGTTCTACCAAAGTCCAAAACAGGAAATGTAGTGAGGTTGTTCTTGTCATAAACTACAATAGGAAGCAGGGGAGGCTGATTTACCTGGTTCCCTGCAGCAACCCTACAGCAACCCAGGCAGGACAGGGCAGTCTCCCCCATCCCACCTGGGGAGGGAAGGGTTGCCAAGTTGGGTCTTCATGACATAAGGGGATGCAGGGAGTTCTGGGGGTACCCCTCAGCACCTGCACCCTCCCACAAAGGGCCAGTCTGGCTTAGTGCCCCTCCCAGCACTTACTGTCCACTGCTCCAGCCTGCCCCTAGCTGAGAAAGAGCAGTCTCACCCCACCCCTCCTGAGAAGGGAAGAGGGACCAGGTTGGCTCTTCACCACCCAAGGGGTCATTGAGGAGCACCCGTCAACACCTCCTGCATCCCTCCACCCGGCACTTACTGTCCATCGCAGTTTTAAGTATATGTATTTCTTTCTTCAACCCCCCCCCCCCCGACCCCCAGTTCAGCCCCTTCCTTCCAGGGATGAAGTGATACTTTTCCTACCCTTAGACAGGGACCTTAATTTACATCATTTTTGCTACACACTTCTCCATTGCCTAAAGCCAGGAAGACAGTTCTGTTTGGGAGGAAAAAGCGGATCAGGTTTGGTGAAAAGGAAACAACAGGAAAAGCAGTGTGGATAAGGTGAGTGTGGTGAAAATGAAAGGGAGTTGGAGTGAGCGGCGTCTGACTGGAGAGGTCTTGCCTCCCCCTGCCTATGATATGAGACACTCATGGTGCAGCCTACAGATTTAAATTAAGCTTTGTCCATTTGCAACACTGGAATATCAGAGCCATTAACATAAGAGGGCTAGACTGGGCCTGTGGATGATGTAATGCAAATAATTAATAATAGTATTCAAGAAATAAGTCTGTGGTAATTCTAACACTACTGATAGTACAATGCTTTTCTCAATCATACTATGTGCAGCATTTGTGGCACATAATGTATTAATTAAAAATTTATCAAAACAACTGTTCAATACTATTCTAATGTATAAAACAGCATGCAGTAAAATTGTTAATTTATGGGAATGTCTTTGGTTACAGCTGAATAAAATTTTATCTTGCAGTCATAAAATTAATTTTAATTTCAGTAGCCACATTATTCCATTATCCTAGAACTTTGAGTTCTGAAATGAATTCCTGAGGCAGAATTGCAGCCCAAGCAGTCCAGAATGATGCATATTATGATCTATCCAGACATAGTATTTTTGAGGAAGGGAAAACCTAATAGGATAAGATTTTTTTAAAAATAATAATTTGAATAGTGCAATAGTATCACTGGAAAAAAGTAAGAATTTATTTAAGTTATATAATTAAAGAAGAATGAAATAATTTTTGGCATTTCAAATCAGTAACAAAAATGAAGGCTTACCATGGAAGCAAAGAGGGATGCAGGCAGAAAGAGACAACGCTATAGAAATATTCAGGAATGAGTGAACACCATGAAAACAATACAGCAGTTGGCAATATCACACTCACAGTCCAGTAAAGTCAAGTAGCAAGAATACTGGTCTTATACAAAATGTTAAAATAAATTCTGAGAAAAGCTCAAATGCAGTTCAATTTTGTGTTTTTAAGTACCTTTATGCTCATAAAAAGTGTTTGAGTAAAGTCACTATAAAGTTCTCTACAAAATTTATACCATGCCATTTACAATGCCAGTGCAAGCTCACCATACATTTTTCTACGAAAGCCTGATTTTGGGAGACTACCTCTCCTGATGAGAAGATAACCTACTATCTACACCTTTCCTATCCTGCCCCCAAACTCTCTTGCTGGGCATGTTAAAAAAGGCTTTAGGTTTTGGGTGGATACCAACCCAGTGGGACTGAGTCCACCAGATCATTTCATGCAAGACTTTGACAAGACAACAAATGGAAAACACTTGTCACTGTTAACCATAACTGATTCTAGAGATGGAAAACCTTTCTATTTTCTTACCAATCTTCACAGCCATACTGCCCATTCTAGCTTCTGTCACCTGAAAATGTGAGAAATCAAGGATATTCACCAAAGTAAAAATCTGAACTAAGAGCCTGGGTACATGCCAAAAATTCCAGATATCACATGTTCATCCAAACCTTCTCTCAGCTCTCTAGGTGGTCTCCCCTGTGCTGCTCCTTTGGCATGGAAGAAGTTTTCCATAAAACAAAGCAGCTTTGTTGTCCTCTTTTAAATTCCTCCTTAAAACTCTTCTATGTGGTGATATATGTAAATCACTCAACAATTGTGTGGCAAATGGATTGTTGTAATTGCTGTTTATTACCATTTTATTGTTATGACTCTATGTAGTATTCACTTGTACTTGGGTCATGCCTTGTTTTATGTACAGCACCAAGCATAATAGGTGTACAGTCCTTAACTGGGACCAGCAGACATCACTTCAGTATAAATAATCTTGCTTTGGGTTTCAGTTTCGAATATCTATGACCCATATACTGAAGTCTTTACTCAGCTTTTACAGAATCATTAGTCAGGCAAAACTCCCGCTGACATCAGAAAGAGTTTTGCCTGAGTTAGGAATGGGAGAGACTTCAGGACTTAGGGAGGTAATTGGGGCCTCGGGAGGAAAACATATTTGACCCTTGAATCAGTTTGAGACCAACCAGAGGGGGAGGTCAGTGTTCGGCTAAAATGCCTAGCTAAATGCAAATATTTCTTCATCCCTACCAGAGCGCACACACAATAAAACTCCAAATATACAGCAAGTCACACTTGTTAAAGACAAACTTCTAAGTCTATCCACATAAGCGGATCTAATGTGGTGGTCAAGCTGCATTAAGTTTGTACACAATTTTAGTTTTTTATGCATGATTCAAAATAGTTTCTACTGGCTACTGATAAAGAACAATGTCATATTTATGCAGGTGCAAAGTAGCATGTGTGCATGCTGGCTTAGGTGAATGAAGGCTCCTACTAAGAAGTCATGTAAAAACACCTCTGTTTTGTTTTGATTTTTTTGCCTTCAAGGATTGGTGACAGGGTCAACATATGGAACTGATTTAGGGTATTATTCAAATGAGCACTCATTGCCACTGGTTTCTTGCCTTGTCCCAGATCAACAATAAAATGTTAAAAGTCTCAAAAGTAACAGTCACATACCTTGTGTAAACATGTCCTGGACTTTTGGTACAGAGTTTATGTTCTGTGGATGATTTATCCAGAGCAGTCTCTTCTCTCATCCCTGAAGTCACTGCCCCTTTATAATTACAAAATGTGATTTGAATATATAGTAAAAATAAAAACATTTAGTGTTATAGGTGATCATGCCCTGCAAAAACTAGCTCTGAATCTAAACTTTTCCAATTCTAGAGTGTTCAGATCCAGGACTCTGGCTTAGGCTATAGCTAGCACTAAAATGTTGTTACTAATTGTTCATATACATGCATAGTAAACGAAAACCTTGTCCCCCACCACACATACCCCCAACAGTTTGAAAAGTGAAGATCTTTGCCAGTGCTGGAGAATATGCAGGAAGCTGGATGGAAATTTTCAGTTGATAAATAACCTGCAAATGACAAGGGCTACAAAAACTTCCAACCTATCAAATACCGGACCTTTAAACATAAATACATTTTTGATGGTTTTTGCCCTCTTTTGGAGTGTCTACATCCCCTGGTGCTTAAAGAAGTCGTTGGTGGCCACAGGCAGAGGAAAAAATAATTTGATGAACTACATGTCATAGCAAATTATGTGGAAATAGCACAGTACATGCTTCATTCACAACATTCCCACACAAAGGAGATGCTTATATAACAATTATATTTTTATAGAAAATACTCAGCAATGAGCAAAATAATGGGGGATGGAAGGGAAATCTTTACATGTTGAATGAGACTTAACTCAGCATGTAACTGGGCCTTGTTTGGGGAACTTTCAGGGGCTAAAGTAAGGGGAAAGCATCGGAACACTGTTCTAGGGCCCACAAATTTTAGGGGCCAGCGTTCTGGGGCCCCTATAAATAGAATAATGGGGCAGAATGCAGTGTTCCAGTGCTTCCCCCTTACTTTAACCCCTGCTGCCTTGTGCTTCCCCCTTCAGGCTCTCAGACTCCCCAAGCAGCAGGGCATGCAGCAGTAAGGCCAGAAGCAGTGACTGTGAGGTCATGGTGGGCAGAGAGAGCACAATGTGGGGCTGCCAGGTTGGCTGGGAGCGGAGCAAACAGGGAGACCATGTGTTGCAGACACATGACCTCCCACTCGCTCTGCTCTCTGCCTATCCTGCAGCCCCGCGCCATGTGCCGTCTGCCCACCACTGCTTCACAGTTGCTGCTGCTGCTGCTTGCCCCAACACTCAGGGAGTCTAAGAGTCCAAAGGGAAAGCACAAGGTGCTGCTCCAGGAGGTGGTGGTGGACATGATGAGCTAGAGACTGGGGATGGGAATGGAGGGGTCTGGAGCAGTTTGAGTCACTAGAGCAATGGATCAAGATGGGGGACTGGGGAGGGATGGAGGGAGTTGGCAGTGGCAACTGGTTGGTTGGGAGGGGATGGAGGGAATCTTTTGTTGGTGGCAGCAGAGGGTGCCATGACCCAGTATTGGGCCCTGACCCTAAATTTGAAAATCACTGGTGTAGACCACCCTATCTACAATGAGTTAAGTCAACTTAATAAAGTCAACTTTAATGCTTAAGTTGACTTTAAAGACTGAAGTTATGAAGTCGACTTAAGCAAGTGTTTAAGTTGACTTAGAAAAGCCCAGCATGAGCAAGTCTTTCCTTAAGTCAACTTAAGGCTCCAGTGTAGACATACTCCTTGTTTGTTTTGCTGAACTGGACTAACACAGCTACGCCTTTGGAACTTGCTTATGATTAGGTTAGCCTTCACATTTGTCCTACATCAAGGGACGTGCCAGATCAAGATCATGTTCACAAACTTCTTCATTTTCCCATCTCGTATTTCAGGAATCCGAGGGCAAAATCTAAACTTCCAGCCACTGCTCATTACGGAGATCTCCCCTGCATCAACAAACACTGCTACAAAGTATCTTCTAAGTCAAAGTTCCAAAAAACATAAGAATGCCTCAATGGCTAGTAGAGCATCAGCATCTAGAAGAGCGAACTGTGGTTGGAGTGATAAGAGGGAGTTAAACCCTTTGAGATGTTTCCCATTGTGAACAATTACAGGACAGAGGGGTTTGCCATGGGATTTGGGCTCCTTCACACCCCCACCCTTTCCCCCAAAATATTTCAGTTTTCTTTGCCTATAAATATAGGCCCAAATTCTGCTCTTAATCATATGGATATTTTGTTTGGAGTATCTCAGTTAACACCACTGGAGGTAGTCCAGTTTCATTTACATTGCTGTAACCAAGGGCAGAATTTAGGCCATATACTGATACATAGAAACAGCTGCAATTTACTGTATTTGTTAAAAACCAGCATTTTCTGGTTTGGGGATTTTATGTATACATTCATGTACATGTTATTATTAATTACATATACAACAACAATGGAAAATAGCAAAGGAAACAACAAATTTCCATGATTTTTGTCGCTTCCAAAAGCCATTTTTCGTTTTAAAAACTTTCAGTTATGTTTTTTTAAAACCAGTACTGATCAGTCATAAAATAGCCAAGAATCTGGGCAAAAGAATTTGTTCTAAAGTTTGCCATGGGATTAAAGAATTATGGGCAGTCTCACTGATTAATCCATAGTTCTACAAGTACAGTTATAGAAATATTGGTTTTTCAGTTTTTGTGAAACAAACAAACAAGGAGTCCTATGGCACTTAAAGACTAACAATTATATTTATTGCATGATCTTTCGTGGGAGAAAAATCCCACTTCACCACATGCTTTGAAGATTAGGGAACTTAAAGGAAGTTTATGTGGTGGTTCTTGAGATTTTGCTGGTTATCTTCTCTTTCATGAAATGTTTGCATATCTACTCCCACCCCACTACCCCAGCTCCAGCTCTTTCTGAGTTGCCACCTGCTCTGGTGTTCCAGGATGGTCTGACTTTGTGATGTAAATAACTTCTGAAGCAAGTGAAATGAAATGTCATCACATTGCAACATTATAACATACCACAAAGATATTTTGTTTTGATGCACTGTCATCACATTGCATCCCAGAGGGAAGATGTTTTGACACAATGAAAGATATTATGTTTTAGTCACAAAACATCCAAATGTTAACAGTTGCTGCTTATGGCTCATTTCTAGCATGATGCTTAGAGAAAACTGCCAACTCGTAAGAGCAAAGCAGAGGAAACATGGAGTTTGCTGTTAAATTTATCTATTTAATTTACACAATCATAAAATGTGCATATAAAATTTTATATAAATACATTTTATACTTAAAATTTGTATATTTAATCACATTATTTACCTTACACACACACACACACACACACACACACT
This sequence comes from Podocnemis expansa, assembly GCA_007922195.1. NCBI lineage: Eukaryota > Metazoa > Chordata > Testudines > Podocnemididae > Podocnemis > Podocnemis expansa. The sequence continues at coordinate 7,851,238 of ML682021.1, read as the reverse complement.
CCATTATGTTGTAAAAATATAAACAGCTAGCCTGCATAAAACAAACAAGGAGTCCTGGGGCACTTTTAAAGACTACCCAATTTATTTATCATATGAAGTTTTCTGGGAGAAAATCCCACAAAATCTCATGAGATAAATAAGTGCTTTTGTCTTTAAAAGTACCCCAGGATTCCTTGTTTGTTTTGCTAAACTAGACCAACAGGACTGCCCCTTTGGAATTAGCCTGTATGGTCTGATGACTGCTCTACTAATCCTCACTCAACCTTCCCTCATTGTTTGTTACAGTTATGTACTAGTTAATTAGACTGCAAGTTCTTCAGGACAGGAATTGAATCTTTCTATATGTCTGTACAGCACAAAGCAAGATAGGGTCCCAAATCTGCTTGAGCCCTTGCATGCTAGTGTAATATAAACAAATATGTCATAATAATCCTGATATTATGACAGCTTATTTTGTCTTGCTGGGACAAATCCAGGTGGGTTTCATCAGCAGTAACAGTATGTATTTCTTACTGCTTTAGCATTCAATCACTTACCATTTAAGTTATGTGAAAATAGGTGCATCTTCTTTTAAGATGCAAGAGTTCAAAGGCAAGAGTCATGTTTTCACATTCTAACAAGCAAGGAGTTCTGTGGCACTTAAAGACTAACAAATTTATTTATTGCATGAGCTCTCATGGGAGAAAATCCCACTTTATCAGATGCTTTGAAGATGGAGCCATCTTTGAAAATGCCTCACCTCAAAGCATCTGATGAAGTGGGATTTTCTCCCATGAAAGCTCATGCAATAAATCAGTTTGTTAGTCTTTAAAAGTGCCACAGCACTCCTTGCTTGTTTTGCTGAACTAGACTAACACATCTACCCCTCTGGAACATGTTTTCATTCTGTGAAACAGCCACCAACATTTTACCCAAAAGGGTGATCATCAGTGTAAAGCTTTGAATGGGAGCCCATTTCTTAGGAATTGACCTTTCCAAAGACTGTGGCATCTATATAGGTTACATTTGAGTATAATGAGTGCCCAGAATGAAGAATGGCCATGATCTACAGTTCCATATCGGTTATCTCCTATCTCATTACAGGCCCCAATTCCAAGAGATGCTGAGCAGCCCAGTTCCCACTGACTTCATTGGGCACTGAAGGTGCATAAAATGAGAGCTGACCACAGAACAACAATTCAATGTCATAGTTACTTTGAAGATTTCCAAATTTATTTTTGTTTCATATTGGAATGAAAACGAAATGTTTTGAATGTTTTTCGCACATTCAGAAGTCTATCAAAATGTCCAGTTTTGGATCAAAACCTGACACCATATGTTCAGGAAGTGTGCACATGCTGCTAGGTGGACCTCTGTTGTGAGATGTGAAAGTCACAGGTTCAAATCCTAGCTCTGCCTAATTCACAGGCAAGGATTTTCATCCAAAAGCTCTCTGAAACATGTAGAGTAGAAACTTGAACCTGAATTTCCCAAGTTCCAAAGGGGCAGTCATATTTGTCTAGTTCCATAAAACAAACAAGAAGTCTGTGGCACTTAAAGACTAACAAATTTATTTATTGCATGAGCTTTCATGGGAGAAAATCCCACTTCATCAGACGCTTTGAAGATGGATTTCCCAGGCTATTTTCCTAGTCACCAGCCTAGAGAGTGAGGGACTCTATGTCCCCACCAAACGTTTTACTGAAACAGCTCTACTTAAACCTTCACAAGACTTGCAAATCATGGATCTGTAGGCTAATGAATCTATACTCACAAACCTTTGCCAAACGAAATCTGTAGACAAGAACCAGCTGTGCTGCGAGTAGATATGCTCCAAATGATGCAAGAAAGGTAATATCAGTTCCTTAGGGGCAAGATCCTCACTGGATCCTCATGGCATTGTGCCATTGACATCAGCTGGTGATTTGGTCCTTTATTTTTAATTTATACATCTCTTTTCCTTCTTAAATTCCCAACATTTCAGCCTGAACAACAGACTGCCTAAGCTGGTCTCCATCTGACACACCATCCTTTCTGCAGCTGCAACCATGTGAAAGGTCTCTGAACAAATCCTCTTCACTTACTCAATTATCCATTCACTGAAGTGATTTGTACAGTCACAGGGGGAGAACCTAACTCCCAGTGCACAGTGCTCATTTATCAGGTGAAATGAGGCAAAGAAAGCAGGGTCAGCAAGTGTCCACATTGCTTACAAGCTGCTGAACCCTTCAAGTTTGTCATTGCCCAGATTACTTTAAACTCATTCTTCTCACATCCTTCATCAGCTGCAGCTCTCCAACCAAGAGTAAGCTTGTTACCCTTTGTCACTAATCCCAAGAAAGCAACAGACATTTTATATAAAGCTTATAAAGTACCATATAGGGCAGTATACATACACTAATAAAATAGACCAGTGGTTCCCAACCTTTTGCTTTATGTGGACCACTGCATTGCCATCGAAAGCTTTTGTGGACCACCATGTAAACAAGGCATTGTAAACACTTTAGCATAGCCTATGGCTGATGGGAGTCAAACATATATATCAGGGGGTATTCAAAGCACAGCTATTTCTAATAATTTATTATGCTCACATACAAACATATTCCACTTGCCACAGTCCATTTACCTGCAGAAATGATCTCTCTCCCCTGCCCCCATGGACCACCTACAGGACCCTCATGGACCACCAGCGGGCCATGGATCACAGGTTGGGAAGCACTGAAACAGAGTTCCCACTCAATTTGCTCTTTTATCATCATCCCATGGCTGTTGATTAGGATGTTAATCCCTATCTGTCAAGATGACATGTCTGAAAGAAGAAGAGTGAAAATGGTTTGTTAAATATGTTTGATATTTTTAGGCAATTTGGGAATGTTAGAAGTGAATTAGTCCTTAGGTAATCTCTTGCTATACTGCAACCACAACAACTAGGTTAGCAAGAACCACGTTTAAATACAGTCCTTTCTAACAGGTTTATCTCGCAGTTACCCAAATCAGCATAGAATGGACACTAAAGTAGAAAACACTTAGTTTCAGACATCAACAGGAAATACCCACATGCACTAAAGTGCAGAATTTAATTGAATGTTTTTAACTGTGACAAATAGTAATATAATAACAAAGTATTCTTGGTTCATCTTTGAAAACAAAGTCCAAATTCTGAATCCTAGCCTAAATCTAATCTGAATACTGCCTCTTCAACATCGCCTTTCACTCCTAATGAATATGTGTCCTCATCATATAATCCATCATATTTTTCATCCTTACTGACAGACTCAGCAGAGCAAGTATGAATGTGGGAACTGAGTTACCCACATTATATCTTCTGTTAGTCCATCTACTTCAGTGCAGTCACATGGGCAGATTGCATGGGGAAGGTTGTATTGCCACTACTTCTGCTGTGTCCATTTTATGGATGCAAACAGGAATTGATTCTTTAAGGCTGTCAGGTTAGCATTTTTTGTCGACAACCCTAAAACCATGAATAAACACACTCACCCGTACCCCTTACTACAGCTGACTCTCAGATCAACATTTCAGCAATACTGCAGCTGCAAAATCAGAGCAGCAAGGGAAAAGAGGCAGAAAACCATGTAGCAAAGGCTGAATGAATGATACCACTGAAGTTATGTTTAACTTTCAAAACGCTGAGGACAAGAATGTTTGTCCCGCATATACAGAGTTGCAGAGGAATATGCTCATCTCTCAGCTAGGTCCATTTCAAATGATAATACAGCCATTTCCATGTTTAATTTCAAAATAAAAGGTCTAATTCACCTTTCACACCTTCAGGAATAACACTGCTGAAGCATCAGAGACTGGACTGACAGGTCCAAAAATTAGACAACAAGCAGTTGTGTGGCACTTTAAGACTAACAGATTTATTTTTTGCATGAGCTTTCGTGGGAGAAGATCCCACTGCCTCAGATGCTTCGAAGATGGGTGAACTTACAGAAAGGAATGAAACTAAATGCAAGGGGGTGTTTTCTTAGGCTATGTCTCCACCAGGAAGCTTAGTTTGGACATGCTTAGTTTGAACCAAAAGTGTTTTTTAGTTTGAACTAAAAAAAAATTGAATTTTTTAGTTCGAACTAGAAAAAAGTTCAAACTAACTGTTTTTTTAGTTTGAACTAACTTTTTAGTTCGAACTAAAGTTCAAACTAACTGCTTAGTTTGATCTTACTGTTTGAATTAACTAGTTCAAACTAAGCTTTTTTTAGTTCAAACTAGGCAAAGCCTAGTGTAGACCTGGTCCAAATTAGTCCGGACTAAGCTTGCTTAGTCCGGACTAATTTGCCAGTGTTGACATAGCCTTAGGGTCTAGTTTTCAGAGCCATTGAAATGCCCAGTTAAAGTCAATGGAAGGTTGGGCTGCTCATCACCTTTGATAATAAGGTCTATAACTACTTCAGTCTTCTAATATGCAGTAAACAGTCAAGCTTTTCTATGATGTTTTAATATGTTCTTTATTATGTACAGCATATGCTGTCTTATCAGCACATGAGAGGAGATCTTGTGTGGCAGCTCTCAGCAGTGTAACACAGAGCTCTCAGCCCTGGGAGAAGAGAGGGATTTAAGGTAGTGTTACCAGATACCAAAGCATGGAAAGGAGGACAGGGAAGTATGAAAAGGAGGAGATTGGAAGACACATAGAGAAAATGTAGTATTAACATAATATTCTTCTGTTTTTAGGGGGCCCTGGAACGCTTCCCCCTAAAATAGGGTGTTCTGGGGCATTCCGGCATACTTGAACCCCTGTAAGTAAAAAGCCAGACAAAATCATGTATTTTTAAATTGCCTGCCAGCCGGAGGACATGAAGGTAAAAAGGAGGACATGTCCTCCTTTTGCCTGACAACTGGTAACCCTAGATTAAGGTGACTTTAAGCTACCTTAATGCCTCCCTTATTTGGAACTGCTGTGAAGGCCACAGTGTCTCCCTACCCTCAGGTAAATTAGGAAATTTTGAGAGCCTATTTTAATTTATCACCCCACTCCTCTGGGCTGCTCCACAGCCTGCAGGAACTGAGAATCCTAGCAGTTTGTTTAGGCTTGTACAGGGATTCTTCTTCAAGCCCTGACATGTCCCTGGAGCCCGAGCTTGCAGGGTCTTCCAAAGAAAAGCCTGCAGCTGCCTCTCAGTTCCCAGACTGGGGAATTCTCCCTCAGCCAGATCTGGGTCTTAAAGTTCCTTCAATGCAGCCTGCAAAAGTGAGAATATCATCCACATTGCTCTCTGATTCATTGTTACCAAGACATGATTTTATATGAGTTTTACCATATTTGTTGGTTTTCTTAAAGCCCCAGGTCCAGGAGGAAGCCTGTCCTTTCATGAGAATTACAGTTTTCATTTAAAAATTGAAATTTTCTAGCCCTAAGGGTTGCAGACAAAAGCTAGAAAGTATAAGTCCTTCAAAAACCAGAAAATAAATAAAAAGTAAATAACCAACATTTATTTTTATAAATCAGGCATTTTAACCTAAAGGGGACCAGGGTGTCTTCCAATGAATAATTTTGGAAGGTTTGGAACTGTCAGCAGTCATGCATTTACTGTCAGCAAGGAGCAGACACCTGCAAACTTTAAGAGGAGCAGCAGTTCATTTGGAGGAGGTGACAGAACCTAGGGCTCTTAGCGGGAATAGTGGTACAAATAATAAATAGGAAAGGACTGTCTACATTCCCCCCCTTCCCCAATGAAACTCCCACAATGACTGTGGTTTAGCCACATGGAAAGATGGAAATATCAAAAGTTCAAACATTTTAGTTTTCTATCTGAAAAACCAGGAATGATTCTTCTTTTGTTCATTTTGCAAAGATAAGTGGGGAGATATTTTAACTGGAGGAATCTGAGATGATTCCACAAATGTACTCAGTCAAAACAGGCAGAAGGGCTGGTATGGAGGAGTTATTTTTGAATTATGGGAAGAATTAAGCAATGGTTTAAAATTAAAGGGAGAGGTAAGATAATCAAGAGGTAGAATGCATAGAGAAAAGACTTGGCAAAATTACTCTGGATTTCAGCATATCTCACAGTAAGTAGATGAAGTCAAGGAACTCAGAAGTGGGCTGAAGAAGAATGTGCAAGTTATCTTCTCTGAAATCCTTCCAGTCCCATGAGCCAAGGAAGGCAAAAGATTCTGGAACTGAACCACTAGGTAGGGCTGAGGGTTTTGATTTTGTGCAACATTGGTCGACTCTCAGTAGTGACAGAGGATTGTATAGTCTGCATGGCCTCTAACTCAATTCACTTGATTGAAACATTAAAATCAATTATTATAATCTACTTAGGAAGGATCAAATGGGTAAAAGGGGAAGGGGACTGGTACTCTATGTCAAAAATGGCATTGCCTGTTTCCAAGTCACTAATAACTCAGAAGAAAATGGTCTTGACTATTTATGGATCAAAGTTCTAACAATAAAGTAGATGATGGGGTACTAGTTATTTGCTACAGACCACCAAATCTCATAAGGGAACAAAGTGACCTGCTCCTTATGCACGTTTCTATAATGTGTAGGAAAAAATCTGAGTGATCATAGGAGACTTTAATTTGAGCGACATATGCTGGAGGTCTCATGCCACCAGAACTAACACATCCTTGGAATTTCTAAATATAGATAATAGTCTCCTAACTCAAAAGTATTGAAGCCAACACATGAATATTCTTTGTTAGACCTTGTCCTAAAAGATAAAAATGAATAGATCATGTAATTAAAAATTAATTAGGTATGCATGAGCATGAGTTGATCACATTTATAATGTTGAGAATAAAGTTCAGACAAGTAATATATACATGCACACACACACTTGGTGCTTTAAGAGAGCCAATTTCAGAAAGCTGAAAACAATTATGAGCTATAAATGCTGGAGGAAATAATGTAATCAGAAAATGTGAATGATAATTGGGAATAATTTATGAACACCTTATTAGATGTCCAAAAATGCACAATGCTACAATCAAGGAACAGGACTGTGCTGAATAAAGCATTGACCTGGTTTAGCTGGGAAATGAAGACAGCTTTAAAAATTTATGTATAACATGGGGAAGGGGAAGTTGATAGTAATGAATATAAATTAGAAGTTAGGAATTGTAGTAAATTGTATTAGGGAAGTCAACAGACACGAGGAGAAATCTATGACCTGCAGAGCTAAGGACAATCAGAATGAGTTTTTAAAGTATATTAGGAACAAAAAGAATCCTGACAAACATATTGGTTCCTTACTAAACAGAAATGGTAGAATTATCGATAATAATGCAGAGAAGGAAGAAATGTTTAATAAATATTTCTGTTCTGTATCTGGGGAAATAAACAGATGACATCATCTCAGTATGTGATGGTGGCAGTAGTGCTCTTTTGATTCCACTAATATGGCCCTCAAACAGAAGCTATTAAAGTGAGAAATTTTCAGATCACAGGTCCAAGTAACTTGCATTCCAGAGTTTAAAAACAGCTGGCTGAGGGCATCCCTGCACCACTGATGGTGATTTTCAATAAATTTTGCAACACTGGCAAAGTTCCAGTGGACAGAAAGAAAGTTTAAGTTGTGAAAATTTTTAAAAGGGATAAATGGGGTAAGCTGGGCAATTATAGCTCTGTCAGCCTCACGCTGATCTGAGTTAGATAATGGGGTGGCCAATACAGGACTTCTTCCATAGACAATTAAAGGACATAACATAATTAACATAAAGCAACATGGATTTATGAAAAACAGATCCTGTCAAAATAAGATCAAATGAGATCAAAAGCCTGGTTCATACAGGTAATTGGATTCATGTAATGGACTTCTATAAGGTATTTGACTTGGTACCACACGATATTTTGATTAAAAAAACTAGAACACTGTAGAAGTAATATGGCAAACATTAAATGGATTAAAACTGGTTAACTTATAGGTCTCATAACGTAATTTTAAATGGGGAATCATTGTCAATCAAGTGAGTTTCCAATGGGGTCCAACAGAGATCAGTTTTTCTCTGTATGCTATTTAACTTTTTTTTATTGATGACTTGGAAGAAAATGTAAAATCATGACTGATAAAGCTTGTAAATTACAGATGACACAAAAGTTACCAAAATGGTAAATAATGAAGAGGACAGATCACCAATGCACTGGATCACTTGGTAGACTGGGCACAAGCAAACAGTATGCATTTTAATACAGCTAAATATAAATGTATATGTCTAGGAACATAAAATACAGCCTACACTTTTGTGCTGGGAAATGCTATCCAGAGAAGCAATAACTCTGAAAAAGATTTGTGGATCATGGTGAATAAGCAGCTGAACATGATTGTGACACTGTGGCCAAAAGAGCTAATGGGATCCTGAGTTGCATAAATGAGGTCCTCTTGAATAGGAGTAGAGAGGTTATTTATTTTGCCTCTCTTTTTGGCACCTGTGTGACTGCTGCTGAAATACAGTGTCCAGTTCTGGTGCCCACAATTCAAGAAGGATGCTAGTAAACTGGAGGGGATTCAGAGAAGATCCATGAGAGTTATTACAGGATTAGAAAATGTGATTAATAGTGAAACACTCAAAGAATTGCATATTTGGCTTAACCAAGACAAAGTTAAGGGGTCATTTGATTACAGGTTACAAGTTTCTATATGGGGAACAAATATTTGATAACAGGCACTTCAGCCTAGCAGATAAAACATGATCCAATAGCTGGAAGCTGAAGCTACACAAATTCAAACTGGAAACAGGGCACTCAGATGTAAGACTGGACAAAGCAGTGAGGGTAACTAACTGCTGGAACAAGTTACTGCCAGCGATAGTTGATTCTTCATCACTCACAATTTTTAAATCAAGATGGGATTTTTTTTTTTTTTTTTTCTAAACAAGCTGCTCAAGGAATTACTCTGGGGAAGTTCTGTGGCCTGTGTTACAAAGCAGGTCAGGTTAGGTGATCCTACTGGTTCCTTGGTATCCATTACTCCATGAATTCTCATCTAGCCTGGAAAGCCTAGAAGGCACTCATGAAGGCTTGCCTGACATTTGCTTGATATATCAGTGATATCTGGTTGCTGAATAGCAATCCTCAAATTATCTACCTTGTAATTTGTGGCTGGATTTGGCACTTTAAGCTGGCATACAAGGAGATTACATCAGCTTTTAGTGTCATAAAAAGAGCTGATTTTAATCATACAGACCAAGACTGCCAGTTCTTCTTAAAGGGACACCAGTCAAGCTAAAATTAAATCTACCAAGTTTGTGTTGATTCATAGATGCATGCCAATTTTTTAATTTTTTTGTTTCTTGTGAACAGACAGGATACATCAGACGCTTCTTCCAAAACTCTTTATCTTACAAGTCCAGAAGTCAGGCAGAGTGCAAGGAAATTTTATCTGTTTGTTTGCCTCCATTATCAGAATGAATCTTAGACTTGTGTTGACCCCATCACATAACCGAGAAGATGAGGGAGAAGAATCTATATGAGGGAGTTGTCTCTATATTGCACAAAGCTGGAAAAGGTATCTATGCTCCAGCTATTTTAAGGGTACTGACAGACTTCTTTTTTTTAAAATAAATCAAGAAAATTATATAAAATATACTTTAAAAACAGATAAATGTGGGGTTCTCAGGGTCTTGTGTCCCTTTAAAAGTTGTACTTAGCATTGTGTTTGCTTTCATTTCTTTTTCATTGAAATAATCTTTCCACTGCTAAGCTAGCATAATGGTACCCACATGTATCCTTTTATGAATACTGCGCCGTGCTATAAACAGACTTACATAAGGCACCCCAACCATATTTATAATAAACTTTTGAATATCATTCTTCCCTTCATGGAACCATCACAGTATTTCTAATCCTACACGGAGGTCTGAGGCCCTCCTTCATAGATTGAAATATGAAGTGCATGACATTTGTGCATAAGGCAGTAGTAAATACCAGGTATTTTCCCATCTTACATCCAATTGCTTGAATGGTAAAATGTTTTAAACCTACAATTTAAAGATCACATGTCAGGGTCAGATTTTGAGCCTAAGCTATCAGCTGTGTTATATAGTTGGCTGTTTTATCGACACAGCTTTGCTGGCAATCCCTGGAGGAATCCTGTCTCATTAATTTAGAGTTACCTTTGAGCTCTGGGGAAGCACACACCTTCTCCACTTTCTTGCACACTACAGCTTAGATTTCCCTCTGCTGGCTGAGGAGCAAAGAGGTGGAACTAAGTATCTGTGCTTTTGATTGTAGCTGCCCCCATACGGGGACACAGTGTGAGATGGACTTGCCACACCAATATGGAGCCTACCACAGTCTGACTCCAGTAGAATCATAGATTCAGAGACTTAGAAAGGACCACAAGGGTCACCTAGCCCAGTGCTTTTCAAACTTTTTTCTTTAGGACCCAGTTGAAAAAAAGCATTCATGTCTGCGACCCAACAGTTCCATCTTTGAGCAATGCATTCCAGTCTTTTGGTGTTGGCAGCAGGGGGCACTGTGACCCAGTGCCTAAAGGTCTGCAACCCAATACTGGGTCCCGACCCTAAGTTTGACCACCACTGATCTAGCCTAACTCCTGCCAAGATGCAGGATTTGTTGTGTCTAAACCATCCAAGACATATGACTTTCGAGCCTCCTTTTGGACACCTCTATCAAAGAAGCTTCCATGCCCTCCCTAGCTGGTTGTTCCATTGCCCTATTATTCTTAAAGTTACAGTCCTCAGGATCTTATCCAAAGCCTATTGAAGTCAATGGAAGGCTTACCCTAGGCCCACACATTTTGGTGCTAGGCTTAATGGCAGTAGAGTTCCACCTAATTTTGTTAACAAAAGCATTGATAGATTACATAGCATGCATGTATTTATACATAATGCATAAACTGATTTTAAAATCTTTGTCCACACTTATGCAAACTATTTGCTAACCATTTATTATATTTATTGCTTGTAAATCAGTCTTAGGCTACCCCAGTATTATAAGTAATATACTCATGCTAGCTCTCATTGCGGCTAGCATGATAAAAATAGCATCATAGCCACCCCAAGCATATACCTACAGGATTCAAGCAGGTTTGTACATAGGATGGCTAGTCTATGCCCCTGCAGCTTGTACTTCCACAGTGCCCCTACTGGTAGCACAGAGGAGAGCCAGCATAAGTCTGGGAATCACACCCTTAGCTCGTCATGTAAACACAGCCTGAATTGCAAGTTTATTCAGTATATTTTCCATAGTATGCTGGAAAATCTCAGTATGGAACTATAATAATGCAGGCCTACTATCATGAGGAAGGATAGCCCTGTGACTAAGTCATTAGTCGAGGATGCAGGGTAGATACTTTGAATTCCAGAACTGATTATGAGCAGGTTATTGTTCTCTGTTCCTCAGTTGTCCAGCCGTCTTTTCGCTTTGGATTGTAAAATCTTTGGGGTGGGGATTATCTATTATATGTATGTGCAGTGCCTAGCATCCTGGGCAACAGTCTCAGCTAGTGCAACTAGGCATAATAATACCAAATTGTGTCAGAAAATGTACAAAGCAAGAATAACATTTTCTTTCTTAAACGGATGCTTGTGGTGGTGACGGCAGCAAGTGAGGGGATTTGGTAATGTACTCAGCCATCTCTAACCCAAACTAGACTTTTAAAATTTTTAGGTAATCCAAAAAGCATAAATTGTATATTCCTGATGCAAACCTATTAGATAGAATTCTCCTTACATGTATACTATTTTAAACGAGCTTTATTTCTATTTTTCCTGATTTACTTTAGATGGGCCCATCCTTTTGCTTGCCAATGTTATGACTAGCAGACATTGTCTAAAGTAAAGAATCATGTTTGATTAACAAGGCTGGAACAAGGCCAGCTCAAGGGATTGTGGCACCCTGAGCCATCTCAAATGCCTGGAGCACGCTTGCAGGAGCTGGAGGAGCAGGGCCTGGCCAGCAGTCATGAGCCAGTGTTTCCATGGTAACTTGTTCTTGGGCCAGCACCCCTAAGCTGCCTTCAGTTTTTGGTGCCAATGCCCCTAAGTTTCAAAGCCCCAAGCCAATGCCATGCTGGCTCACCCCGTAAGCCAGCCCTGGGCTGGAATGAGTCGTATTGAGTTGAAAATGTAAAATGGCACCAGGAGCATTTTCCAGGCAAACATTGTGTCTTTCAGTTATTAGTCAAATGTAAGATTCACTTAGAAAGACTTCATCAGAATTTCTATTAGTATCTCAGAGCGTTTTACCTTTCAAAATGTTTAATATGTTTCTATTGATAGTGGCGCAATGTGGTATACAGATGACATAGCAAGCACTTGTTTTTTTAAATAAACTTGGATTCTGAGATTAAGCAGATAGGATGATGCTACACAGAACTCAAAAGATGCTACATGTATGGACATGCATTAAAGCACATTCTTTTATAAATCCCTCCAGGCTACTCTTTCAACTCCATCACCAGCTATTGTGAAAAATGATGTACTGCCCTGTGAGTGGGCACAATGCCATGCTAACAGATGAGTGCAGGTAGGTGAGAGACTATGCAGGAGCATCAAAGGTGTTTGTACATGTCACAGGTGATAGTCGTCAATATGGAAACTATTCTTTCTTTGGCTTCAACATCTGTGGCTTCAGCACCTGTGCTTTTACATTCATATCTCCAGTAAAACTGGCCGTGATTTTTCCAGGGAAACAGAGTTTCATTGGAAAATGCAGATTAATCAAACCTGGAACATTTTATGGAAAGATCTTGTGTTTGACAGACTTTGGGAATATCAAAAGCAGGTTCTACTGGAACTCTGCCTGGTTTCCTGGCGGGCTACTGGGGAACCTGGGCTTCCATGGTCTACAGCCCTAAATCAGCCCTATCATGCAGACTCTGTGGAGCTGGAAGCCCTGGAAGCTCCAGATCTAACTCTATTCACTGCTAGGCAAAAAGAAGTAAAACTGACAAGAACCATGTTGGAGAGACAAGGTGGGGTGAAATTTTTTTTGTTGGATCAACTTCTGTCAGTGAGAGACACAAGCTTTCAAGATACACAGAGCTTTTCGTCAGATCCTTCCTTGTCCCACTAATATCCTGGAACCCTCCTGGCTGCAACAATACAGCACACAAGAATCAAGTTATTTCACTTTGTAGCTGCCAGAATCCCAGAAAGCATTTTTCGTTTTGGAAACACCATACTCTGACATTTGTGAAAATGATCCCCCCCTTCCTCCCCCCAGAATTTCACATTTGAAATTTTCCACAAATCAGAAATTTTGACTTTTGACCACCTCCAGTATAGAACTGCATTAGTACTAAATAATAAGTATTAAATTGCTTGTATGGGCACATAAGGACTGATCTTGAGAATATAATCAAAATTAGGATGAAGAAAGCTGAATGAGAAAAAACATTCACATTTGAAACCTCCATTTTCTTTCTGATTCTCTGCTGAAGTCCCCTATGGGACTGTCAAAGAAGGGTTCATCATCTCAGCTAAATGGCTACCCTGAAAAAGTATGGAGGATGCAGAAACCTCTACCACCCAGCTTTCTTCCTGATAAATAGGGCTTTCTGTGTGGTCACAGTATAACCAACTGATTTTCCTTCAGTGGGTAGAAGTATCTAGTAGCTTTGGCTTCTCAATGAACTGAAAGCAACTTGCCTGAGCAGCTATCTGTTTGTTTAATCATTTGTCACACAGTATGCATTATCATCAGAGGACAAAATTTGCCCCTGTCAGAAAAGAAACAAAATTTTGCATATTATTATATCTTATCCAAACTCCTCTCTATGGAATTAAATACCTCTTGATAGGAGATCATTTTTTGCCTTAAGGTTTTAAAAATGAAAAATGCTGCATTTTGAATTTCATGTTTGTATTGCCTTTCTTTCTTTCTTTCTTTCTTTCTTTCTTTCTTTCTTTCTTTCTTTCTTTCTTTTTCTAGCTTAAGGCAGCAGGTCAAATTCCATCTTCATGCAACTGTAGAGACTTGAGCGTGGCTGAAACTGAAGATGGAATCTAACTCATTGTGTTTGTTTTTACTTGGAATATGTATGACTTACTGTTGCCTTCTCCTTTATTTTAATCTCCTGGGACAGTCTGAAGAATCAGAAGTTGAATATCAGGAGTTTCTTCCTGAGTGAAATATTCTAAATATGTGAAAAAAAAATGTTTTGCCAGTTCCAGCTTGTTGATTCACCCCAACCAGCTGGCTGGGTATGCTCACCCACTACACGCTACCATACAAACTGGGAGGTCAGAATCTGGACATGCATGCAGGATCCCAGGATCATGTGCCCATGCAGATTAGATATATTCCATATATTGTAGTAGAGTATGTGCTCAGTTTCATGAGGGAAGGAGGAGGTTATAAGCCAAGGGTAGCTCAGGATCTAATTTAAACCAAAAAGAACTGGAGTTAAGAAAATTCAAAACATTTTCTCCTCCATCTTCTTTCACTCTTCTGGGCTAGATTTTGCCCTTCCTTTCTAGTGAAGGCTGCACAGAACTGAACGGCACCTATACAGATTGGAAACTTTGGCCCTTTGTGCCTCATAGATGTCATATACTAGCAGAGCTTCCTGAAATTTGTCAAATTAAAAGAAACAAGGAGTCTGGTAGCACTTTTAGAGACTTAACACTTTTTTTATTGCATGAGCTTTTGTAAGTTTCCCCATCTTCAAAGTGTCTGATGAAGTGGGATTTTCTCCCATGAAAGCTCATGCAATAAATAAATGTCAGTCTTTAAAAGTGCCACCAGGCTCCTTGCTCATTTTGCTGGACTAGACTAACACATCTACCCCTTTGGAACTTGAAATCAAATTACAAGATTTGTACCAGAAGATGTCATTAAAGACTCAACCTTTTTTTAAAAAAAGAAAAAAAAAATCATATTTCACAAATTTTGAACATCTTTTGTTGACATTTTTATCAAAGGCCTTATCGAAGTCAGTAGTGAAATGATTATCAACATATTTCATTCACCATATTTCAATACCCACTTCAATAATGGTTTCAGGAGAAACTGTGATTACAAAAACAATTGATTTAAATGAACTAACCAAACCACAATAGGTCTGTTATAAATCCTTCAATATAGAAACAGTGTGGAAATTTGTCATTGTTTTTTTCTTTTTCTGACCTACTCTAACATCTAAACACCAAGGGATTTTACCACAGATATGGAATTTTGCATAACAGACATGTGCTACAATGCCAGACCAAAGAGGTTTGAATTAAGGACTCTGTGGCCACTTTAATTCTGAGTGTCCTTGCTTCACAGATCCAATTGGGCTCCCCCTACTGGCTTTCAACCCTAGTGCCAGACTCTGGATCCCTTGGTATTTTAAGCTTCTTTGGATCTTAGCAGACTGTACCACTGTTTCCTCCATTGGACTTTCTGGCATATTTTCTAACATTAGCCCTCAGTCTGTTACCCGTTCATAGAAATGGAACTCCACCCCCCTCCTCCTGTAGGCCCATAAGTCCACAGCTGACTCTCAAGATGCTCCACTACCTTCTGAGTTACAGTTTAACTCTTTCAAAGAGCATGAGACAGATGAAGCACATAACATATACTTCCACCCCACAGACATCTCACATGTGATTTCTTTTTACATAATCGTATGACAAATACACAGATCCATAGAAGATATAACAAACCCTACACACATTTCCCAGGCACTTTAGCTTGTTGTTCCTTTGAGAGTCCTTGGAGGACCACCTGTGTTCAGGTAGGTAAGTTTCCCTCCTCCCCAAACCAGCCAACTCCTAAAGCAACTTCCCGCACCGTAAACTAATGAAAAATGGCTGAAGGAAGGGTGCACAATGAGTAAATTCTGCCCTTTAGCTGTCCAGTTAGGTGATTCCAGGATCAGTCTCAACAGCTGACAAGGTCCTACCAGGTGAGGTGACTTCTTTGACAAACCAGTTACCCAGGGTAGAAGCCAGGCTTTTGTCTAAGATGCTTTCTTTCTGAATGGAAGACCAAAAAGGTATAATGAACTTCAAGTGTTATCTTTGCCAGAACTCATATCAGAAATTCAGTCCAACAAGAAGGGTGAAAGAATAAAAGAGAAGATAAAAGGCTACACCTTCAAAATGGAGCCTGCAGTCTGCCAGTTAAACATCAAACAAAATTGGAAATTATCACAATTTGTTTTTTCAATTTCAGTGAAACTTAACCAGCTGTTACTTTCGCAGCTGTAATACACAATATGTACAAGAGGCCTAAGTTGGGAGCAACCTCAGGTCTCCTTGCTTGTTCAGGTGCATACAGATTAGACATCCTCATCCTATGAGAGCAGGAAGAACACTGGCATTGACTTTGAAGATTGCTTGCATGTCTGCGTGGAAGATGGGTACCATACTTCTAGCCATCTTGGAAGGAAGAGAAAAAATTAGGTCAAAAAGAAAAATGTATGAAAGCAAAAGAGAATTTAAAACAAATTCCAGTGGCTTCTTTTTGACATAGGGTCTTCCATTTAAAAGCACATAACTGTAAATGGAAACATAATATTGTTATGACCTTTTTGAAACAGAACGTCTTTGGCTTCTGAGAGAAATCTGTAAACATTTTGCAGAGGCTCCAGTTTTGTTAGCTTACCAATTATCACATTCACTGACACATACTGCCCTTGTTTTGGAAAGGGAACGCCATCCATTTCAGGGTAGTGTATGAGCCTATTATACATGCCTTTATGTGGAATGATCAGGGAAAACTACGAAAGCATGTTTGCAAACAGCAAAAGCAATACACAAGGAGAAAAATGAAATACAGCAGAAAGCCCAGGAAACAGGAATCAACCTGACAAATACAGTATGGGGAACAAGTACAAGGAGAATTCTTCCAAAGTGTCTGCTTTGAAAAATGGTATCTGAGAAAGTAACAAGGTTCTCTCATATGGGCTTTACTGAACCTTGTGTCTCCACTCTCCCAACCCGCAAGTACTCTCCTGGATTTGACTCAGGCATACACGTAAGGGAGCAGAGAGACAGGAACATAATTTCCTAATCGTGGTGAATTGCTTCAGCATTCATGATGATAACAATGGGGTATGTTATTTTCCTAGGTAAGCCACAGCAATTTAAATTTAAGTGAGGTTTCCCTATTGCTACATAAAAAAAAAAAAAATACGGTTACTTCGGTTTGTAACTTTAGTACATTATGTAATGCAATGCTTTACAGAATTAAATCATACAAGAGTTCACGTGGTCAAAAGAACAGAAATAAGTGAAATGAAGGCATTGAGCAGTGGTTGTCAGTAAGAATGAAACATGCCTTTTTATCACTTACTTGACTGTTTTATTTGCACTAGGGCTCTATTCCTAAAATGTTAAGTTGAAGTGAGGCAAGTTCAATTCAGTAACATAAATGTTTACATGTTCCCTTTCTAAATGCAGCCCCCGCATGAAGAAATTGAAGTGAAGAAAGATTCAGTAATGAGTTACCATTATTTTAGGGCTATTTAGAATAAATACATATTTCTATCAAAATAAAACTGCAATGTAACTTATAAATTACTTTGATGATTGTATTTTATTATGAAATGTTACAGCCTTTGCCTGTTTGATGTGGAACTGCTTCAGATTTGCCATTTGTCTTCAAGAGTTTTCTAAACTAAGCTCAGCGACTGCACTACTACTGCACAGACAGATGCAGACAGCTGAAGAGCGCAGTCCCTTCAGTACCTTTTGAGGATGACAGTGAGGAAACGGGTGTCTAACAGTAGGTTCCTAAACGTGTGTAGCCAGATTTTCAAAAGTGCTAAGTAGCCACCACTAGAGTTCATCGAAAATCAGTGGAGTTACAGAGGTGAAGCCTGGTGTCTGAGATTTAGGTCACTTAATTTTAATTAGATCTTTTTTCCTCTTGCCTCCTTCATAGCAGGTCTAAAAATAGCTTTGCTCTGGATCTATACTTTTCCTTTTTCTTCATCTCCAAATCAGATACCTACATAAGGTGTGTATGACTGTACATTTTACATAAGATTTATTTAAGTCTTATATCAGACTTCTCTAAAGGACTCCATAAAACAAGGAAACCCAAATTTAACAAATTTATTTATACCATGAGCTTTCATGGGAGAAAATCCCACTTCATCAGATGCTTTGAATTTGGATTTTCTCCCAAGAAAGCTCGTGTAATAAATAAATTTGTTAGCCTTTAAGTGCCACAGGACTCCTTGCTTATTTTGCTTAACTATACTAAGACGGTTACCCTTTTGGAACATGAAAAACCCAGACTCCTCTCTGAATCCCTGGCATTTTACTAACATGCTTTCTCCTGCCCTGGTATACAGTGCACTGAGGTGCCTGCATCCAAGAGGGATGTTCTGGTGCTGAACAGTGGCTACTGGACTTTTCTTGAGAGTTCTCAGAAAAGCTGGCCTTTCTTGACGGAAACAAACCATACTTGAAGATTTTACAAATAAGTTCATTTGCTTCCTGCCCAGATACTTCTAAAACATTAACCTGAAGCATAAACTTCCCAGCCTTTCATTTCCTTGAGGATGACAGAAGAGAGTGAGAGAGACTGATTGCAAAAGCTATCGTGCTTGTCTGAAGTTTTTAGCCTGATTCTGAGCAGGCAGCTAATGAAAATAATTTAAACTTTACCAAAACAAGAGCAATCTATAATGTGGAAGTTCTAGACAAACAGCTCCACAAAGCACTGAGAACAAGACTGATGATGCATCTTTGCAAGAACAAACACCCCCAACTCTCAAGACAGTAAATTCCAAGCAGTGGGATTTGTTCTGCCTCCACAGATGGTGGAAAGACTTGAAATAAGTTAGCATTTGCTGTTTTAAATAAATGCCCATTTATATTTGTCTTCCTGATTTTCAGAAGCCAAGCACTGTAAGAAGAATATTGGAGAGTATTTTCAGACTAATGCCCTTTTAAAAACTATATCAACAAAGGGAATATTCAGATAAGCAATTTCTACTCACCAGGAATAAAAGAAGAACCGGGATCAAGCAGAAATAACACATAGACATCAGATTGAAAACAAATGTTGGCTGGAAGTGACAGCAAAGTAATCATAAACTGTGACACTGAATTGTATCATCAATTTTATGCACAGGGATAGAGAAAGTTCCAACTAAACAAAGGCCTCCAGTAATAGAACCTATGGCTTTGGTATATGAAAGACTCAGGAGTTATGAAAGGGAAGTATTCACAAAGAATCTTGTCTGGATTAAAACATTTGGAGCTAAGTGGCACCTTAGGTAAAGAGTGAGGTGTGTCTACCCAGCCCACAAAGGCATGGGAGCACCAGGAGGCACTCTGCCTGAGGGCTGCAATGCCTTTAGAGCTCCAAGACTGTCCTTAGGTGCAAAGTAATTTGTGTCAGTCATTTGGACGTGCAGTATACTTTTTAAGTGAATCGCTGGCCAGTCCAAAAGCAAGGGAGGGCCATTACCCTCTCCACCCCCATTCAGCAACTTGTTTGGAGTGGGAGGAGGAGACCTCCCAAACATACCATTCCGTGAGGTACATTCTGCATTTTGCTGTATATATATTAATACAGAATGTGTACTGCTGTGTCGAAGGCAGGCGTGCGCGCACACGCACGCACACACACACCAGAGAAGAGCCTATCACCTAGGAGAGAGTATGTTGACCTGAGAGGCGGGAGACCACAGGTGACTCAATGAAGTCAACGGGGTTTTGTCGCAGACTTCAGAGGGGCCAGAGGATAATCCCACTAGTAGGAACCTTACCCATGCTGACTGCTACTTAATATTCCCAAGCACTTCACACACTTTATTACTGACCAAGACCTTAAACCCCAATCCTAGGCAGTCAAGGTTTAACACGAACACACAGGCTTTTACAAATAATTTAACTGAGAGGCTGCACAGGGTCACTTCAGCCAGAGCTGGAAACAGAATCCCATAGGGCAGACGTAAGTCTTTACTTCTAGGTGTGCCTTTCAGAATAAATGTGTGAAAAAATCATGCCGTCCTATTTCCAGTCACTACTCCACGCACTCCTCTGGGAGCTAGGGAACCCAGGACTTCTGATCTCCAATATTTTACTGCTGTCTAGAAGTTAGTTGCGTGATCCATTGGGAAAGTATGAGTCAAGTCCCCACCTATTGAGTTAGCATACATAGGAGACAGCAGTTCTATAGAAGAGATTGCAGTTGCTCCTGCAGCTCATGTGGGTAGAAGTTGTGCTGTGGATTGGAAGGCAAGAAGTCTATGACTGAATATGATAGATATTGGTTTTTTCCCCAAAATCCATTGAAAAAAACAGGTTTGCTTAATTCACCAAAAATGAGAAAATATGCTTTACAAACAGGATTAATAAATAAAAACCTTTGTATATTATAGCAGGAGACAACAAAATACAGGCATTTCATATTTTGGGTCATTTGTTACACATTTGGATTGGGGGTTTCCGACACTGGCAGATCTGGATGCTGAGCAATGGGGACCACCTTGGAAGCAGTCCCTGTGTTCCTAACAAGGCTATCCTGAGATGACCTTCTCCACTGCTGTGTAAGGGATGGGAGGGCACAATCTATATTTTTAATGTTCTGTAATTATATAGACCTGAACTTTCATTGCATGCACTGTTCACTGAACAGTAAGATTGTGATGAGGCATTGAGAAGCAGACATTTTAAAAATATGCATACCCATACACCTACAATTATTTTAGATATTCAGTCTAGGATATAAGAACATAGGAAATGTCTTGCTGGATTGGATAAATGTTGTGTCTAATCCAGTACCCGGTTTTGGATAACACCACCATCAACTGCTGCAAAAGAAGACACAAGAAACCTTGCAGTAAGTAGATATGGTTACCAGCCCACAGAGAAAGTTTCCTCCTAAACCACAATAACTGGGGTTGATTTATGCCCTGAAACATGACAACTTATATCCTTTCAAAAACTCTTTGTTGTTTTATTTAAAGCAGGAATACACAGCAGAAGGAAAAGTGTGAAAACAATGTCTTTCAAACAACAGACTTTCAATATTCAGAAATACACCCCTGTAATGTGGCCATTTCCATTCAAGTCTTGCTAACCAGAAGAGAATGCCTTTTGGAATTGATGGGGAGTACTCAATCTGAACAAAGTACAGAAACCTCTATGAATACAGTGTGTTGCATTGTGACACACGGGAATGGCATGATGCATTACCGGACACATGACATCAAGGGAACTGTTTTCAAAGTACCTATAATCACATAAAGCACTGAGGGGAGTTAGGCTGGGTGCTTTTGTTTCCAGATGTTCAAAATTATTTTGACAGAGTTCATTTCAGCACATTACTAGTACTGACATCAATTAACAAAATGAAATGAAAATCAAATAAATACTTTTAAAGAGTCTCCCAGTGTTGTACTGTAGCTTTCAAGTTTCCCTAGTCAGTACTGTCAAAGAAGCATTACAAGTACAAGAACTCAGGAAAAACACTCAAAGGAGCTTTTGGAGTATGCGCACTATGGAACAAATTTACTCAAGTGACACAGCTCCCACCCCTCCACTCCACTAAATCCATCAACAGATGATCAAGGGAATGTGTGGGCAGCAAGGGTGCAGAAGGATAGAATATTATGATGTAATATGTTACTAATGCATGGTAGGTTGTTTCCTTCTTACTGTAACAACTCGTATTTAAATTGTGAGAAATCAAGTAGTACTTTTGTTTTTAATACCTCTCAGCATATGGAGACTAGCTGCTACACTGCCATGAATGAAGTCATTGAGTCTACCTCAACCTATAGCATATATTAAAACAGCCGAACAACAGCCCCCCCCCCATCCCCATTGTAGCAAGTCACTTTATCATTTTAAGTCCTTTTTATTTGTCTGTATTCAACCTTGGCAAACAGTCTTGTAAATTGGGGCTAGTCACAATGAAGTAGCATCTTCATAGCTTAATAGATCAGCACTGTTTCGTAATGATCCCTGCTTTGTTTACTTAGAGGTTACTTATCTAGAGTATTCTGCTGGCTATCTGCCAGTCCCATAGCATCTTTGCTATTAAACTAAATCAACAAATGTATGCACTATACCTTTCAATAACCCAATATAGCTGTACAGTAACCATCTCAATGACCAGGTCATATACAATATCCATCAAACCCATCACCTTAGCACTTGACTTCCATTAAGACATAATCCTACATCTGTAAGAGGAAAAAAACTTGTTCAGTCATATACTCCATCTATAATGGATATGCTAATGATTCTTTTGAAGAATATCAAATACTTGCAGTAAACTTTTTACAAACAAGGTTAAAAGACAACTAGTAAATAATTTACAGAAAACTGACCTATTTCTAGACAATATCTGAGGGGGAAGGGAAAACTCATAGATTACTACATTTGTTAAGAATGATTTACCTAGCTATTATTTAGAATGAAAGTTAAGGTCCAAAAACAACATTAAATGTTTGACGTCATTTTCAAAAAAACAAGCACAGCATGGGGAAAGAAATTTGAAACTTCATCGATCACTCATCTTCCTGCAGGTCTTAAAAAGTGAGCAGCTTGGTTTTATACAAGATGTGTCATAGTAGATCAAGTTCTAGCATTAAATCTAAATGTCCTTATTTGTGTAGTGTTCAGTCAAACCCTAAATATTACTTGAATAATTATGTGCATCCCAAAACAATGATGACCATGTAATCCTTCTCTGAGAAACCGGCTTTTGTTTTCTCCTTGGTGATTTATTTGTTGAGGCAGTTATGCAGAGGTTTGATGTGGTATACAGAGCATTAAATCACTGCTCCCATGAACAAGAGCATGCACTTACTGATCAGAGTGTGCTAGAGAGGACGTGCTGGAGAAGTCTCCTAGAGTGTTTACGTACACCATAGTGTAATCACCTAGCAGTACTTAAACAGAGCTATTGTTCAGACTAAATGATCCAATATCATCAGCTAAGCATTTATGTAAAATTGCTTGCTTGTACACTCTTACATGGGATTTAATTAAACATGGCAAGGATTAGTCAGATAAACTCTTCAAGAGAAAGTTAAAGAAAACCTGACCTGAGTCAGGTTTCATGAGTCATGCTGTATGTAGAGGGTGCTCTGAAAAACTTTCTTCTGGTTTTAAAAACACTAAAGTTTTCAGAGATATTCCCTATTTTTAAAATGGGAAACAGTGCTAGATGCCAGCAACTTCACTGGAAATGGAAGAAATAATGTGTGCATCCACCCACTCTATGAGCTAGAAATTATATGTCAATTTTATCCTTTTTAGGAGAGCTAGTGTTGACATTTTTAATTCCACAGATTCTTTTCAGCTCATATAGTGAATCTGCCTCGAACAGTGTTGTAGGCAGAGTTGTCATTTTTGTGACAGTGTATAGGGCCCAGTTCCCTAGTTGGTTTAGTCTGCTTTGTGCCATTTTCCACAGCAAATCAAACAAACCCAGTGGATGTGGCTTTTCTGAGGATTCCTCCAGAGTTAGGCATTACTCTTGTGGCACAATCCCTTTCACCCCCCTCCCAGGCAAAAGGCATCATTGCTGCTGAGCTGATCCTCAGCTACCAGAACAGACCTCAGTGGTCAAGAGCAGCCAGGAATCTATTACATGACAAGAGAAAAATGGGAGGAAGAGAGAGACCCGAGAGCCTACGTACATTGTGGGATTTTGGTCTTGAATAGAACACATTTTCTCTGGGTTTTATGACTTCACTGTCTTGGTTTTCCTTGAATCACTGTGATTGTTTCTTCAGCATCTTTTTGGTGAGCTCACATTCTTCCTTCATCCCACACTCTGTCCTTTATTGGTCTGTTTTTGTTCTAATCATCCCATTACCACCATCCCTGCTTTTTTTTCCCTGCAATTCTCCTTTGGTTACTTCTCCACTCCCATGATTTCAATACTCTTCTCTACAAAGATGGCTCCCAAATTTATGTATCTTTCCCTGACTTCCCTCCGTCGATGCTGCCAGACCAGACGCCAGCACGTGCCAAGACCAGGCCAGTCTGAACACTTACAAAAGCATGGCTTGCAGCCAGATGAGCTCACCTGTATGTTAATTTCATTCAAAATGCATATTAATCATAGAAAAATGTATTTAGCATGTGGACTCTATGAAATGCTTTTAAGTAACTGCATGAATTAATGTCATTTGTAAAAACTATTCTCTGCTGTAAGAAAATACAAAGGTTTTTTTTTCAAAAATGTGAGCATGTTTGCTCTCATCTTGGGAACCCAGGAATGAGAATCATCCCAATCCATTCAGGAGATCTATCAATACTAAATGAGCCATTAAGAAAGCTTGCAACACCAAGGATTGGTGAATTGCCTGAATATGCCTAGGAAATGCCAAATACAAAGGGGCTTTGTCACAGGATTCACATCTGTGCACCCTGGCTTATCAGTTATATGATTTTCCTGTTCACTTGCACACTGTGATTGTATGATTTGTTGCCAATTATACCATGCAATGTTTCTTTATGGATGCACATCACCTATTCTACATGATTAGTATGATACCATGTTTCCTACAACCTCATGTGTGTGCACAGAAGAGTCACATGTTTTTCATGGCTCAGAGAGGTGGGAGACAGACAAAGATCTCTCTCAGAAGCACTGAGCAAGCTAGCACCTGGAGGAGGCAACAAAGCTTAGACTCATACAAAGGATCACCTCTGCCCAGAACGGGAGAGGGTGAGGGGGAATGGAAACAAAGAGAAACACTCAGAAGATTTTTGGCGTTTTTGGACTGAGAATCCTCATCTTAAAACAACTCCAAGCAAGACCTGAGCCCTGTCTGGTCTCAGGCAGAGACTGGCTGTACAGACATCTGACAACTGAACATCTTGAGCATAAACTTGAACTATGTGGTCAGTTTAAGTAGAGGTATTGGGTTAGTATACGTGTTTTACCTTTTATTTTCTTGTGGTCTCTCCTGAGTTATCTATATTGTGATGCTGCCATGATTGGCCATATTATCATTTAGAATGATAATCTGATCAATAAACTACTAGTTGTTTTATCTAAACCTATGTAGTCTTTAGAGGGAGAGTGTGAAGAAGGCTGGGCACAATCCATTTCTTTGTTTAATGGACAGACTTGAGTGTATGGTGATTGGGAGTGGGCCCCAATCTCTGTAGACCATGGCTCCCGTTCTGGTAACCAGGGCCTGGGGTGCTTGCTTGGGGGCCATCCCTTGAGTACCCAGAGGGCACACACCCACTGCTTAGGACCAATTGGATGCGAGAGACTGTAGTAAACTGACTCAGGAGTGAGTGTTTACTTGGCAAAGCGGGGTTCAGGAGTGGGAATCAGGGAGTCATAACAGCATGCTGGATTGGATCGGGGAACACCCTGTCACTAGCCTGTCCATAAACTCACTGAAAGACTAAGGGAAAGTCTACACTACAAACAAAAATTAATCTAGGTTACATCATAGTAAAGCCACTGCAGTAAATTAATTGATTTTACATGCCCACACAATGCCTCTTGTGTTTGTGGTGTGCTTTGTCATCAGGAGAACTTACACTGATTTAACTGCCAGTGTGAAAAAACTTCTGAAAGGTAGCAAGGGTCAATGTAAACAGTGCAGTGTTTACACCAAGGGTCGGCAACCCATGGCAACCCCACGCAGTACCAGTCAGGCTCCACTTCTGGCCCCACTCCCCTAGTCCTGCATGGCCTTGGATGGCAAGGGCTGCATGCTGCAGTTCCAGGCCCATGCTGGCTGCATTTCCCCTCTGGGGAGCGTGGCCAGCAGGGACTAAGAAACTGAGGAGTGCAGCTCCTGGCCTTTGTTTGCTCCACCCCCTGCTGGGCAGGGCTAGAGGTGAGCAGGGTGGGTAGCACCCAGAGCCACCACTGCCTGTGGGAGCTGGCCCCAGAGCCATAACTACGGCAGGGCCAACAGGGCTTTGCCCTCAGCATGCTGGAGTGGCTCAATAGAGCCGCTCTATTAAAGGGTGGATTTCATGGTGCCGGCTCCAAACACCACTAATAGCAAGGGGCATATTCCAATCAGAACGCGCCTCAGGTGGCAAAACAGAGCATTATGGCTCTGGCTGGCCCCAACCCCAAATCCCCAGAGGCCTCCTGCTGCTGCTAGCAGGGGTGGGAGCTGGCCCCAGCCGGGAACTGGAGGCTGCCCACCGGCAAGGGTCAGGGCTGGCTCCTACCCCAAACCAGAGGCCTGGCCCTGCCCTCTGTTGGTCCCACCCCAGCATCCACTGAGGGTATGGTGGGCAGGGCTGGCACAGGGGCCAGCAAAGGTTACTGACCCCTGGTTTACACTGACACTGTGTCAAGCTAACTACATCCATTATGCATTTAGCAGAGATGGTGTTATTAAGTTGGGGTAGTGGATGAATTACATCAGTGGGGGCAAAAACAACGAGAGTCCTGTAGCACCTTATAGACTAACAGATTTCTTTGGGCATAAATTTTCATGGGCTCCAACCCCCTTTGTCAGATGCATTTGACAAAGTTAGGTGGAGCCCACAAAAGCTTATGCCCAAAGAAATCTGTTAGTTTATAAGGTGCCACAAGACTCTCGTTGTTTTTCCTTTACACAGACTAATACAGCTACCCCTCTGGAAATCAGTGGGAGCTACATTTTAAAGTAGACACAAAGGCTGTGTTCACACAGCCTCCTTCTTTCGAAACAACAGAGGTTGTTTCAAAATAAGGTTTCAGCTGTTCACATGACGCACGGTTGTTTCGGAACA
>ML682021.1:7736584-7824261 GCA_007922195.1 Podocnemis expansa | reverse complement strand
GGTCTGCCCCCAAACCCACCGGGCAGAACAGGGGCAGACCGGGCTTTAAGCCCGTGGGGAGCAGCGCTGAACCCCGCCGGTGCCTGCAGCCCCTTGGGGAAGTGAAATAGCAAGTTCACAGTATGAACCTGCTATTTTGTTTCCCGCCTTTTTCCTCATTTCGAATTAACATTTTGTTAATTTGAAATAAGTTGTTTCGAAATAAGCATTATTTCGATATATGGTTGTTGCGAAACTACCATATCGAAATAACTGGCTGTGTGAGAACACAGCCTTACAGAATTAGGTCAGTGCAAGTTTCCTTACATCAACCTAACTCTGTAGTGTTGGCCTTCATGTAAAAGTTTAAACAGGGTAACCAGAATTTTCGACCTCTTTGCCATTTGAACTCTCCCAAGGTCAGAGACACTAAACTGAAGCAAAAAGTCATCCAGGATTATCTGTGGGTTTGCCTTGAAAGATATTTTAAATTGACAGATGACTACAACTCTATCACTCTTATGACTTGGATTACAACTCATTTGTGTGTATGTGTGTGCTTGCTATAACCTGCAAACAAATCTGATTTTTTAAAATTTAATAACCCTTTAGAAAGTTTATTACAGGAGTGGCTGCTGGCATTGTCTTTGGTGTAATATCCACGGTGCCAGCTGAACTGGGGTGAAGTGACTGGTCTGTTGAGATTAGAAGCAACCTGAATATTTTGTGATTTGTGTGTGTAAGTGACCATTAATTACTACATCCACCTTGCCTAGATATCAAAATAGACTGGTGAGCCTAAGGTACCTGTCTCAGACTCTAAGACATATCCAGGAGCGATACCTAGGAGTTCATATTTGTGACTAGCTTGGGGAAATCTGATCATAGAATGCATTTTGGGGTGTCTGCCATGTTTTTGACAGGCTAGCCTGAGCCAGGCAGTCACAAGCCACCCTCGACAACATGACACCCTTCCTACCCAGTATCTCATATCTGATTGCCTCTTTGACATCTTCTGAAACTCAGCATGCTGGAAACTTCTTTTCTGCCAAAATCTCTTCCCTTCTTTCCTCTATATCTGCATCAAGAGCTCCACTCACTATCTGCCATCACCCAGAATAGCACCCTTAGAGCTTGTCTACAGAAGGACACTTTAGGAAAATTAAGACTAAGGTGTAAGGTTAAAGTTCATTAAACCACAGTGTGAATATTCTTATTCAGAATCAGAAGTAAAATAGCTGTAGTTCACTGAAACGTAATCCTCCAAAACACCCCTCACCTCTGGCTCAGAATGCACTTCAGAAATGTCAGCTGAGAAATCATTTTAGAAAGTTCTGACTAATAAACCACTGACAATGTGGTTTTGCATAGAAGTATACTCTCACTTATAACTGCCACAAAAAAGACATTCAGTGATTGAGAGTCTGCTGTTGCACCATTCTATGATAGTTGGCTTTGCCATCAACCTGACAGTGTGCAGTATCAGGCCATAACTGTACTCTAGAACCAATAGCTACAAATACAAATCTAGAGACAAGCAATGCAGAATACAGAGAGAGGTAACCAAACATTTAACCTCAAACTAAGGGTCTGTGTAGGGGAGGAACTCATTCTAACTAAAATTTATCTCCTAAAGCAGGAGGGTCAACTATCAAATTCAGTGAAAATGTGATTTAATAGTAGTATTAATCCTGTTTAAAGTATGTACATAAGAGATTGCAGAAAAAGAGATAAGCATATTCTACAGACTCTTTATTTTAACTTGGATGTCTCTCTACTGAGTGCTAACTAGTTCTAGCCTCACTTAGTTTTTAAAATACTAATGGGATCAGATGTACTTAGACAAGTTTAGCTATCCCCTTTCAAAGACCACTGACTCCTTTGTTGCCTCTTGTGGGGGGGGGGGGAATGATAGATTAGAATAAAGATGGAGGCTGAGGAAAAGATATGGGCTAAAAGAAAAAAGTTACTGCCTGGTATAGCAGAAGTGAGGAAGCTCTCAAGAAACCAGCTTTAGTTGCCTAATTCTGAATGCATCCATGGGCTGTTTCAGTTTCTGGTGTAATTCAGAGCAGTATAAGTGCTGTTTTTCCCCAGTATTCCTCCTATGCCAGGAACCGAAATGGGGAAGGCACAGAGTCAGCTTTGCACCACAAGAAATTCCCCCTACCCAGGGAAATTTCTGTTATAGCCAACTTCATTGCTCATTTGCAATATCAGGAAAGCACAAAAGGTTGTAGCAAGTTTCAAGAGACATTGAAAACATGACTATGAGGAAGGAAGCAACAAGAAGAAGAGTCCATCCTACATCTGAGGGCACTGAGGGAGCTGGCTGATGTGATTGTAGAGCCACTGGCCATTATCTTTGAAAACTCATGGTGAATGGGGAGGACCTGGAGAATTGGAAGAAGGCAAATATAGTACCTATCTTCAAGAAAGGGAAAGAGGAAGACCTGGGGAACTATAGACAAGTCAGCCTCACCTCAATCCCCTGAAAAATCATGGAGCAGGTCCTCAAAGAATCCATCCTGAAACACTTGGAGGAAAGTAGAGTGATCGGGAGCAGTCAGCATGGATTTACCAAGGGCAAATCATGTTTGACCAACCTGACTGTCTTCTGTGATGAGGTGACTAGATCTGTGGATGCCGGAATAGCTGTTGACATGATATACCTTGACTTTAGTAAGGCAATACGGTTTCCCACAGCATTCTCATCAGCAAGTTAAGGAAGTATGGGTTGGATGAGTGGACCTTAAGGTGGATAGAAAACTGACTAGATGAACAGGCTCAGTGGGTAGGAATCAATGGCTCAATGTCTAGCTGGAAGTTAGCAATGAGTGAAGTGCCCCGGGGTGGGTCCTGGGGCCCATTCTGTTCAACATCTTCATTAATGAGCTTGATGATGCGATAGATTCCACTCTCAGTAAGTTTGTGGATGACACCAAGCTGGGAGGAATTGTGGACATGCTGGAGGGCAGGGACAGGATTCAGGGAGACTGAGACAAATTGGAAAAGTGGGCCAAAAGAAATCTCATGAGGTTGAACAAGGACAAGTGCAAAGTCCTGCACTTAGGATGGAAAAACCCCATGCACTGCAACAGGCTGGAGACTGATCAGCTAAGCAGCAGCACTGTAGAAAAGGACCTTGGAGTTATGGTGGACGGGAAGCTGGATACAAGTCAACAGTGTGCTCTTGTAGCCAAAAAGGCTAATGACATATGGGGCTGCATCAGTAGGAGTGTTGCCAGCAGATCAAGGAATGTGATTCTTCCCCTCTATTCAGCACTGGTGAGGCTGCATCTAGAATACTGTGTTCAGTTTTGGGCTCCCCACTACAAAAAGGATATGGACAAACTAGAAAGAGCCCAGCGGAGGGCAATGAAAATGATTAGGAGGCTGGGGCACATGACATGTGGAGAGACTGAAGGAACTTGGCTTATTTCGCCTGCAGAAGAGAAGACTGGGGAGATTTGATAGCAACCTTCAACTACTTGAAGGGGTGCTCCATAGAGGAGGGAGCTAGGCTGTTCTCAGTAGTAACAGAGGACAGAACGAGGAACAATGGTTTCAAGTTACAGCTGGGGAGAGTGAGGCTGGATATTAGCAAAAACTTTCTTGCTAGGAGAGTGGTGAAGCATTGGAATGGGTTCCCTAGGGAGGTGGTGGAATCTCTGTCTTTGGAGATGTTTAAGCTCCGGTTAGCCAATACCCTGGCTGCGATGATTTAATGAGAGTGGGCCTGCTTTTAGCTGGGGATTGGACTAGATGACCTCATAAGGGCCCTTCCAACCCTATGATTCTATCTTCCTTCTTATGATAGAGAGGATGCACTAATTTAGTAGAATAATGTAAGTGAGATATTATTGGTTTGAAATTAAGGCCCAGATTTTCAGAAAAAATGTCTACAACTGTGCATGCCTAATCAGGCTTCTTTGAACACAAATGGACAATCAGACATGCAAATAGCAATTTGTAGGCACACTACCATGGCTGACTACAAGTGCAACCATGAGAAAGCTCTGTCCAGGTTACACAGGATTGTTAGCACATTTTTTTAAGTGGGCCAAAATGTTTGTGTGTGTTGTTT
The DNA here is from genome assembly GCA_007922195.1 of Podocnemis expansa. Lineage (NCBI taxonomy): Eukaryota > Metazoa > Chordata > Testudines > Podocnemididae > Podocnemis > Podocnemis expansa. The sequence goes on along the minus strand of ML682021.1, from coordinate 7,820,195 downwards.
GCATTGTTGATGCTGGCCTTTGAATATTTTTGTAAGTACTTTTGCAGTGTTGATAGTGGCTCTTTGATTGTTTTTATATCTGCTTTGTGTGCATCTGATGGGAAATACTCAAGCATATGAAGATCTCATTGAGTATTAATCCACCCTTAGGGGAGAAGGGGATGGGGCCTGCTTTGTGGTTAATGAATTGGTGGGCAGGGAGTTCTGTAAGACTCTCCCCCGAGGAACACATTTTATTCTATTTATTTTCACCAAGGACTGTGACCCTGAAGTGTGACTCTGTAGAAATCCCCACATCTCCTATTAAAAAATATTCCCAGCTACTGCTTTTCAGTGGAAGGATGGCAAGACAGACCTTCTAGGCCAGAAAATTTGCTCATATTATTTCTTCTAACCCACCTAAAAATGCTTCTTTGTAATATTTCATCTAGAAATATTGCCACATTACTCGTCCTTGAGTTTGTTCCAGTAGAAATACCACAAAAATGCCTTTTCATTAGGGGGTATTTGGCCTATGAAATTCTTACAAATTGCATATATCAACATAACTCAGATTGGCACCAACCTGCTTGCTTGCCCCCCCCCCCTTTTTTAGCATTACTAGAATTTTTTGGTGTGTCTTTTCTTTCAATTATAAGAACACATCATAAAACTAGAGATCCTGCTGGGAAGTAGCTGTGTGATGGCAAGTTTCAGTGAAATCCTTACTTTTCAAAATAAGGAGAGAAAAAAATGAAACTTGACAATTAAAATGTAAATGAAAAAAATATACATTTACAAAGAAAAAATAAATGTTACCTCAAAATAGGATCAAATTCACGCCCTCCTTATATAAGCAGACTTCTGATACCACAAAGAAATTGGCTAAATTGTGTCAGGGGATGGGCAGGGGCCATGTCTAATCAAATTGAAAACAGAGTTTAACAATATCTTTATCTCTTATCAATTAGGACCTACATAGTTAGAGGGAGTGCTATTACCCTGGTGAGTACCATGAGAACACTGGATATAGGGGGCTATCAAAACACACTAATTAACAAAAACCAGTTGTAAAATAAATTCTTATTTATGAAGTACTTTCTCTTCTGAAGCATTTGAACAAAGAAGTGCATTTCTCCATGAACTGACCACCTCCTCAGTTTACTTCTTTCAAAAGACTTAATACTCAGTGCAATGACTTGCACCATTCTCTCTGCTTTATGCCATGTCAGGGATGAAACTATCTGAAATTCTGCTCCAATGGCCAAAAATCTGCTGATAGGAAGGGTAGTAGAGACAAAATGGCAGAGTCCACTCTCCCTCCCATTCCCCAAGGAAGATTCTCTATGACAACAATGTGTTTGGGACTCAACATTTTTCAGGAAAGGAGAAAGTTATGAACAATCTTTAGAAACAGACAGATGACCTGTACCTGCCAATAGTAGGGGGGCCAAGTGAGGGCAGTGGCTTCTTCAGATGTTACTGAGCATGTGCAGCTCAACCCACATATCTAGGGGAGGAGGACACATGACTCTGCCCCCACATGTCACCTCTGGCGTCAGGATTATGTCAAGCCACTGTCCATGGCATCTTTCTCTTTCAAGTCTACACAGATTTCCTCATACAGCATGCTGATGACCACACTAGTTCTCTCTCACAAGATGCGTATTGCCAATATGCACTCTCAGACACTGCTGAGAAGTGACTTTGGTCTAGCTGCAGCAGAAAAGCTGTGAAGAATTGGGGAAACTAAGCTATCACAGAAGAAAGGTGCATAGTTTGAGCAGGATGGTGCACAGTGCAAAGGTATTGAGCCAAGAGTGTGTTTGACCTGAAACTCTCCAGACATGCTGAATTCTGGAATGCAAGTTCTGCCCCTTCTGCTGCATGATACATCAAAAATTTTCACAGCCCCAAAGTTGTGCAGTTCCCTCAGCATTTTCCACTGGTGGGCACAATTTGAGCCTGATTTTTAAGCATTAATATTAGCCATGCACCTGATCACTCAGTCAATCCCCTTCTGGGAAAGCCGGAACTCATTTTAGAATTTTGTGACTTGGGCAGCTCTAAACATATTAGGCCAAAGTGGAACACCAAGTGCAGGTATCATCTAATACTGGATTAAAAGCTGAATCCTTTTCTGAACATTGTGACCCAGCCTCTTCTCTGTATAACACAGGGCTCTATCCTGCTCCCTTTGACTTGAATGGCAAAACTTTCCCTGACATCCACAAGATCAGGATCAAGCTTTGTCTGTGGTTGGGTTGTTAAATACTTGCCTCTATTACAAAGTTATAAAAGTTCACTTTAAAACTGGCACCATCTCTGTTCTTTTGTTCCATTGGGTTGTTTTTTCAGTAATGTAATTCTAACATCTGTAACGTCCCAGTACAGCACTTTGGAGAGTGGGACTGGGAATACATGAAGTGCAAAAGACCATGAAGAAATTTTCATTTTCAATAACTGGGGAACAAAATTTCAGAGAAAACAACATCTGACTTCCAAAAGCAAATTAAGCGAAGATGATCTGGCTGAACTTATTTTGATGTTCAAAAAGCATGAATTTTGCTTTGAATGTGTGTTAAATAGTATGTACATTGTGCAGGGCTTGATTTCCTTCTGGTTTGTGTTTTACGTGGACTAGTTACAGAGGTCTCAGTAGAGCTACCTCTCATTTACACAGGTATCAATGAGATCAGAATCAAGCCTGCAGAATGAAAGTGGAGAAGAATGGTATCTAGGTAAACCTTTTCATTCCAACTAGATTGTGACTTTTTCAAAATTAACTGGAGCTTCCCTTAAGTTGTTGAGTAATTTTTTGTTTGTTTGCTTTAAGCAAAATGGAATTATTATTGTGCAATAGCACTGTTCTGGGATGCAGACAGCTTCTGCAGCCTGTCTGCTTCTTTGTATTTAAAATGTATCTGTGTTTTAAAAGCAAAGGTCAGTGATCGTGCTATGAGGTCGTTTCTGAATTGATGTCACTGCAGGACCATACCCTGTTGACAATTCTACCAACTCCCACTCACTCCCATCATTTCAGTGCAGCCATCTGCAGGGCAAAAGGATTATTACAGGTAATGTGTAACATTCATGTGCAACCCCCTATAATATTGGATCCTCCCACTCTGCTCCAGCCAAATCAACATTTTCTTTGCCAGGTGTTCTATGTCCAGGCAGGCAACAGGGTTTGATTCAGTGCCCCTAGTAATCAGCACCCTAAGATGAATTAAAAACAGAACTGTAAATCTTTACACTCTCTTTCATCCATGACTTTTTGTCTTTTAAAATCAAAATAGATTGACAGTCCTCTGCTCTATGGCAAGATTGGGTCAGATGTCTGCTTTACTGAGAAACTGAAGTTTCCAGCCACAGGGTTCACGTGGTAATTATATAGCATGTGGGAAGAGGCTGAGTGACATGCTGAATCAAGTATTAGGTTTTTTCCTCTGGGATCTGGGTTTTCAATCTAATGCTAAATGAGTAGTCACAGCTCTATCTCTAGGAGAACACCAGTCTGCATTAGAAAACGACTGTGCGCAACTCAGCACTGGGAGCACCCCCTCCTTATGAACATTGTTAAATTTCCCCCACCCAGATAGTGATAGAGAACAGAGTTCCACCATCTCATAGTTCAGGTCACTAGAAGGGTATGTAGAAGAAATCACAACAGTTGTCTGATTGGTACTCATGCCATGGAGAAGCCAAAGAATCCATTTGCTGGAGCTAGTCTGAAAGTAAGCATCATACATATAGCTGGAAATGCAATTTTCCAGCAAGAACTTATAATTACTCTTCCCAGCTAGTACTGTAATTTTAAATGCAATTTGCCACTGAATTGCAGAACCATTTGGGCTAGGAAGTCTTTACACCAGTGCCCAAATAAATTGCTGGGGATTCAGGGCCCAGGGTAGTACAAAAGAGTTGATTTGGTGGTGTCTCATGTGAATTTTGTGTTGATCTCATCTGTGAGGGGAGTGACCTTGCAAAAAGTATCAGGATCAGCTGATGAATTGTGCTGTGTGAATTCACAGATTCAAAGAATCTGAGGATGGAAGGGACCATTATGATTTCATCTAGTCTGGCCTCCTATATCACAGCAAAACAAAAAAACAAACAAAACAAAACAAACAAAAAAAAACCCCAAGGAGTCATGTGGCACTTAAAGACTAACAGATTTATTTTTGCGTGAGCTTTCGTGGGAGAAAATGCCACTTTGTCAGATGCTTCGAAGATGGGTGTAAATTCACCCATCTTCAAAGCATCTGACGAAGTGTGATTTTCTCCCACGAAAGCTCATGCGAAAAATAAATCTGTTAGTCTTTAAGTGCCACACAACTCCTTGGTTTTTTTGCTGGACTAGACTAACACGTCTATCCCTTTGGAAATTGACAAGATATATCACAGCAGCCATAGAACTTCCTCACAATAATTACTGTTTGAACTAAACTTGTAATTTCATTATTTTAATATAGAATTATATGAGAAATGTTTCAGAAGCTATCTCCACCAAAGTGTGTCCTGCATAGAACAGAGCAGAAAGACTGACTTAAAAACCAGTCTTGCAAGCCCTTATTCAGGGAGGGGCTTGTGGGATTGACTTCATAGGTCCAGAAGCTGCAAGGACTTGAGAGCCTTCTGAAATGTGCTGAGTACCCTCAACAATTAGTGCAGACGGTGGGCTATAGGAATAGTCAGCACCTTAGAGATTTGGATATTCATCTGTCATTAGTCTTACATGCAGACTTATAAACCTATAAAAATGCTGCTAACTATACCCTAGTAACGGCTCTATAAAATAAAGTGTTTGGAGCCAAGCACTGTTGAACACTCCGCTATGCAGGTTGTAGCACCAATACATCAAGGGACAGATGGTAAAGACGACCTTCCCATAACATGAAAGAAATAGCCATTATTTGGCCAGCTGCCCTTATGAACACAAGCAGTAGGTGCTGCTTAGTGTCCTTCATCTTAACTTGGAAGTGCCTTGATTTAGTATGCTTAAGAAAAATATTAAGTGATATACAGAAGATCAGACTAAATGATCTACCAGTCCCTGGTGGCCTCAAGATCTAGGAAACACAATGGGCCCAGTTTATGCATGATGTAACATCACTGACATCATATCCCATTCATTTTTCTCTTCCTTCTCTTACACAGAGATTTCCTACATCTCCACGTCTCACCATTTCATTTAGTCTGGGCTGCCCAGCACAAACAGAAGTAGAAAGCTTCCAGCACTAGGACCCAGGAGATGGCATCCAACTGCGGGGTAGTACTAAGGCACCATGCAGGAAGCTATATGGGCCCATGGGTCTGATCCAGGGGTCAAAGAAGGGGGCAGGAACCAGGGTAGATGGGGCCATGGGGCTGATGCAGGGCAGGAGTTCAGACACTTTCCAGTCTTGCTCTTAAGTCACCAGTGCTCAGTAATTGCTTTAACTGCTCTCCACGATGGGATTGGTGAAGGAGTAGGGTGTGGGAGGCTTTGTGCAGTCAGATTCCTGACCCCACATGCTCCACTGAGCCTGTATCCATGAGACAAGTCATGGATCCTCTAACAGAGGCTGTGTCTGGACCCAGATAGCCTGGTTGAGCATCAGCATGGTGTAGGCAAGAAAGATGCACAGGGAGCCCGTCTACACTCGCTGGAGTAGGGGAAGTGCATGAGAAATCATGCCTGAAACTCCAGACGGGATCCCTGCCGCTCTCTGAGAGCCTTTGCTATAGCGCCTCACAATCCTCTGGATTGGCATTCCTGCCTTAATCCCCTTCCTACCCCTCGCCCCAGTCCCTCTTCTAACGTTCCCGTGTGTCCAGCCTGGCAGCCCTACCTTTCCTCTGTGGTTGGTATTATGATATAATATTGTAACATTATTACTATGTTTATGGTATTTTTAGTGATGTTAGTAAAAATTTTACAGTATCAGTAAAAAAAACTCAACTTCAAGTCTTCATGTCAGTAAAAATTAAAATGCAAGGTTGGCAACCCTGATCCGCACCTAACGAGAACCCTCCCCCCAACACATTCCACTCTGAGCTTTCACATTTTTTGTCTGAGCACCCAAAAACTGGAATGACTGAAATCAGAGCCAAAATGACTCTCACTCTTTATCCTAAACGATATAGTAAGATGCCCTTGCTTCTATCCAAGTGCTTTAGACTGAAGTTTATCTAGGCTTTTAGCCACTTGATAATGGTCAAACTCTGTGGTCACCATTATAATCCAAGAATGAGTGTGAATAATTCCTGTTTTTTATAAGAACACTCATTTGTTTATTCTCTTGGTTGAAAGTGTGATGACTGGAGTGTTACTGCAGGAAGATTGATGTCTGCTGTGTCTCAAAGGAGGTCAACATCTTAGAGCTCTTTATTTTAGATAAAGCAATTAGGTCAGCTTTTTTCAAGCTTGTGTGCCTAATGTCAAGTATTTAATTTAAATCTATATCTAGGTACCTGAATAAAAATAACTAGATTTGCAGAGATGTGGAGCTTAAATATGGTAGATGCCGACTTAGGTGCCCAAGTTTAAAAATATGTTCCTTAAATTTCAGTCAGAGGAAATAGACAGATCATCTAACATTAAAACTTAACAATAAAGAGATAAGAACTTGTGGAGAAAACATGTTCATAGAGTGCACCAGGTTTGTAGTTAACAAATGTCACCCACTGAGAAAATACACATGAGAAGCAACCTGGAAATCATAGGGAGTAGCAATACTTGAACAAAAGGCCAGAAATTACTGATTTTAAGATGATAATTACAGGGAGAAGATGAATGGGTAGCTAGCTCCAGTCTTAATTACAGCTAAATACAAAGCCAAACATTTTAAATTCTCCATTCAAATCGAAGTAAACTCCTCTTTCATTATTGGACCTTCAAGGGACAGTGAATTCATAGCAAGCTGTTAGGCTTTAAAGTAAGTCCTCTCCCACACATTAAACCCCCAAAGAATTTATGTATTGGTTCTGGATTGCCTTTGGACAGATCTGACTAGAACTTGCCACTGTTGCTGCCATAACCTTGGTCTTCTTTTATTTCTCAACTGGGGGTGGCTCTCAACCCCCAAGTGGCTCACAGGATGAGTTTAGGGTGCGGGGTCACAACTGTAAGCCCAGCATTAGAAGTTGAAAGTAGGGCATCTGGCTGGATACCCATACCATGGGCAGGGAAGGGGACCTCAAAACTGCAACTCATTCTTTTATTACTCAGAATCTGAAACTAGTTACATCAAATGTCCAGAAGCAGCATCACACTACAAGAGCCATAGTGACATACAATGTTCCCCCTAAACTGCATGTGCAGCTGAGCAACATTGGTTGCTCACTGTGTGGCAATTCCGCACCCCCCTCCCAGCCGACTCGATCCCCTCCTCCCACCCTAACCTGCACCTCTCCCTCTCCCAGGTCACCCCCCCCCCGCCAGCTGGCCCCATCCCATCTTCCCTGCAACCCTCCTCACCTTTTCATGGCCGGCTGGCCCTGCCCTGTCCCCAATCGTGCCCCCATCCCCTTATCTGGCTGCCAGAACAGCGTGACCTTACCACTGGCCACTCCTCCGGCCAAAGAATGTCTCAGTGAGCATGTGCAGAGGCTCTACGCGTGCTAAGTCAGACCTTACTCTGAGTGGGAGTTTTAAAAACTCCCGGCTCAGAGCAAGCTTTCAGATGGCCAGAAGACTCCATCTTCTGGCTGGGTAGGGACAGTGGCTGTCGTCCATACATGGCCAGCACTGTTCCCAGTGCGGGACAGCAGCAGGGGTTGCGTGCCTGCACTGCCGTGCAGCTTATAGGGAATGTTGGTGACACACATTATATGGCAGGTTATACCATACTCCTAAATACATGATTATATTGGAGAAGGAAACTAAAGGTAAGTGATTAATGGCTGGCAAAGGCTTTTCTTCATCTTGCATTTTCTCCAGAAACACTGTACCCAAATCCATGAAGGGATAATATATCAGTCCAGTGGTTCTTGCCTGGCATATGCAAATCACAGTGGACTGCTTGTTTCCCTGAAACCTTTTAAGATAAGATTTTTCTGATGTGTAGATACTATCTACACATAGGGACTCTGTCATTATAAAGGCTTAACTGTAATTGTGAAGCTGTCGGCTATGATGGGCATAGAACAGAAGTTCAGCACAGCTCCTTTGGAAACTGAGGTAAAGTGGCTCAGAGCAGTCACAGCTGTAGGGTAACTTGTTTGCTATTCCTTCCACAGATGAGGTATGATCATAATCTAGCCTTCACTCTGACTCTCCTCACTAGGGCTATGCTTGAGATGACATCCCAGCTCCATTTCAGTCAGTGATATAATTCCCATTGACTAAATAATTTCTTTGTTTCGATCTTCACTCAGAAAGTTGGTGGAGATTGGATGTCTGATGTAAAGGAGGACAATAGGAATGAGACAGGGTCAGAAGCTAAAATAAGGAGAGCACAAGTCAAAAATTACTTGGACAAGTTAGACATCTTCAAGTCTCCGGAACCTGATGATATGCACTCTAGAACAGTGGTTTTCAAACCTTTTTCCTAAGGACCCAGTTGAAAAAAAAAATCAAGTATGCCTGTGACCCAACAATTACATCTTTGAGCAATGCATTTCAGTCTTTTGGTGGTAGAAGTGGGTGTGTGCGCCCTGTGATGCAGTGCTGGAGGGTTTGCGACCCAGTACTAGGTTCTGATCCTAAGTTTGAAAACCACTACCCTAGAGGACTCAAGGAGCCGACTCAGGAGATATCTGAGCCATTGGTTATTATCTCTGAAAAATCATGGAAGATGGGTGAGGTCCTGGAGGACTGGAAAAGAGCAAATATAGTGCCCATCTACAAAAAAGTAAACAAGAGCAATCCAGGGAACTATAGACTACTCAGTTTAACCTCTGGAAAAATAATGGAACAGATAATTAAGGAGTTGATTAGTGAACATCTAAAAGAAAATAGGGTCCTTAGGGCTAGTCAGCATGGATTTGTCAAAAACAAATCATGTCAGACCAACTTGATAGCTTTCTCTGATGTGGAAACAGGCCTTATGGATAGAGGGGAAGTAGTAGATGTGATATATCTAGGTTTTAGTAAGGCATTTGATATGCTCTCATGTCACAGTCTTATAAATAAACTGGAGAGATACAAACTGGATGGAGCTACTATAAGATGGGTGAAAAACTGGTTGGATAACTGCTCCCACAGAGTAGTTATCAACAGTTCACATTGAGGCTGGAAGGACATAATGAGTGAGGTGCCACAGGGATCTATCCTGGGTCCAGTTTTGTTCATCATTTTTATCATTGATTTATATGATGGCACAGGGAGCAAACTTATAAAGTTTGAGATGATACCAAGCTGGCAGGGGTTGCAAGTGCTTTGAAAGATAGAATCACAATTTAAAATGATTTGGACAAACTGGTGAAATGGTCTGATATAAATAGAATGAAGTTCAATAAAAGATAAGTGCCAAGTATTCCACTTAGCATTGAACAACCCATCGCACACACACAAAATAGGCAATGACTGCCTAGGAAGGAGTACTGAAGAAAGGCATCTGGGTGCAATAGTGGATCACAAGCTAAACATGAGTCAGTAGTGTAATACTGTTGCAAAAAAGCAAACATCATTCTCAGGTATACTAACAGGAGTATTGTGAGCAAGACATGAGAAGTGATTCTTTTACTCTACTCTGCACTAATTAGGCCTCAGCTTGAGTACTGTGTCCAGATTTGGGTTCCTCATTTCAAAAAGGATGTGGAGAACCTGGAGAAAGTCCAGAGAAGGGTGACAAAACTGATGAGAGGTCTGGAACATTCGACCTATGAGGGAAGGTTGAAAGAGCTAGGTTTGTTTAGTCTAGAAAAAAGGAGACTAAGGAGGGATATGATAACAATTTTCAAATGCTTCAAAGGTAGTTATGAGCAAGAAGGAGAAAACTTGTTCTCCATAATCACAGGTGATAGGACAAGAAGCAACAGGTTTAAATTACAGCAAGGGAGGTTCAGCCTAGACATTAGGAAAAAATTCCTAACTGTCAGAGTAATTAAACACTGGAATAAGTTGCCTTGGCAAATTGTGGAATCTCCTACTTTGGAGGTTTTTAGGAGCAGGTTAGATTAACACCTGTCAGGGATGGTTTAATGGAGGGTACTTGGCCCTGCCATGAGTGCAGGGAACTGGGCTGGTCCCTTCCTGTTCCTATGATTCTGTGACTTCATTGGGCCAGGATTTCATCCCTGGAGTCTTTTCACTCATTGGGCTTAGAAGAAGGACTATGCTCAGCCCTCCTATGAAAAATGTGTGTCTAGAAATGAAGAAAGAGAAGGAAGAGGTACAAATAAGAATTCTTTGCATTTTCTTTCCTATCTCCTACTTGTGCACCAGCCCAAGACCAGACACAATTTGTCCCTTTGTATCCAAGAAAAAAAATAACATGGGGAAAGTATTAGGAATTTCCTAAAATGGCCTTGAATCAATTTAGGTAACTGTCATTTCACTGACTGGTTCATTGACACTTGGGTTTAAAATGGTGTTTGTAGAGGAGTAATATTTTCAGCTCTAAAGGAGACAAGAAAATAGCTTTCTGAAACCCAAACCTTTAACTATAATACACTGAAGAAGAATATTCCTGATATGTGTATTAACTCTGAAGGCTAAATTCTCTTTGGATGCAATCAGCAAGAAGTCAAGATAACTCTTTTACCAAAGTGCTACAGACAGGAGCAGTCTATTTTCATAGAGAGGAAAAAATTAGAACAGATGCTTGAACAAAAAAAAAATAGTTTAAAGACATCAGAAACAGCTGAATAAACTTTCAACAGCCTGTGGAAGAAAAAGGAGCAATCTTATGGTTTATTCTTCTGTTCCACTTACATTCTTTCCATCCATTGGAGTTTTGATTCAACCTCATTAATTCCTTATACTTTTCTTTTTGAAAATTCTTTATATTGATTTTAATGGGAGGGGGGTTGCAGAAGAAAAAATCCTTTCGAAATTAAAACACAACTGGGCCCAAGACACTATCATCATCTTAATGTTAACCATATTGCAAGCTCTTGGCTGTGTAGGCCTGCATGGCTGTCACTAATCAGCAGTACCCAGAGCTTTATAGTACATGTGGAAATAAAACTTAGGTCCACCTACTCCAAAAACACAGATCATCCATCTCCGTTAGCAGTTAGTAGCATGAAGCTTAGAATACCAGTGTACTATTCTGAGGATAGAAATGGAATAAATACATACTATACAAATGTAAGACTCTTAAGCCTTGTCTGTTAAATTGTCCAGTCATAAGGATACGAATCTGAAGTGTTATCTAGTTTACCTTTTGATTCTGAACAACTGGGCCAGAAATCTCATGAAACAGATTTTGTGGCTGTCTTAAAAAACAAATTCCAGATGGAACAGGGATATGATGTGCGCAGACTTTCCCGTATGATTCTGACATGTGTATTTCCAATCCTTGTTGGAACCAATGATATAAATGAAAGGTAACATTAAAAGCTAACATAAGGATCTAACTTAAGGTGGGGCTTAGATTGTCATTTTAAGTGTGGGACAAGGTTCAGGTAGATTTTGCTATATATACATTTATGTATTTTCAGTCAGCTATCCAATCAAAAGAGCAGGAAAAAGAAAATTAGGATAATTTGAAAAATATTGTACATCTAGAAGTTTGCTTCAGTGGCAGGAAGTGGTTTGTTAAACAATGTAATAGTTACCCCAGAAGTTTTGGTTTTCCTGGATCAGCTAAGAGCATGACCATTTAAATAAGTATTTTAACCCCACCATAAATTTTAAGGTGAAGTTAAGGTTGCTGGCACATATCAATAGTTTAAGTAAATGACATCTTCCACAAACATTAAAGTTTATTTTATATATTTATGTATGTGTGTATGTATAGTTAAGGTTCCATTTCCTAAAGACACCTCCTAAACTACCTTGACTACTAGATTCTAGATCTCAGATAAACCCAGAGCAGAGATTTAATTTATGATAGCCATTTTCAACAAAATGAACATTTCCACTGAACACTGCAAAACTAGAAAATAAACAATTTTTTAAACCAAAAACTTGAAAAAATTAAGTTTCATTGCTGGTTTTTCATTAAAAAATTGCCTTTTTGCAAGAATTTTAAAAAAAGATTTTAAAAAAACTATATGAAAATAATTGACACTTTGACCAGCTTCTGTTATGAGCTCTCACCTTCTTCCTGTTTTTGTGCTATGAAGTCTCAGAGCATGTTGGACTTTTTGAACAGCTCTGTTTCTAGGGTGCCATAATTCAGGAATCTCTTATCTAATTTTCTTGACAGTTATCTTTTAAAAAAACTCTACTTGTGTCCCAGTTCCAGCCTACAAATTTTGACGCCTATATGAATTTACTGTGGAGGAAAGCCAAAACTGGGTTTATAATGGAAACTCAATTTCAACCTTAATTACAAAGACGGCAGTTGTTCCATAATAAACTTACTTTATGATGAAAGCAATCTCTTGTCCCAGTGGTGGCATAACATTTATAGTCCTGTCCTTCCCTGGCAATTAATGGCAAGACAAGACCTCCATACCAGAGTAGCCAAGAGCTTAGTGAGTTTATAGTATTCACCAGAGATGTCAGAGACCAAGGTTCATATCTATATTTTAACCCAGGCAAAGCAGAAACTAAAACTTGGGTTTTTCCCCATGTGAGTGCCCTACTCACTGGGCTATTGAAGTCTCTTTCTCTCCCTCATGAAAAACTTCAGAGAGTCTCAGTTTTTTCCTGAGGTGGAACAGGAAAATCTTTAAAATTTTCACATTACAGGAAAGACATTTCTCCACAGCTTTCGTCATGGTGGAACCCAGCTGGTGATAAAATGGTATCTAAAGACTGGGACATGAGACTCCTCGCAGAGAATCTTACAAATATGGTTTTCACTAGAAGTGGGGATCTGAGCCTTCAAGATGATGCACACACCTCTCACTGAAGTCAATGAAACTCTTCAGAGGGATCTGGATGAGGTCGAAACTAAACCTCTGCATGGCCATATGAGTGCAACCGTTGTCCTTCCTCATGCCATCCTCTCCCAACTGGTCTGCCACCTTCCCTATTGTCACGTCTGCAACTTAGATTGTAAACTCTCAGATGCAGGGACTATTTTTTAAAGCTTTGAGGCATTGGCTCACTTAGTGTTGACATGAATTCTGCTTACAGGTACACCTGTACTGCAAAGGAAAACCCACAGAGCCAAGCCTCAGAGCCTGTCACTACTGGCTTGTGTTCAGAGGCTCAGGCTGCAGCACTAAAAATAGCAGTGCTTACTGGAGCCTGGACTTGGAAACCTGGTGAGTGGGAGGGTCTCACAGCCTAGGCTCCAGCCCAAACCCAAATGTCCACACTGCTATTTTTAGCCCACAACCCAAGCCCTAGTCAACTGATCTAGTCTCTGACACTCAGTTATAGTTTTTTCTTTGCAGTGTAGATCTACCCTAAGACATTTCTGAAAATAGGACTTAGCTGTCCAAGGCAGCAGACTGGCAATGCTGAGTGAGCCAGGCCTAAATACCTTTCAAAAGTCTGGATCTATGTCTAACACCTTCCATGACATATCCCAGCACTGCAGAGGGCATCGTTAAATAACTCAGGCTAAATCTAAGCCCTTATCACAGAGTAAGGGCAACTTACATTTGTAAAGATTTAGTTTACCACCTTTCTCTCCTTATTATCTTAAAAAAAAAAAAAGAGAGAGACTGCATCCCATCATTCATGCACACAGTACAAGTAATATACTGGATAATATATGATTTTTGTATGCGCTCTCTCTCTCGCTGCAGAAATTTGTAGTTCATGTTCCTGATGATTTATGGACGAAGCTCTTCTTCAAAACTGATTGCCTCCCTGTCTTTTACTGTAGAGCTTAAGCATCATACAGAAAAGAGTTCCTTCCACATGGTCTTGATTAACAACATCTACCAACAACATAAAATGATAGTTTCAGGCACCAACAGTATTAGAGATAATTAGAAAGTTTAGGTGGACACAGGTTAACGGCCCAATCTGATGCCTTTTGAAGTCAATGGAATCCTTACATTGACTACAATGGATATTGGAGTAGGTCCAAAGACTTAAATTTAGCAAAACATATAAGTGTGTGCTTTAGCATTTAGCTGATGTCGAATCTATGTGAGACTGAGAAGCAGCACAGAAGAATATTTTCATGCATTTACTTGGGGATAATGAAATTGAATTTGTTACTGATATGGAAACTAATATATATAACAAAGTGGCACCGTTGTGCCACAACAAAGTTGTCACAGGCAGTAAGCTGTGGTGCCAACTTTTATGAGTTTATCATGAGTCTTGTAATATTTGATTTTTTCTTAAAGCCAAAGCCAGGAGTTATGTGATTATGAGAGAATCTCAGGGCAGCAGTTGTTTCTGTGAGCCAGAAAGTAAGTTGCTAGCTTTCAGGGTTATGAAGAAAAACTTGAAAACATAAATTTTAATGGCTATAACACCAGCAGATTTTTTTTAAAGAAAGACCCAAATATTTTTAGAAGGTGATGATTTTTTAGGACAATCTCAGGATTTTGGGACAACTGATTCATGATATTTTAATATTGGGGGCTGGAATACTGAGAAAATGCTGTACAAACAGTGAAGTGAATGAATGATTTTAAAAGAATCAATACCCATAAGAGCAAGGCACTTTCCAAAACACAATAAAGAGTAAGAGAATTACTTATAAAAGCTGTATTGAAAATCAAAATTAGAAAATAATACTCACATTTATCTTGGTGCTGTTAGAAAAACTATTCTCCATAGAGAATATAGTATGTAGAAAGTCAAATGAGAACTAGTAATAAACTAATGGAAAGATAAACTGATGCTCTAGGTCTACGTGTTGGAACTTCACTTTTCCTATTTCTCCAGATAAAAGTGGCAGAGATATGTTCAGTAATACCAAGCCAAGCTATTACAAGATTTACAAAAGCTGCTTCCTATGAAGAATTAAGGTTTAATTAGCTGAAAAGGAAGTGTCCATAGGGATGATAACTGAGAGTTGGTCACCCTGTCTCTCTGATGAGATTATCCTCTGTACCTCTGAACTTTATTATCCAAACAACAAGTCCATGGCGTGACTTGGAGCCTACAATAATCTTGTACACATTTTTACTCATGCTGCTTGTCAGGAGGCCCAAAGTTATTTGTAGAACAGCACTAGATATGACTGACTATTGATTGTACTAACTGTGCATGTATAAATATTTGTATGAAAAACTGAATTTTAGACATTTGGGGTCCTGATCCAAAAGTGTAAAGTGTGTTTCAATGGGGTTTGGATCAGGCCCTTGGTTACTTTGGTTTTGTATTCTTTGGTGCTGCTTTGTTTTCTTAAAATTGCATGGAGCTGGTCATACTAGGAGGCTCACTTTCACATATCCTAGGGTGAATGGGTGCCTGAAGACCAAAAATACACAAACATCTACAAATAACTATACAGGGATGTCTAAACTCCAGTTGACTACCCATAGCTAGCCTGTGCCAGCTGGCTTGGACTGTGATATTGTTTCATTTCTCTCAGGCTCTAGGACCCTGTGGGTGGGACCAGATCCCAAGGCTCAGGATGCAGATCTGGCCCGGAAGTCTATGTTGTAATTACATAGCCTCTGAGCCCAAGCCTTGAGATCCTGAATCATCTGGTATGGGCCAGTCACAAATGGCTAAATAAAGCATAGACATATCCAAAGATACCAAGAGACTGATGGAAATGAGGGCATTCAACCACTTCCAGCAATTGTCAATGCCTTCTTCCCCCCTTCCTCTGCCTTGTATTTGCACTGATCTGCTCAGGTATATGGGAAATCAGTGGGAAATCTTCAGTGGGAAATCAAGCATTCTACTATAGCTACCAGACAAATGAGTTCCATTAACACGTTAAAAAGGATGAGTCTGTTTCTCTACCGCCTTGCACCTTGTGAGGTGGTTTTCCCTGACCTGCAGTGTTTTCCACCCATTTAGCAACAATCACTTTCCATGAGCATAATATAATCACACAAGGTGCAAGGCAATGCAGTGTCAGACCTGCTGAAACTACCACAACCAGACACAAGCAAATGGACTGAGGGTTAAGGTTGCCTCTTTCTGTACTGTTTGACCCTCTTGCACTAAGCACTGCCACATACTTATTCAGGTATCCAGATATAAAGATGATAATATATTATCTTGATATAATGAAACTGTCATTATAGGGAAGTTGTACACTGTAGAACAGGGGTCTCAAACATGTGGCTCATGGGCCACATGCGGCCTCTAAAGCTATTTCCTGTGGCCCACAATGGCACAATCATTACCAATATTTGCAATATCGTTGTATGGAAAGGTTTCAGTAGTGTGGCCCTTGGGCTACTGTCCTAATCCTCATGTGGTCCTTTACTAGTCTTCATGTGGCCCTCGTGGTGATTTGTGTTTGAGACCCCTGCAGTAGAACATCACTAATAGGTATTCAAATATTGCAGAGGTATTTTAATGCTATAGTGAGGTGGTACCAGGCAAGAATCTAAGGAGGTTCAATTATACACAGAAAGTGGGTAGGTGCGCAAGAGAGGAACAAAGGAAGAAGAAAAATCATCAGGAGATGTGAGGACTGTGAACTTACTGTGAGTTTTTATATTGACAACAATTACAAATAAGGAAATGACACATTTAAACAACTTTACATCATCAGCTAATCACAATATTTTTTCTTTAACATGCTTAAATAAAACTCCTGTAGGTAACTATCCGAAGAAGGGCACTCAAAAATTAAGACCTCTAATATTAGTAGGTATTTTTGAAAACCTGCCTCACCTAAGTTAGGTGTCTTCCTCACCTAACACAACTACCCCTTTGGAACGTCACACGTTTGTGTCAATGTAAGAGAAGGGAATAGAATCCAGAAACCTTGATTCTCTGTTGCCTTCTCTAAAGTCAAAACCGTATTCCAGTAAAGAACCCTTTCTTAAAAGGAACACTTATGTTTTTACCCAAGTTAATTTCCATTCTTTATTCCTCTTGCAGCAGAACATCTGGCAAAGAACATAAAGAGTACACAGATGTTCATCACATGCTCATTTCTCCAACAGGTCAAAGAGAAACTTTCGTTAGTTCATTTCTAAACATCTGCTGAGTTTTGAATAATTTCTAGTAGTAACCATCTCCCTTAATGAGAAAAACACGATCAGAAACTCTGAAACCCTGAAAGACATATGTTTAAGTGTCAGTGCAATTAAAGCAAGCAAGTTACTCAGGCTTCAGTTTCTAGTGGTAGACAGGCTCATCTTCAAAACTAATGTTGTGTCCTCAGTGTAGAATAGGTCATTATCATTGAAGCCACAAAGAAGGAATTCTTACAATGAAGTGATTATTTAGTATATGGATTTGTCTGGAATCTTTTGCTACATGACATCTTTTCCATTTGGATTTGAAAAAGAGCTCTGATTTAGTGATTAAAGCTCAGGAGTGGTAATCGAATGACCTGGATTCTAGCCTCAGATCTGCTATTAACTTGAGACCTGTAGGTAAAAATTTAAAAAAAAAAAAATGTACATGATTTTGGAACCTATGTCCCATTTTCATGATGTAGCCAGTTAGGAGTCTAAATTTCATTGGCTTTCAGTGAGGCTTATGCTCCTAAGTCACTTTGGCACATTCAAAAATATTACTTTGATTCTCTATGCCCGTTTCTCCATTCATAAAATGTGTGTGACAGCTCTGACTCCTTCCTTTGCATTGCTTCATCAGCCCCCCATCCAGAATTTGTATAGTAAGACCTGTGTATGCAGGATAGGGCTTCAGGAGTTCAGGGTTCAATCTTACCCTTATTTAGAGATGAGGTTCTCGACACTCTGCAGGATCCAGCCCCAGACTTGCGGCATTGATGTTGATGTAATGAAAGTTGCACCACTGACTTCAATGGGAGCAGGAGAAAAAGCAAGGCTATGATCAAGCCCTTCCCTCCACACAAAAATGTTAAAAGAATCTCACGGAAACTGCATGAGGGAAGCCCTACAGAAATTTCCTCCTCTCTTTCCCTCCTACTAGGCTCTCTACAGAATGGGGCAGTAGAGTTTTCATCATTAGGCACAGACAGGTTTCAGGTGCAGTAAGCACACAGGGTATTGTTTATTTATCACTATCTTTTACAGTGCGGAACACAGGCAGAGCTGCCCACTACCACACAATGTCTACTTGTCTTACACCCTCACCCAGACCAGACAATCCTAAAATGAACCTCCCTCATGATCTAGTCTTACAACTTCCCGATACAGTGAGCTAAGGTGTAGCAAGCAGTAAACCAAAGTGACCCAATACCTGCTGGTCTGTGACCCAGTACTGGGTCGCGACCCCTATTGTGACGAACACTAAACTAGAACACCTGAACCCAAGATTGCTACACCTGATGGCCTGGAGGCTGCATGGTTAAATGACTCTGAGAGACTCTGCTCAGGGAGAGTCAGGGAGATACTAGTGGGCAGTAGGAAACCTTCCACTAGGGCTACCTATGCCGCTAAGTGGAAACGCTTCTCCCTTTCGTCCAGAAAAAGAGTGGTGACAACAGAGTCAGCCCCTATCCACTCAATACTGGACTATCTTTTACCCCTTAAGGATAAGAGCCTATCAACTTCCTCTCTACGGGTTCACCTAGCAGTGATTTCAGCCCTTCATGATAAGGTGGAAGGGGTTCCAGTCTTCTCCCATCCAACTGCCACTCACTTCCTCAAGGGTATAGGCAGGATATACACACAACTGAGAGCCCCCACTCCCCAATGGGACTTAAATGTGGTGCTCCACCATCTGACAGAGCCTCCATATGAGCCCTTGGAGTCGTGTACTTTTCTAGTCCTCTCGTGGAAAATGACTTTTCTGGTGGCCATAACCTTGGTGAGACAGGTCTCAGAGCTCAAAGCCCTCTCCGTTGAACCCCCATATACAAGACTCTTCGCAGACAAAGTGCTGTTATGCCCACACTCTTCGTTCCTCCCGAAGGTGGTCTCCTGTTCCTCCTGGTATTTTTTCCAGACCCTCAGGTCACAGAAAACCAAAGAAAGTAGCACACCCTGAATGTCAAATGAGTGCTCCTGACATATATTGAACATATGCACCCGTTCTGCAAGTCCTCTCAACTCTTCTTTGCCATCTTGGAGAGAAAGACAGGACAACCAGTGACAACACAGTGCATTTCCAGATGGATAGTGAACTGTATTAAGGACTGTTACAGAAGATCGGGTACACCCCTCCCAGGGATAGTCCGGGTCCACTCAACTTAGAGCCCAGACTTCTTTTACAGCCTTTCTGGCACAGGTCCTGATCCAGGAGATCTTCAAGGCAGCCATGTGGTCATCAGTGCATACTTTCACAACACACTACACTATTGTCCAACAGGCAAGAGAGGATACTGTGTTGGGCAGAGCCGTACTCAATGTGGGTATGCTGTAACACCACCCACCATCCTGGGTATGGCTAGCAGTCACCTGTAACTGAATAATGTGAGCAGCACTTGAAGAAGAATGGTGGGTTACCGATGTAACCGTCCTTCTTCGAGATGGGCTGCTCACATATATTCAGATACCTCCCACCATCCCCGCTACTCAGAACTGGCAAAAAGAAGGGACTGGGAGGGCCAGGGTCAGGGTCACATATATAGCCGCCTTCGCAGCATAGAGAGGGTGTTGGCTGCCGACCCTGACCTGACAGGCTAGGGCTAAAATGTTTTCCAGATTACCGTGCGCTGCAGCACATAGTTACCTGTAACTGAATGTATGTGAGCTGCCCATTTCAAAGAACAACAGTCACATCAGTAACCCACCATTTCTGGCAGTGTACTAAATTAGTGAGCCTATCAGATAAGTATAACTGACGCTGGCAACAAGTCTGAGGCAATAGTATGTGAAATTCTCCCTCATTTCAGATGTGGCTGGAGAAGGGTTGTTTCTTGCTCTTTGGCTAGAGCTTTCACAAATACTTGGATAAAGATCAAGCTGTATCACAGGCTTGAGATATTATTTATTAATTCATTTATTTTAACCCTGACTCTCCTCAGACAAAACACTGTTTGATTCACTTTAAAAATGTCCTTAAGCCCACTTCTCGCTTTCAGTTCTCATTGAGGGCTGAGTGATGTCAGGAACACTCTTAAGTGACACCTTTTGAGACAGTATTCTAGTGACAGAGGTCAGAGTAATTTCACTTGCACCTAGACTAATGGACTTTTTCTAAAGTGCATATAGATACACATGCTGCTACTACTTGGCTATCTTAATTTCCTTAGACAAAATCGCCTCCAGCCAAGATATCTTACCTTTGTGAGATTTTACATTAAAGCAGGCACATACATATCCCTGCAACAAACCACATTTGCTGATTTTGTCCACATATCTGCACAAAAGACACCATCATAGGACCTAATTGAGCCAGCTACTCTATCAAGGGCTCATTCACCTGCTCATCCACCAATGTGATTTATGCCGTCATGTGCCAGAAATGCCACTCTGCCTTATACGCTGGACAAACAGGACTGTGTGTGCAAAAAATAATAAACGGACACAAATATGACACCAGAAATAACATTCAAAAGCCGGTTGGGGAACACTTCAATCTTCCTGATCATTCCATCAATGATCTGTTAATAGCTGTGTTCACACAAATGGGTAACAAATCAAAACTTCAAAGAAAAACTGCAAAATTTGAATTCATATGCTGATTTGACAC
Organism: Podocnemis expansa; assembly: GCA_007922195.1. NCBI lineage: Eukaryota > Metazoa > Chordata > Testudines > Podocnemididae > Podocnemis > Podocnemis expansa. Next base: position 7,799,500 of record ML682021.1, on the reverse strand, counting down.
AATCAACTTAAGGCTGAATAGAGACTATGGTTTTATCCTCCCATTACAATAGGTATTTTTGCTTTTCTCCCCCCCCCCCGCCCTTTCCCACCTCCCTCCTATATGCCACTTGAATCTAAACAACAGCTTTGATTTGCTGTAACAGTCTGACCCAGTCCTATGACTTACACTCCCCTGCATTTATCTTCCTCTCCTTCTGCAATTTCCCCATCTTCAAGCATCTGGCAAAGTGGGATTTTCTCCCATGAAGACTTATGTGATAAATAAATAGGGTAGTCTTTAAAAGTGCCATTAGACTCCTTGTTTGTTTTGCTGAACCAAACTAACATGGCTACCCCTCTGGAAATTGTTCAGAGGGCTCATAAATAAAGATTGTACATTGGGAAAGAAAACTTTGAAATTCTGACAAAACTTCAGAAGTGTTCCTCTTTGGGGTTTGTTACAGCCCATGGAAGAGGAAAGAGGCTTGTGATAAAGTTTTGATCTGGAGTCAAATTTTCTCAGAACTTATGATCCAGGGTTTTGATTTAGCATACAGAGAGATGAAAGTGAGCTCTAGATCTGAATTTTCCTCAAACATTTTGAGTGTTTGGATCTGCAGAGTGGTTCAGGCCCATCTGCAAAGCAAGCAAAATATCAGTTGCCTCACGATGATCTTTTTTTTTTTTCTTTTTCGCTCATAGAACTTTCCATTACAACCTCTTTCCATATTGGAATTTAAACTGCTGCATTTCCCCCACATCTTCCTTACTAGTTGCATCATACATGCTTAGTCATGTCATTGCATTTTTTCCTTTTATCTCACTATTATTGAGATAAACTCCTACCATCACTCTAGAACATTTGCTTTACATGCAGAAGGTCCTGGGTTCAAACCCCAGGGGATTGGACTAGATGATCTCATGAGGTCCCTTACAGTCCTATGAGTCTATTCTATTCTATTCTATTCTATTCAATTCCCCTGACAGGAATCTTAGAATTGAGACACCAGCGGTCACATGAGGGCCTGATCCATGTTTGCTCCCATCTTATTAGCCATTCCAGCTAGACCACACTTCCCTGGTTTGCTTACAAGAATGTCATGGGTAACTGTATCAAAAGCCTTATAAAAATGAAGATCTAGCAATTCTACAGCTTCTCCCTACCAAGCACAGCATTTAAGCACATGTCTAACTTTAAGCTTCTGAGCAATGCAATCTCTTACATGTCTGGAGTTAAACACAAGCTTAAGTGCTTTGCTGAACTGGGACTTTAGCTCGAAAAAAAATTTCACTTAGAGCTTGGATTAAACTCTTAGGTCCCACTGGACTCGCTGAGATTATAATAGAGTCAGATATACAGAGTAAATGGATATATTTTATGGAATGACAGTCTTTTGAAAGTGAAACCATAAAACAATTTTGTATACAGAATTTCTAATAAATTATTTATAGGCATCTTCTCCAGATAGTATATTCCACATACAAAGGAACTCTAGGCATGTTTTATTAGATGGTAAATACAGACCATTTCTGTTAAGTAATTAATTTGTTGCATTCTTTCTTCTTTCCCTGTTCTATCCCTGCTGACCAATGTTCCCTCTAAGCTGATGATGCAGCTGAGAAAGTTACAGATGCAGCTAAGCAAGTTCCCTGCCGGTTCCCTGACCCTCTCTGGACCCCTTCCTGCTGCCTGCCAGCTCCCAGAGTACATTCGTATCTTGCTCAGCTTAGAGGGAACACTGAACCCCAAAGAATAAGCAGTTGTATCAACTGATTGTATAAAATGTTGCTGTGCTATAAAAAGGTCAGGTAAAGTATTTTATAAAAGCTTTTAACGTTCTAAACAAGGCTTGTCCTGCCTGTGGCCTGGGAGCCAAAATCCAGCCTGCCAGGGACTCTTATCCAGTCTGCGGAGCCACCGCATGCACTCTCTCTTGCCACTCCTGACACTTTCCTCCTGCCTTGCCATGCCACGCTCCCCTCACTGCCATTTCCGTCTCTTGCCACCCCTGCCCTGCTCTCTCTGCTCTTCCTTCCCTGCCACACTCCCCTGCCAGCTCCACACCCATTGCCCTTTCTTGCCACCCCTGCCACACCCATAGGGCCACTCCTGACCTCTTGCCATTCTCGCCGGCCCTGCCCCCTACTCTCTCCCCTACCATCCCACATGGCCCCTCCTGCCCTATCACCTCTTCTCTTCCTTCCCAGCCTTGCTTTCACAGAACTTCTACAGATTTACAGAACCAAACTGAATTTGTAAGCTGGTGCTTATTTTTGACTGTTTAAGCTTTATTACTAATAAGATGAATTTTTATGCTTTATGTACCCAAAATTTGCTCTCTAGCCCCTGAGTTAGAAAAGAATTGCAATGTGTCCCCTCATCCAAGAAGGCTGGACACACCTGTTCTAAGCTTAATAATCATGTCTCTCTCTCTCCCTCTCTCTCACACTCACGCATGCACGCACACCCCACCTCAATTAAAAGATCTTTCAGTAACACTAAGGCTTCCTGCATCTACCGCAGGTCACTCTTCACCTGAGCAGTGCTGTGACTGCACTCTCCTTCCACAGTCCAAGTGAGGAAGTGACCTGGATGCAGGGAGCCCCAACACCCTCTCCCCAAACCTACAGCCCCCTAGGGCTCGGGGGGGGGGTGAGAGAAGCTTTTGAGGTGGGAGAAAGCAGCAATACCAGCCACTCCATTCATGCAGAGAGACAAGATGAATGAGGTAGTATCTTATATTGGATCAACTTCTGTTAGAGACAGACAAGCTTACATGAAAAGCTCTGCATAAACTCAAAACTTGTCTCTGACCAACCGAAGTTGGTCCAATGAAGGATGGTACTGCAGCCACCATGCCTCCAGCTTTGCAAAGGTATGTAGGCATCATACTCTCATTGTCTCTGTAGAAGGTAGAAGCTTAAATATCTTTTGAGAGTCTGTGTCAAAGAATTCAAACTCCTTGGGTGGAGCAAAGCATAGCACTATTCCACACATATCAGGGTGTTCAGCCCTTTTACTCTAACAGCTAGAGTAGGAACTATAGAGTATCCCCATGACCCGGTGGATGAGCTCAACTTATTCACTTTCTAGTCTGATTCCACAGAGCTTCTCCAATAATGCTTGTTTATTGTGGCTTTTTCCAAGAAGATGGTAAGACAGAAGGTCAGTTTACTCTAACCTGCATTGTTACAGCAAACGTTTAAGGTGTTCATACTATTCATCCCGAGGCACTGCCTCACAGGGAAGCACCACCTGCAGAGACTGCTGCTGAGCCCGTGCTCAGAGCAACCTGACACCAGGAAACCCAGAGTCCAGGGGCAGGTGCTGTCGTTGGGGGCTCTTGCCCTTTGCTTCCCCTCAGCTCGCCCTGCTGACTGCGCCAGCAGCCAGCGGAAGCGCCCTCCCTGGCTGCCCTGGAGGGACCCACACCCACTCCCTCCAACTCCCTAAGCAGCGCATTGGACAGGACCCAGGCAGGGCTGCCAAGTAGCTGGGGAGCGCATGTCAGTAGGGCGGCAGTGAGCTGGTTCCAGGAGCCCACGTGAAGGGAGCAGGCCACACAGGCACTTGTCTCCGCAGGCAGTTCCCACAGCACCACCAAGAAGCCGGAGTACCAGCAAAGATCGCACCCCCAGGGCATGAGGGTGACTGAGGGGACCGGCGCCGCCTCAACTCCCCCCACACCTCACCTACCGGCAGCCTGAGTCACTAGCTGCTTCCTTGTTCCCCTGCTGGGCCGGCCCAGGCCAAGACAGATTCACAGGCAATGTTCCCTCTAATTACTCGTAGACTGTGTGCACAAACAATTTCTTTGTGTGTGCAAAAACATTTCTTTGTGAGCACCAGTATTAGCACTATTGAATTTTTTTGTGCACACTTCATTTTTTTGTGTGCACAGGTTCCATGACCTGTGTGCGTGCGCACACGCGCACAGCTTAGAGGGAACCGTGATCACAGGCCCTGCCCTCTGCCCCTTCCTTGGCTGCCAGAGTGGCTACCTGGCTGCTCGTACCCAGAGCATTTAAACACACGCAGCCTGGAGCAGCTCCTTGCTGACCAGAAGACTGTGTCTTCTGGCCAGGTAGGGGCCACAGCTGCCGGCGGTGCATGGAGGTCAGTGATGCCTGCGTGAGTGAGCGGTGGACGCTGTGTGACCAGCCACACATGCAGCTTACAGGGAACGTTGCTGCTGATCCTCAATCATTTTTTCCCATACTCACAATTTAATCCTGCTTTCATTCTTTTGCCATTACAACAGGTGATTTGACATCACCCTCCTTTATGTGCTGTTTCCCAGTGTTTAAATCTTAACAACTGCTCTGATTTGCTGTTACTGTATGACCTGATCCCATGTCTTACACTCCCTTGCATTTATTTTCCTCACATTCTGTAAGTTCCCCCATCTTCAAAGCGTCTGATGAAGTGGGATTTTCTCCCACAAAAACTCATGCAATAAATAAATCTGTTAGCCTTTAAGTGCCACTCCTTGCTGCTTTTGCTGAATTAGACTTACACAGCTGCCCCTTTGGAACTTCTCTTGATTAAAAATCACTTCATTCTATAATAATGCTGATATTATGCCATCAAATAGGTTATGCAAAAGCTGAAGAGAAATATTGAACTGTGGTGCCTTCAAAGAATTTGATGGATGTTCATATAATTCTAGTCTAAAGTGGCTGTACTTGGCGTGGAATATTTTGCTTTATTCCAACTTTTCTGCTCAGAAGATTCAGTTCTTTCATGCAGCCCACACGATCATAACTGTTTCTTGAGCCTGCTTCTGATCCTTTTGAAGACAGTGAAAGTTTTGTCATAGACTTTGCATTGCTAGCAGATTAGCTGGATTGACATCTCACACCAAGACTCTGGCCCCTACTGAACACTGACACATGCTGGGCAGGAAACCAGTCTAGTTCACTTGTGTGTTCACATTGTTGAAACAGATACTACAGTTAAAAGAATGTGTTTAGACTTTATGGAGTGCAGGATGCTGCATGTATAAAGACCACCTTTAAGATCAGTACCCCATGTTATAAAGTAAACTGTACAAATGTTTGCTGATATGGGGAATTTCATGGCTGTCCCTGGCGGGGCAGGGCCCAAAGGCCAATTGGCTTGTGGGGACCCCCAATACTCCTGCTCTGGGGGGAGGCAAAGGTGAGCTGGCCCTAAGCCTGGGCCCTGCCACCCCCTCCCCAGGCTAGCTGCTCCACTTTCGGGGGGGGGGGGGGCAGGCAAGCCCAGATGCTGGCCTGTGCTTCCCTGCCCTGTCCCTGGGCCAGCTGTTCTGCCCTGGGGCAAGGAGAGCCAGCTCAGAGATGGGGTTTCGCATTCCCACCCCACCCCTTGCCATTGGCTTGCTGCTGAAGGCAGTGGTGGGAAGGCAGCATGCCAGTGGTGGGGGGCAGTGGGGCACTTGCCTCTCCCCCCAAGGGTAGGCCTAGGGAGTTTACAGTCAGGAAAGAAACATTACCAAGTTTGAAATGCTAACTTACAACAAGAGGTGTTTACTACTCGTCAATAAAAGGTCCACACTACAGCCATGAGAAATGTGGGTTAAAGACTATGTTGATTGCTGCCTTCACACCCCTGCAGTGTCTGCCTCCCATCATTGCTTGATAAGGAGAAATTAGTTTCCTTCAGCTGCCTGGATGGTGAAGGGCAAAGATTCCTAAACGTAAGCGCCAAAGGGGTATCCATGTTAGTCTAGCTCAGCAAAACAGACAAGGAGAAAGCTCATGTGATAAATAAATTTGTTAGTCTTTAAAAGTGCCACAGGACTCTTTGTTTTGCTAAACATAAGCAAGAGACCTCGCTACCTGGCTTTTATTAGACATAACAGACATAAAATTTTGCTTATTACAGAAGCTTCTATTGTTTTTGAACTTAAGATTCTACCTCAGTTGTGTGTATATGTCTATCTGCTTTAACTTTTTAAGCAACTCATTTTTTCCCCTAGTTAATGAACCTTTAGTTAGCTGGCTACAGAACTGACTACAGGCATTGTTTTTGGTTTGAGATCTAAATACGAGTGACCAGAGGTAAGTGAGTGGTCATATGGGAGTGGGAGTAGCCTGAATAATGTATTAATTTTTGGCATAAAGTGAACATCTACTGTATCTCATGGTCTTGCTTGCCTGGGTGGCAGGATAGACTGGAATCCCCAAGGGACCATCTGTGACTCCATGGTAAAACTGTTGTAGTGCTTTAGAAGTTCATACTTGTTACTGGGTGGGTGACATATAGTTATAAAACACAGAACCTGCTGGGAGGGGTTGCCCTCCTTCTTGACAGTCTGCCATGAGGCTGGCACTCATGGTCATGAGCCACTCCAGTGTGGCAGATTTAATGTGAGTGGAAGTGCATGCACTGTCACAGATTGCTTTCTTCAATAACATTAAGTTTATCTGTGTGACCCAGCTGGAAAATATAAGCTTAAATTCCTATGGTACATCCATGAGGTACAAGCTCACTGGTTTGTCTTGGAATAAGAAACTTCCCTTTGTAATAATTTTATTTGTGTTATGGTTGCCCACCTACTGACACATCAAGCATACAGGGGATATCCATGAGATAGTGCACAACCATTTGCTAACTCACCTATCACATAACATTGACGGCTTTGCAGAGACTTCATGTAGCTTAGCCATGCTACGTTTAAAGGCTGGAATGTTCTATGTGGAATAGATCCTAAGGCTCACCAATTGGCACATGTGGCAACTGGAGTTGGAAACTGAACGAAGGAGGAGTGGGCTCAGTACAGATTGCAAATAAGGACCCCCCAACTGTGTTAGCTGAGTTCATTTACCTAATAGATAGCTGGTAAACTGGCTACTGTTTTGATGAAATAGGCAAAAGAAAAAAAAATTGAGCTGTCCAATCTTAATACAGTGCATGTGACTCTGAAGGGATTGAGGTGAATATGTCATTTCTGTAAGAATGCCACATTCCCTTTCCACTCACTGCCATCTCTCTATAATTGGGGATCTGTAGCTGAGGAGGAGGCACACTGGAGGGTAGAGACTAGGTGCAATGAATTGGGACTGTGTCATGGGTGCCTAAATGCATGTGGATACAACATTAGTGATAGAACATGTAGCAGATATGCACCAGGTAGATGCCACAGAAGACAATTAAGATTCAACAACTTTAAAGCTCAAACATCTGGGAACAATAAGAAAGCTTCATCCTTAGAAAACCAGTGTACCTGACTCCTCTAAAGGGATGGCAGAAGGTAAGAGCTGTGGAAAAACGTAACAGGTATAGCAGCAAAGCAACCAGGTGACCACAAAGGGTTGAAGTAAAGAAATACAAAGAAATAGAGGGCACCAGACAGAAGGAGAAAGTGTGGGCCAGGAAAGAGCACGGTCACAGAAGCTGGGTCAGGGTCTTCAGTAGATATCAACCATCATGTACTAGAATCATGGGGAAGGAGAGTTTGGGGTGGGGGCTACCCTCTTTCCTTATCCCAGACATCCCAGCGGAGTCTGGGCAAGCTCAGGGGCCTGTGCGCCACTTCAGAGAATATCCTGGAGTGACAGAAACAGCAGGTACATGTGTTAGCATTTATTGTGTTTTATGATCTTTCCTCTCCCCTGCTTTACATGGCTGAGTATAAAAGAACATAAAGGTGGTAGACTGTGCATAAGTGTATGTATGCGCTGACTGCTTTACAAGTCCTACATGTCTTGGGAGAGTTAAACAGTGAATCAGCAGTTTCACACCTTTGGTGTGGAGTCCAGGGAGAATGGTGTGTTTAAGGAACTGGAATAGTATCTCAGAGGTCATTGATGATCCAGGCAGGCTAGACAGGTGGGCTGAGAAGCCTCATTTCGCAGGAGAGGTAGCAGACAAAGTCAGGCCCCAGCTTACATGATGAAGAGGCCAAGGGAAGAACCAGTGCTGAAATCTGCTGAGGCCCCAGCAGGTGAACACACTCCAGAGGCTCATTATAGGCATGCTCTGCCATGAAGACAGTCACTGATCCACGTTTTCTTAAAGGAGCTCATTGTGGGAAAGAGACTTGATCTCTTAAATTGATTAAAATGCAGCTGAGTCATCTTGGCTGATAAGTATCCCACATCTTTGTTTGCTGCATCATGAAGAAAGAGAAAGTAAGTTTATATGACTGCTGTTTGTTGAGAATCCTCGTGAAAATGAGGTGTGAAAGGCATGAGGCATGATAAGCCTCAAAGAGACTGTATTCTCTTTAAAGTGTGTAACTTTCCTCTGTTTAAAGCTCACATATCTTGTGGGGACATGCTTCCTACTACTACACAGCCTCTAAGTGTAAAATTTGTTCTCATAACAAAAGGGGTACAATTAACTTCTATTTACACAAGGGTTTAAGCAGAGTGATAGCCTATTACAGTTGACTTTTAATGATGAACTATAGATGAATGAAAAGGGAAAATAGAACAGATTAAAAAATTGGATTAGAGGTTTGCAAAAGTCACATTACTTTGTTCCTGGGCAATGGACCCTTTGAAAATGAAAGCAGCCATTAACCATCTGGTTTACTACATGATTAACTAAAAATGTTTCTCTCAAAGCCAGGACTGGCTTGCACTCATAACTACGGTTTATTGGTCTATTGGCACTAGCATGCCTAAACACAAGGGAAAGTCAATACTGGATCCCAGCACTGCATAGCTAACACCTGGAATGTATTCTCTAGAGTGAAAAAGCAGAGAAATGACCAGAAATAACCTCTTTCATATTATTGCTTCAATTAGACCAAAACAATTTTCCTTTTGAAAACTTAATAATAAACATTGCAGGTCATTCACTGCTTTTGAGCTCCTTTGGGAAAGCTGAGCAGATGGATCCCCTTAGCCAGCCCTTTGCTGTCATAGAGACAACAGGCACAAATCAGGACAGATATTGATTTTAATAGGAACCAACAGCACCTACGTGCTGTCTTAATATCCACATCTTCCTGTAAACAAAATACATTTAAAAACTGGTTTGGTTTGTCCTGTCAGATTGATTAGACAGAATGAGGTAATTCCTTGCAGGGAGAATAATTATGAAGCTTTTCAGGTTCACTGCTTAAATATCTATATACTCTGATGGTTCCTAAACAAAGATAGGTGCATTTCAGAGACTTTGTACATAGTAACAAGCATGGATTAGAACATTGTTCATACAAATTGAAGCAGTTACAGCCTCATGAGTGGAGTAGTCAGGGTGCTGTAGGCATAGCTAAGGTTTCTTTAACAACTTGCACTGAAGTACAAGAAGTATTCCTTTGGTATTGAAAGAACTAGCAGTGACAAGTGCATAGCTGCTTAAAAGTATGTTAGCTGGGACTTCTTTGTCCACCTCTGGGCAAAATCAGTTCTTTTCAAAACCCTCTAACTTCATGAAGTCTTCCTTTCCCTGACTAATCTCAGATGTAATGCTATTTCCCCTGAACTGATACAAAAGAAGCCCCCCCCCATGTAAATCTCTTTCCCATACAGCGTGTTAATTCGCAGAAGGGAAATGAGATGAACAGGTGCCACAGTTCTTCACTTAATTGCTGTGAAGAGTAGAGTGCTAGTAACGAGCTGTTCATCCAAGGCTTAAATCTTGGCAGACAAGCCCTCACCCCACAAGCTCACAAGCATTAGACTGTTAGGGGTACTGCCATCCATCTGCCTCATAAGCCTGCAGTGATGGATGTATTGGAAAAATCCTTGGCACTGAACCACATGAGGTGGGGCTTGAAGTGTCATTGTCATTGTGACTCCAGAGTAACAAACAGCAGCAAAAATACCTTAACTATATAGCTGGGTGGATTGATTTATAGGGCTAGCTGACATTAATTAATAGGTAAAAATTAACTAAGCAACAACAAAAGACAGCTATGATTGCTTCCTACTGGTGTCTTCATCCTGGAGCTTATAGGAGCTTTTAAATATCCTGGACCTGGGCCAGGCAGTGTTTTGACAATAAGGACTGCGATCTGAAACCATGTGAATGCTAAGAGATTGATTATGACTAGTAGGTGTACGGGGTGCTGGAGGAGGTTATGAAAAGTTTTCACTGCCCATTTTCTCTTGCACTTCATCCAATGCCCTATCACATTATAATTCTTGCACTCAACGAGATACAGCTATTGCTCCCTCCTTATGCTCCACAGAGATACATGTCACCTCCCCAAAGGAGTCCAAGAGGAGGAGGGTGGAGAAAGGGCCAGGCAAGCATCCACCCACACAGCCAGGCTGGTGCAACGTGATACCATTTATTACACTTATTGGAGGGGATATATGCCCCCTGAGTGCCAGGGACTTCTAGAAGGAATTCTTATTACCTGAATAGTGTCCTTACCATGAGATTTATTGGGCAGTGTAATAATGCCTCAAGGGAACTGGCATAAGCTTGTCACTTGAGTCATTTGAAACTAGATTGCAGAAAACACTAGTAAACATATTGTAGACAACAATCCTCCAGAAGTGTGAGGGAGCCTGACGGGGGGAGGGGGAGATATAAGTTAGTTGAACTAATATGTCTTTCCCCTCTCAAACATCTGTAATGCTATGATTGATGGAGTCCCCAAAGACAATTAGCCTTTTGGCTAAGATCAAATGTAGCACTGTCTAATCTCTAGCTGAGAGGTGTCTATCTCCTGCTCTTGCAAAGGAGGGAGGAGAACTTGAAGATCTAAGGGGTCCTCTTCGATCTCTAACTTTTACAGCAACTTTCAGATCATTTCCCCCTTTCACCTCTCCCTCCCCACCAGACCCCATGCCATTGACTTTTAGCCTGGCAAGCTTTATTTCTTTAAAGCTCGCATATTCACCAAGCAGGTTTTTCCCAAGCTCTCACTACTCCACTTAAAAGACCTCCTGGAGATAAACTACAAGACTAACACTAATTACCATAATAATTTACTACAGCAGCACTTTGATCTTTTCTCACCCACACAGGCAGCCCTATTCTGCTCTGTCTCCAGAAGTGTTTGATGTGTTTACATAACTAATTAACACAACAGATTGAGTTTTAAAGGGCACCTGACAATATTCAGCTAAAAGTTTTGATCTCTCTAAGCTAGTTAAAGGCAGAATTATCACTTTCCAAGAGGTTGAAATGAAGCCAGTTGTTGCCAGATACTCTTAATCACAACAGCTATGGTTCTGAAAACCACACAATCACTATTTGTGTCAGGTGTGGTATTTCCATCAATGGCTGTAGAGTACACTATAGTTTATTTTGTTTTTAAATCAATGTAAATAAAAGATTTTAATGTGATTTCCATTTGAGTTACTGTAAGAATTAATTTTCTGACAAAAATCATCAGTTTGGGTGCTTTAATTTGTGTCATTAAGAACACATTCATCTTCAATATCATTTTGTTTGTTTTCCACCATTGAATAACCCTACTTTCAATTTTTTTCAGTCTTACAGACTCAGGTCAGTGTATAAATTTCTCTCTGTAGGAAAATGAGCTAAGAAACAGCATGTGATGAGTCTCTCACACACACATGCATACACAGTCTTCCATAACTTGAATGCTATGCACATCTCTCCTCCTTTATACTTGTAGAAGTTTATTTAGAAATCTAGAGGCCTAGTCTAAAGCCCATTGAAAGGCTTTGGATGTGGTCCCAATATAAGACATGGAACAGGAAACCAGACATGTGTCTCAGAGCATTTAATAGGAAACCAGACATGTGTCTCAGAGCATTTAATACTATGAAAAATAAAACCAAGAAAACACTGCATGCCTGAGTTTGCTCTATCATTGAGTCTGTGCGTGGCTACTTCATTTTGTCACTGGAACTGCTTTAATGGATGGGCATCTTAGAAGCTATTGACCTGGCATAATTAAAGGACAATGCTAACTTTTCTATTGTTTATGTTTTAGACTTCTTCTAGTATTTCCTAGTCATTATTCTTACCTGCAAGATCAGTATAATTCAGTGATACTCAAACTGAGGCTCATGAGTCACAAGTGACCCTTTATGAATCTCCTGCAGCTTTTTGCAGCACATGATTTTAAACACTGTGATTTAATGATTAACCATTCTAAGTTATTAACCAATCAGGGTGCTTTTATTATGGTATTAACCAACAGAGTTATCTTGCACTAAATTATTACCTTACTTGCTGGGAGTAGTAAATATATATAGCATTACAGAAAATGAAACTGAATTCACAGTACTGTGGCTGTTTTAATGTTGAGTGCTAATTTGGCTCCTGAAACAGTGAGATCTGAGCATCACTGCTATAATGATGCTGTATGGCTGCAACTCAGACTAGAGTGGCACAAAGAGTTATTATAATCATTAAATTCAAGCCATTAGTACACATACAAAGAGATCCAAGTGCAATAGTAGTAAAATATTGCCCAAGGAGAAAAGGTTCCTGAGACAGCAGTATTCTGCAGAAAGCTAAAACGAGAGGTCCTGCTATGACTGCAGGGGATATAGAACCAATTTCTCATCATCCCTTCCAGTTCTATGATTCTATATTACTGTAAATGCTCCATATAGTTCAGGATTATGTCTTGCCTGTTCCAGCACATTTTTCACACTGTTTAGTGCAAAGGAATAGTACACATATGCTGTGGTTGATATGAGGGTACATCCTCTCCTGTAGGCCTAAGACATGTTACGTGGATTTGGCATGGTTCACATCCCAAACTGAGACCTGAGCAGAATCAATTTACAGTAGAAGCCAAAGCTCAGAAATGCTACTGTGGGGAGGATGGGGCCTATGGAAGAAAGGTACTTGAGAACAGAGGTCTGCCAGAAGTGTTTGATATTGAGTTTTTTCCTAAATGTTAGAAAAATATAAAAACACATAGATGGGAAGGCAGGCGTGCGTGTGTACCTACATGCATACATACAGAAGATACAGGTTATGTTTTATTGATAGCATTGGACTGAAAATAAAACAACAAATAGAAAAATTCTAAATGGATTTCAAAAGGTCTGTGGGCATAATACATGTTGTTTTGCTGCTCCGCATTTTAACCAAGATAGTAATGTATGCATTTCCTTCACAGTAGATAAATAAATGAACCCTGTAAATTGTTTTGCCATTTCTTTTCCACAACCTGGGTATCCCATATGCAGTTTCAGAAACCTCTTGCGTGTTGCATTGCATAAAAACAGAGTAATACGTTATCAGACCTGACACATGGCAATTATGTTCATCCAAACGGCCCAGGTCAGATCACTGCTCAGTTGCCTTATAGCATCTATGTACATTGTGTAGCACAATGATTTGTATCTGAGGTTTGTCCAATTTAAATAGAGATTGAAAACTGATTTGTACAAATAGATTTCACTGCACATGGACTGTGCAGTATGCAGACAGGCACACTTATGAGACACATGACTATTGGACCACAGGAGATCTTTTCTCTGCCGCATCAATCTGGATGCACTACACATTAATCGGTAATAGGAAAAATTTATTTTACTATTTACTGATATGAAAATGAGTTTACTTAGCAAAACTAAAAGGCTCCTTTCACATTTTTGTATGAACACGCCAGGGGACATTTTTTGGAATACTATAGTTCCCTGATTGGGTTAAAACATGATTTGGTACTGTCTATGGATGTAGGATTATACCACATTTTAATAACAGACTTGAATTATATTACAGATCAGATAAAGATCAGAAAGTACAAGTGGGTAAAGCTTCATTACACCTGTTGTTCAAATTTGGAATTTGACCCCCTGATCTTTACAGGATCATAACACAATTTGATTCACTTATTCCAGATTTTGACTGAGGTACCTTTGACAGAGAGAATAATTTAACTTCATGTATGCCTGAGTTACATGGTTACTGAGGAAAAATTTTCCCCTCATTTATATCTGTGACACTCACTGACCTTAACTGTTTTTCATCAGTGTAACAAGAAGAAAATTTCACCCACTATGTCACCTGTGCCCCATCTAACCCTATTAACAACTGGAATCAGAAGCAAAGCTACAGACACTGGTCCCATGGGTCATTTTTAATGATCCACAAAAACCAAACTGTTAGCTCAGTCTAAATTCTGATCTGATTAATCACTGATGCTTTTGGAGATAGAAAGGTGAAGCTAATCTAAGTATGCTGTCTGCAGTGAACACTAAGAAAATAATGACACACAAAAACACAGCCACCCTGTCAAGGTCTCTTTCTCTTGGCTCAATTCATCTGCGAAAATAAAGCTATCATCAGAGAAGAGATTAAAAAAAATGAACCTCATTACATCTCCTCCTTATTTGGCTTCTTCTGAGCACTGGCAGATTAGTCTACCAGTAAGACCAAATCCTGACATCCTTTGTCAGGCAAAACTTGTACTGACATCAGTGGGAGTTTAGTTTGAGTAACAATCACAAGGTTTTACCTTCTACCCTATCAGCACTGCAGAACTGGAATGCCTGTAAAAATTATACCAGCATTATACTCTTTCAGGCACCATCAGCTAAATTACCAGTTCCAAGAATTTAATTTTGGTAGTGGAACTGAAAGCCAGTAGAGTCTTGACTTCCAAAGCCAGAGAGACTTTCTGTCCTCTGCCAGTCCAACTTCCTGGTCAAAAGGCATAATCAGCCCACTGCATATCAGGTACTCACAGTCCATCTGAAGAGATATAGCACAGATAATGAATCTAACCCTTTGAACTTAGACTTTCCTTTATTCAATGATTCAAAAGCCGTGAGCTAAGAAAGGCTACATCTACTCAAGAGGGCTTTGTCAAGTTGACTTAATAAAGTCTACTTAAAGTTGACCTCATTAAGTTGACTTAGTCAGTCCACACTTCTCTTAAGTCGACTTAAAGTCGGCTAAGTTGCCTTAAGAACGTGTCCTAATAAAAAATGTGTTTGCTTGAAGTCGACTTAATGATTTCTAAATGTGGCCAGCCTTGACTTAAGTCGACTTAAGCCTGTAGTATAGACATAACCAATGTGCCCACATGTATGTCTGACAAAATTCACAGATGTATGTGAGGCAAAAGGATTTTAAAGAAGGTTCACAAGATGTGTGAAAATCCCAAAATTTAATGGGGTCATTTTGCATATGATTTTTGCACAGTTCTATGCATAGGCTTAACTTCAGAGCCCTTGCTAAAACTGGCAAACACATACGGATCTTCATTGTCATTAATGGGATTGTGTCACAGAATATGTGTAAGGGTTTCACAGTCAGCCCCACAGAGTTGACAACAAAACAGTATACTTAGGAGAGTAGCTAAAGACACTTTTAAACAATGGGGTTTTTTTTTCATATTTTCTTGCATTTTACTGGCTAGAAAGAGAATACAGGTATTGCCATATCAGTTCTAAGCAGGGTTTTGTCTTTGACAGTGAGTGGCTGGTATTTCAGAGGAAAGTAAAAGCTCCATAATGTACCTACCCAATTGTACAGGGTTAAACAGAGGGAAGAGCTAAACTCCCATAATTTATGTCCAGAAGCCTGAGATTTGATTATTATTCATGGCTAAGATGACTAAAATGCTACAAAGGCTTTTAAAATTATCTATTACAATTCAAGGGATGGCACAGGGTAAAAAATTACATATACTGGAGGAAGGTAACAACTACAGATAAAATGTAGGATCTGTTCTCCAGGTAGACTTGTTTCCACCTATGAGAGATTCAAATAGGGCATTTCCCCCAAATTCGAACCAAACCCATGTGATTTTTTAAAAATGTTTTAAGAAGTTGAGATGGTTAAATTCTATTCCTCTAGCCAGAAAAAAAAAAGCCCTTCATATGAAAGGAAGAGATTATGTGTATGGGTAATTCATTAAAAACACATTCTTCATCCTTCCTGCTCCTGGAAATGTGAAAGGTTAGCCTTTTCTGGGTTGCCACCTGTGAGGTGCAGGATGATTACCCCTCTCTTTTTCCCCAGGCCCCACAATGCTCATTCTTTCTATAATGAAGGAGTTGATTGATGGCTGTCACCCTCCATGCTGCTCACATCCTTATCTCACCGCTTTTCGGTAAGAGGCATGACCTCCTCCTACCAGCTGATTTGTGGTGATCCATCTATCACTCTGTTCCACAATTCCCTCTGCAAATTCACCTTCAACATACATGCCCATTGGCAGCAACCATTATGTCTGTCTGTCAGTAGCTCTGTAATGAGAGCAATTTATTAGGTTACATAATCCCAACTCTTCAGGAGAGAGAAGAAGCCCTCCACTGTACACTACAGAAAACCTTCCTTGGTGTCTAATTCTCATGACTGTGGGAGGTCATGTTTTAACCAGGAAAATGTAGATTGAGATAAAGCCTATTTGTAATAGCCTCAGTTTAGCAAACCCCCCTTCTTAGAAGAGCCGCCTTATTGTTCTGTTGTGTGTGTCACATACAGAGACTGGCCCAAATCACAATGCCATATCCAGACTCGCTTGAAACATGGGTAAAGGTCAGATCCAAATCCAAATATTGCTGTGTGGGGTCATCTCTAATTATACACATTGAGCCCAAAATGAATTAAGGAGTAGCTAATAGTTCCTGAAAAACTTCATATTTTTTTCAGGTTGGAAACAATCCTGATGCTATATCTGTATTCCAGTTTTCATTGCTAAGGAAAACAACAGGTTATATTTTTAGCAGCTCGGGGGGATGCATTTTAATCTGTTCCTGTTGTTTATTGTCCATATAGAATCATAGCCCTCTGATTGTGCACGAGAACTCAAGGGGCTGCCGTGAAGATGGTTCTGATGACATGAACAGACTATGACATCTGATAGCAAGAGCAGATGATCTGCAAATGCATCACAGCACAAAGGTTGTTCAGCAGTACACTGCATTACACTGAAGATCTTACCATTTTGCACCACTTTCAGATACAAAGTTACAACCATGGCCCACCTATCAAGAAAAGAATGCTATATTTCTTAATTTGTCTTTGAATCCTTAGTGATTTGTAATCTACAGGATCCAGATTATTATTATTTCTATAACCATAAGAAGTAGAGACCTCAGCAGGCCTCATTGTACTCTCATGACTGATCATTTCTACCTCAGCGCTCTTGGAATCTAAATAGATAAGACAAACAACAGGTGGCAAAAAAGTAGTACATATTCACCCGTGGAACAAAGGCATGTGCCTGGCCAGCTCAAGGGGCTGGGGTGACCTGAGCCAGCTTTTTCACGAATACAGCCAGCTGTTCTGCCCTAGGGGCAGGGAGGGCCAGTCCAGAGGCGGGGCAGAAGAGCAGAGTCTACTCCATCAGCTGGCCCGCTCCACCCCTGAGGGCAGAGTAGCTGGCACAGTGAGGGGCAGGGACACGGGGGCCGGCTTCTGAGTTGGCCCACCCCCCACGCGGAGCAGTGCTGTGGCACCCCTAAGCTAGTGGTGGTGCAAGCCAGGGCCTCATTGGCTTATGGGAAGAGCCAGCCCTGGGAATGTGTTTCTTGCTTCCATTTAGAATATAATTACTCTTAATTTATGATAATGAAGCACTCAAAATTCTCAGTCAAAACCAGAGCCATTTGTGCCATGGACTTCACTTAGGTGTAATCAACAAGACAACTAAACACTGTGAAAAGATTACAGTACTTTGAAAGATTGAGTGGTAACACAGGCTCCCAGAAGAAGTTTCTCCCATTTTTGACAATTATTATCAAGATGTGGTAAAGTATTTAGAGCTTTGAGTACCACTGACTGTTTTAAAAGACGAAAACAAAAACTTAATGGTCCTTTAATACATACAAATAACAAATGCAATTTTTGTTGCCCAATTAAATAGTATTTGACAGTAATCCGTAGCTATGTCCATGCTAAAGGGGGGGGGGGCGAAGGAGTGTGTATTTTTTTAATATTATTGACAAAAAGCATCTTTCATCCCACTACAGAAACCAAAAGCGCTTTACAGATGATAAAATAAAACAAGGAGTCCTTTGGCACTTAAAGACTAACAGATTTATTTATCGCATGCGCTTTCATGGGAAAAAATCCCACTTCATCAGATGCTTTGAAGATGGGGGAGCTTACAGAATGGGATGAAAATAAATGCAAGGGAGTGTAAGACATGAGATCAGGTCATACAGTAACAGCAAATCAGAGCAGCTGCTGTTACTGTATGACCTGATCCCATGTCTTACACTCCCTTGCATTTATTTTCATCCCATTCTGTAAGCTCCCCCATCTTCAAAACGTCTGATGAAGTGGGATTTTCTCCCATGAAAGCGCATGCGATAAATAAATCTGTCAGTCTTTAAGTGCCACAAGTCTCCTTGCTTTTTTTTGCTGAACTAGACTAACATGGCTGCCCCTTTGGAACTTTACAGATGATGGATACTTAGACACCCAAAAATCCACTCTCAGTGTCTTACTACTGGGGACCCAAGTATAGGATTTGATGATGACATTACCTAATTTTGCAACTTCTCAAATGTGTTCATCACTAAATATCTGGAATCATTCCATATACAATCAAAACCCAAATACTGAACAGTTTAATTTAATTTGAACTCATTCATACCCCACTTTTTGGGGGGCAAACACTTTCAGGCTCCAACAACAGAGAAAATACAAAGCTGAGAGTCACAACCATAGTAATAGCATCATTGTACAAATCAAGTTACTAGCTCCCCCAGTGGCATCACTTATACATTGAACTCGACTTTAAATGCCTTGTAGACAACTGACTGGACTATCAAGACTGTAGAGCACATAATCCCTGGAGAGAAAATAAACAGACCACAAAATCTCTGGAGATCAATGATGCTTCGTTAGAACCGTCCCCTTCAATGTGGGTTTTAATATAAAAAATGGAACATCTCTGGTAAAGGAGCAGATAAATTGGTGACTGATGAACAAAAGAGGAAGATAATACAACACAGATGATGTACATTAGTGGAATGTTGCAGAGCATTTTCACCTATAGACAGGGCCCGATTAAGACATTCTGAGGTCTTAAGCTATATTAAGATTCAGAGGCCCCACACAATAAAAATTAAGAGATAAAAATATATTACAGTATAAGACAAAATGTAATGAAAAAAATAAATGATAAACCATTATATCTGCATATATAGAGATGGGCAAAGATGCAATGAAAAACAACTAAATAAAACATACATCTTGCAAAAAGCCTTATTTGCATTATCAGTTTCAATTATCTGACATTTAGAGCCCCCTCATAATGTGAAGCCTTAAGTCATGGCTTTCTTGGCTTGTGCCTAAAACAGGCACTGCCTATAGAGAAGAAAACAAGGGAAGTAACTATGGTCAGTGCAAAATATCTGTTCCCATCTTCTAAGCACCCAAGCTTGAGTATATCTCCTTTCTATGTCTCCTGTGGTTTATATAATCATTTGTAAGGTATATGATGTTAACAATTTTGTCCCATAACCAGGAGTCATATGTGGCTTACCCTTTGAGAATTTTATGAACAAACATGGCTTATCTACATAAACAAATCATTCTGGTGGATCAATTCAGAGTAACAAATGATATCTTCTAATATTCCAAGCTTTTTTTTTTTAAGTAAAAGATGACCATAAATATTTGTTCAGCCATGCTGCAAACTTCAAATAACGACATGCTCACTGAATAATAATAATGGCCTACTAGTAGAAAATACTGCTATAATGATTAAATTCCCTTGTGGCACCATGGTAAAAGACACAGGACTGATTAGCCAATAGACAATATGCTTACTTTAAAATACAGTAACACTTGTCAAGTAACAAAAGGGTTTTTCTTACAGCATTACCTCATGAGGATGGGGGAGAAGGGAACAGGGGAGGTTACTAGCTTTCTAGATTAAATGAGAGGCACCATAGCTCCAGCTCCCAAAATAGTGGAGAGGAAGGCAAAAAATAGTTAGACATGCTGATTGTATTGTTATAAACTTAAATTGTACTCAGATGTGAACTCTGACGTGCCAAAAACAGTAAGGGCTGAGCATGAAAGATCAGAAAAGTGACATCTGGTATTGGATGCCCCACCAGACATGACTAATACCATTGGTATTGCAGACTTTGCCCCTTCTAATTTAATATTCAAATGTAAAGATTAGGCCCTCAGAGTGCTTTACAATATCATGTGAGACAGGCTTACTGTTAAAAAATAAAATCCATTCAAATAGAAACTGTCCCTCCACATAGGGATCTCTATGGAGTGGGCTGATTTTGGACTGGCCATTAATTTCCATATTGTTGAGGACCGTTCATTTCATTACTCACACGTGGTGGGAACATAAATGAAGATATGAGAATCCACTCATTATTTTGGATATACATATATAGGCTCACTAAAGTCAGTATATTAGATATTTGTTTTATGCAAGAGTCTTTATTACACAGTCTATATACTCTTGTGTTCCATTTTATTTTAATGAAAACTGCCATAGTATTCAGTTCTATCACTTTCTTTTATAGAAAACAGGGGGGGGGCAGCTAAATCTGAGAGCTTTTGTGCCACTGTCCTAGCTTTTTCACAAATGTCACAACAATGTGAGTTTTAGAATTTTTGGATCCTCTCCTGCCCTTTGCAGAGGTTAGACTAGAGCACCAGAATTATTGATTTCATCCGACTGAATTCTTTTTGGTATACTAAGAGGTCATGGTGCCCCAGTTTTGAACTATCAATAGTAAAGAACATACTATTTTGTCTTCTTGTAGTTTCTATTAAATCTAGAGTTCTCAAAATATTTTTACAAGGAAAATTTAAAACATTTACCTCCATTTTACAGATGGGGAACTGGAAGTAAAATGAGTTGTTCAAGGTCACACGATAGACCGATGGCAATGCTAGGAACAGAACTTGTAGCTTCCATCTAGTACCCTACCCACTGGGCCATACCACCGCACCAGTGTCTACTTAGATTGTATGATCTTTGGGGAAGTCATTGCACTTCTGTTGGGAGTCGGAACAGCCCCTCACTTGACAGAACTAGGATTTCTAGGTACCATTAGAGCACACATAATAAAATATTAACATGCTACATTCACAGAATCTAAAATACTCAGACAGATGCTGATTTTCAAGGGGCACTAACAGCCCTGGTGGACAGCACTTAAAAACTGCTGTGAGAGTCAGGCCAGAAAGAAAGTAAAATGCAAATTATTGTAGTGAAAGAATCAGTCAAGGGCAGAATATTACACAGGTAGCTAATGTTAGGGTTAACCTAACATCGCTCATCAATCGGACTTTGAAAATGAGTTATTTTTAGTGAACTAATTCAAAGAAGCTTGATATTAATTCTTGTACAAAAAAGCATTAACTGGAAGGGCGGGGGGGGGAGACAAAACACTGACATGAATTTGAGCATTTAGAATTTTTTTCACTTCTTAAAATCACAGAAACCCAAATTTAGCCTCCCCTACTCAGTGAAGAGTTCCCCTTAAATAAATGAAATTCTTAACACAAGGTAAGATGCTCTTCAGCTAGAGTTATGATGTCCAGAATGTGTTTGTGTAACCTCTCTCTGCAGCATAATAGCATGACTGTTCTTAAAGCTGGTTCATGATATACAAGTAGCCCACACTCATGGAATAAGCTACTATTCCATATGAATAAGCATGCAAAAATCTGGGTCAATTAATATAGCAAATCAAAAGCAATTTTTACAAAACTCACACTGCAGGAGCACAAAGTGTTGTCAGGGGATCAAACACAAACTCAGCTGTGGAGTCAGGCCAAACCTGAATATTATTCATACATACTGAAGAGTGGGAAAGAAATGGATAAATCTCTACAGATTCAGAGGTTTCACTTCAGCTTGACTGAGCACTCAATAGTTGAATGCTGATTTAGGCTTTATGCAAACATCTCAGAATCTTTGATCTGCAAAACTACCCTAGAATTCTGTCAAAAATAAGGTTTCTTGTAGAATTTCCAGTAGTTCTTGTCTTTGGTTGGGCTTGAAAAACCATATAAGTAGCCTATCTTGTGGTACTTTCATGGTTTGTTCAGCTGCAAGCCCAGTAAATGAATTAATTAATACTAGCAGAAAAGCAAGGAGTCCTGTGGCACTTAAAAGACTAACAGATTTATTTAGCTCATGAGCTTTTGTGGGAGAAAATTCGACTTAGTCAGATGCTTTGAAGATGGAGGAACTTACAAAATGGGAGGAAAATAAATGCAAGCAAGTGTAAGACAAAGGATCAGATCATACAGTAACAGCAAATCAGAGCAGTTGTTCCGATTCAAACACTGGAAAACAGCACATAGAGGAGGGTGAAGTCAAATGACCTGTTGTAATGAGAAAAGAAGCCATAGTCATGATTCAATCCTGCATTCACACAATCTAATCCGCATGTCTATTTTAATTCAGCTGTTTCTCTTTGAAGTCTTGACGTCCCTTGCCTTGCTTTTTTTAAATCCCTGAACAGGCAAGGGGAGCAAAGAAGAGCCTGAAAACAAAAGAAAACAGTTAACTGGCCATTTTAAAGCCTCAAAAAAAAAAAAGTTCTATTCAGAGATAGTTCATATTAAGTTAGTTCTTATTTTATCTGAATTTGTTCATTTGTTCTTTATTTGCAACATAGCACACACAAATACTGGGAGGAGGGGGAAAGTAGAATATATTCCTATGGACATCTCTATCATCTTGATTTTGCTAATCATTACCTCTGCCTTTCAAGCAGTAACAGCAAAGAAATCCTAGGCACAAAGTTTTTGTTGCAACTGTAGCATAAAATTTGCAGGGGGGGGGGGAGAAAGAAAGAGAGAGCTTGGCTCTTGCAAATCAAGATTTAGCCCTGCCTGAGCCAGCTGGCCCAGCCCAGCCATGACCATGTTGGGGGTGTTGGGGGTATAGCCATAGCTTGACATTGAGTCTGCACTGCAGTATAAGCCCAGGTTTAGTAGCACTCAAGTTAGCAGACCTTGGGTTTGTTCACCTAGGACTTGTGTGTCTATGCTCATTGGAACCCCAAGATAGGAACTGTTGAACCCTAACTCCCAGCCTGGATTCTGGTGTCCATACTGCATTATGCAGGCTTGAGTCCAGCTACCCATATCCCAGATTTCTTAGTAACTTACAAAAAGGAGTAAAAAAAAAAAAACAAGCAGTTGTGTGGCACTTTAAGACTAACAGATTTATTTTTTGCATGAGCTTTCGTGGGAGAAGATCCCACTTCCTCAGATGCTTCGAAGATGGGTGAACTTACAGAAAGGAATTCCCTCAGGGGGCAGTGCTGGTCAGCGTGTGAGGTGGCCTCTGGCATGACCCTCCAGGGCTAGAAGTGCTATTGGGCCACCACTCTGGGCTTCCTGGGGATTTAGCAACACCAGGCTCAGCAACAGGGGCACCCGGTGCAGCGACCCAATAGCACCCCTGGCTCTGGAGGGCCATGCTGGAAGTTGCCCTGCATGTCATCCAGTCCCACCTCTGGAGCAGAGCAGACACATGCTGGGCCAACCCAGCCCTGGGGGCAGGCCAGCAAGCCTCAGGGCACAATGGGAGAGCCATGGAGCATGGTCTCTGGCCTCAGGGCCCCCAGCACCAGTGTTCTAGCCCCAAAAGGTCAGATCAGCTGGGGCTTTAGGGGATGCAGCCTCAGGCCAGTCCCAGGACTGCAGGCCCCTACAGCCCCTGTATTAATTCAGTCCTGCTTGTGGGTACCACTCTCTGCCAGCACCAACCACTCATGGTTCCTGTTGTCTTTTGTATCAAGATGTGTCAGTCAAAATTTCATAGTCTTCTTAGTGATTTCAGCTCTCACAGAATCTCAGTTCAGGAGATCTTTTTGCTGAGACAGGAGCAATATCCCAGCTCCAAACAGAAGACTCAAAAAGGAATCATTAGCTCTGTTTTTTAACAATGGGAGATGGATTAAGCATTGCATGAGACACAATTCTTTGTCAAAGCTTGTGCTGGCCCATCAACAAGCCCATCATGCCTCTCTCTAACTTTTACAAAATTGAACTCTATCTGCCACCTTTTTTGAGGTCTGTTTAGGTGAAAGTGACTTTGTCATCAGAGTCCATTAAACACAGTATGTAGTAGTACCAAAGGACAACATACAGTCAAGGGATGATATTTCATTGTCCCTTCAGTTAAAACAAAAAGGTATTTGTAACCCAAACCAGCCATACTAATCATTTCCCATCATGACCAGCAACTGGGTGAGTTTATCTATACCCAGTGGAATTATACTAAGTACTTAACTGTACTCATGCAAATAAAAAGCCAATGTAAATAAGGTGCCCCTCTTTCAGCTACTGAGCAGGGGGTGTGTCCTCAAGAGTCTCAGATCTGCTTGACTCTCAGAACTTGGTTACAGAAGGAAGAAGGGTTAGGCTCAAGCCTGAATTTGAACCCCTGTGCTTACCCTGCAGTGTAAACATACTTCTCTCCAGGTAACAAAGGCAATCATATTTAGGGGCAGGTGTGTGCAGATGGAGCGGGGAATCATCAGTGATTAATGCAAAGTGAGAATTGCTGCAATCATTACTAAAGTGTTAGAACATCTGACAATGATGTAACATCAAGGAACAAGTTTGAGCCCAGTTAGCTATGTTTGCTTTTTTCATGTTATTCTTACTTTAGGATCTGTCCAGTAAGATGTTTCTATCTCTCTCTTGGGAGAAATTATTTTAGCCTCTTAAAAGAAAATGCTGAGCCTAAGGCTGAACATTGAAGAGTGAATCTCAAATGAAAAAAACATGAACAATGAATTTTCACCTTGTGTTATGTTTGATCTTTTAACTGAAATCAGTTTATATCTGTTTGTTTTCCTGCCTGCTGAAAAAAGAGCTATAGCTAATGCAAATGAAAAACATGTGATTTTAAATAGTTTAAGACATGAAAGTGGATCAGGGCTGCTAAATTTTATAATGATTTCCATAGATTTAAATGCATCAGGCTAAGTTAAAGATATACATATTACGGAAGAGTGCAGGAGGCTCCACGGTTAAGGCAAACAGACATGCAGACGTTCACCCTCTCTCTCCTCTCAATCATTGTCTCTTCCCTGCTTCCCCCCATCACTGAAAAGTTGAAACAGCACCGCATCATAAAGCTGATTTACTCGTGTACAAAAGAAAATATTCACTAAGATATAACTTTTTTAGTTCCTGCTTATGTGACTCTATAAAGCGAAATACAAGATATATTTATGTTTATAGCTTCTGATGCTTAAGCATACATAATTCTGCCTGGATAGTGACAAGACTAAATGTGATGGAATGAGCTTTTATGATCAACACTGTAGAAAACACTCAAATGCCTACTGTTGCATTTCAATGTGACAACAAAATATTAATTATCTTTACAATATTCTATACACAGAAATAAGCGCACCAAAACCCACCTTCAACAAAGGAACCCCACTTAATGAAGACATTTACCCTAAGTAAATTTACACCTTAGGTAAAAATTTCAAAATTGCATGAAGAACTTCAAAGTTCAAATCCCATTAACTTTCAATGGGATTTAGGCTTCTAAGCTGAAAACCTACTGATCGGTATAGTTACCTACATCCTTCGAGCTTCCATCCTAAACACACCACAACGATCCATTGTCTACAGCCAAGCCCTAAGATATAACCACATCTGCTCTGATCCCTCAGACAGAGACAGACATCTTAAGGATCTCTATCAAGCATTCTTAAAACTACAGTACCCACCTGGGGAAGTAAGAAAACAAATTGACAGAGCTAGATGGGTTCCCCAAAGTCATCTACTACAGGAGAGACCCAAGAAAGAAAGCAACAGAACACCACTAGTCACCACATACAACCCCCAAGTCAGACGTCTGCAACAGATCATTAAGGACCTACAGCCTATTCTAAAAGATGACCCCTCTCTCTCTCTGAAGCATTAGGAGACAGACCACTCCTTGTTTATAGGCAGCCCCCTAATCGTAAACAGATTCTCACCAGCAACTACAGATCTAACAACAGAAACACTGAAGCAGGCACACACCCCTGCAACAAACCACGCTGCCAAGTCTGCCCACATATCTGCACAACAGACACCATCATAGGTCCTAATCAAGCCTGCTACTCCATCAAAAGGCTCATTTACCTGCTCATCTACTAATGTGGTCTATGCCATCATGTGCAAGAAATGCCCCAACACCTTATATATTGGACAAACAGGAAGATCGCTGCGTAAGAGGCTGAATGAGCACAGAGCTGATATCAGAAATCAAAGAACAAAGAAACCAGTTGCTGAGCACTTCCATCTTCCTAATCACTCGATGACTGATTTGTTAATGACTGTCGTTAGAGATGAAGCTGGGACATCAAGACTTCAAAGAGAAACAGCTGAACTCGAATTAACATCCAAGCTAAATTCTGTGAAAGCAGGACTGAATCGAGCCTATGGGTTCTTTTCCCATTACAAAGGGTAATTTGACTTCAGGCTTCCCATGGTTTGAGCCTGTAAACTGCTCTGATTTGCTGTTACTGTATGACCTGATCCTATGTTTTACACCCCGTTACATTTAGTTTCATTCCCTTCTGTAAGTTCACCCATCTTCAAAGCATCTGAGGAAGTGGGATCTTCTCCCACGAAAGCTCATGCAAAAAATAAATCTGTTAGTCTTAAAGTGCCACACAACTCCTTGTTGTTTTTTTTAGAAAATTTACCCATTGTCTACACTAGAATTATTTTCGTGTTAGTGCATTAAGATAAGTCACAATGAACTCATTCAAGAAGTCTAGAATTAGATAAAGCAGTGCATAGTTAAACTCAACCTAAGCTAGTTAAAGCCTGGGGGTAGTCTCTTAGGCTTCGCCTTTTCATAGGCTACAATAGCCAGGTAAAAGTATCTTGTCTACAGACTGTTAGAGTATGTTAGCCTGCACACCTTATACACCAGTTCAGACAAAGCCTTACAATGGCCTTGTTTACACACACACACGCACACACACACACAGATAAATTGACACTGTGCCCTAGTCTATGCTAGAAGGCCTTTCAGCAGCAGTTGACCACCAGTTATGCAAGGCATGTAAAATTTCTTGCGTAACTAGTGGCGACTTTGTAAGATGCCAATATGCATCTGGGAATAGCTGACCACAAATCCCTTGGGTTCTGCTTTCTCCTAGGCCCCCTGTCCTCCAGGACTTTTGGGGCCAACTTCCAGGAGCAGCACAGTAAGTCCAGACTCACTGCAAACTGCTCCCAGAATGCCATGCTGACAGAACCAAATTTGCCACCATCAGTCTAGATATACCCAAAGTGGGATTACAGTGGTGGCCAATGTCCACACTGCTCTCCTTGGTTTGGTGGAGAGCATCCTTACCAGGAGCACTTGTGGTATGAAGAGGTAAGAGCTTCAGCTCTCAGCTCCCCATGCCTTCCTTCACTCCCACCCCAGAGCACCACATAGGCGCTTCTCTCATGCCTCACTTGCAGATGGGAGCCTGACTCCAGCAGTCCTAGGGTTCCCCAGTCAGACTGATAGCAGAGCAATGAAATTGACAAGAACGATGGCCCCTCAACCAATGTAAGGAGATGCAGTGTGCCCTATTCTTCTCATCAAGGTGGCTTTATTTTGTCAAAAAAAGTCACTTTTGTCAGCAGGTGAGTGATTGCAGTGCATACACCAGCACTGTTTCATTGATAAAAATTGACTTTTATTGACAAAACTCCCTAGTGTAGACTAGACCTTAGAAATGTTGTGCTACAATCCTACTCACAGAGCTCACAATATTAAATTGAAATATGCTTCACAAGGTGGTTGGTATTTGTGAACACAAACTTCTGCCTTTTCCAATGAAAAACTGTGATACTTTTCTTGTTCGTGCTGTGGGAAAGCCAGATTGGCTGGTGACTGGTGTGGGATCGTCCTTCGCATCACCATTTGATTATATAATAAGAAACACATGAAACAATTTTAGTTTATTATTTCTTCAGCTGCCAACATGGCTTTGGTGCAGCTAATAAAATAAAGAATATTTCTTGTGTTCTTTATTATAAAATAAAATTTTAAAATATGTTTGTTTTGTAATGAGACAAGCACATACTATTCACTAGCCAATCTAGCATATACAAAGTTGTCTTCCTGCTTCTGATTTTAATAGAAAGAACTATGCATATTTATTAGTTTCAGAATAACTTGATTCCATTAGCGGATGGGGCCTACCTTGGATTTGTGCAGTAATTATCCCTCAAGTAAGTGTAGTGTTTATTTAGGCAGAAGTGGTTAATTTGTGAGGTGTTAGCAGTAGTGATGCCAAATAAAGTTACTAATAAAAATGTGTTACTGAGAAAGAGATGCAATTAAGGAAGGAAAAATAATCAGAAAACATGTGTAAAAGCCATGTCTAATGTGGAGATGTGCTACTGCAGAGTCCATGCTAACTGATATCATACTAGTGCTACCATCAGTGAAATGAAAGTTCTCAAACTGTGTCATGACCCCTCAGGGGATTGCCAGGCTATTGGGGGGGCACGAGCACCCACACATACTGAGGCTCTGGCTATCGGCAATATGTATACCTAGATAGCCCGAGCCCTTCAAACCAGGGTGGCCAAAGAGCCACTGGATATGTGCTCAGCTCTGCCCCAGCAGCAGCATAAAAGTAAGGGTGGCATAGCATGGGGTGCTCCTCACTTTTTTTTTTTGTTGGAGTGGGGGTCATCACAGCTTGAAATATTTTCAGAAGGGATCCCCAGGCAATAAAGCCTGAGTGCCCCTGGTCCAGTCTCATGAGGCTGCAGAGATGATGAGCTTTTTAAAAATTTATTTGTTTGTTTCCATTTATTGCACCCGCCTAGAAGGGAAAAGGAGTTTCATCATCTTTCTTTGGCAATCCCATATCAGAATGGTTTGCATCAGGATTTACAACAGACTCCTTCTAGTAACCCTGAATTTCAATCAATTTCCTGCTGTCATTAATACTGGAGTGTTTTATGAAACACATATACATATTTTCTCTAATTATGTACTGGAAAGGGGAAAGCAAGCAGAATGTTGGAAGGAAAGCTGGAGGTGCTACACATTCCAACTATAGATTTATTTGGACATATCTGAACGATAAGAAATAGAGGTGCTGCGTGATACTTGGTCTTGATGATCTGAATTACTTTCAGATGTTTGTGTACTTCCCATGATTAATTGTCCATCTTTTTTTAGTAGAGCTTATTCAACACTGATTAATCTGTTCCATGACAGCAAATCTATTATATGGATAATTGGAGCTCTGACTTGCCATACAATTTCCAATATCTTCATTTATATGAGTGATGGATGAAGCAGTTTATTACTTCTATGTTCTCCTGTTGGAATCCACAAGAAATTGTACATACTAGCCACTGTATGTGTTTAAGTACTACTACCTTCTTCTGGGTGTCGTAACTACCCAGTTGTGTCCAGTCATAGCCCCCAATTACTGCCACTGGTAAAGAATTTTTTCCTTTACCTGGAGCTTCTTCATGTTACTTTATCTGATACTACCACATCTGAATTGAATCTAGAGGGTTCTGACACCAGGGGTGCACTTCCAGTCTAATAAAAGGGGGGAAATACCAATGTGCCCACCAAACCTTCTCCCCAGCCCCCACCCTCCTTTTCCATTGCTATTAATTATGGATGAAAGGAAAGGCAGGGGTATTGCTCATTCAACCCCATCTCCTTACAGAGATGTCAAAAACAGAGCTTGACACTTGTGGGTCAGGTTTTCCATTTTTTCTTAGACGTTATAATCTACAAGGCCATTTTAATCATCATGGAGGATAATCGATTTGATCATCTTTCACAACAGGTTTTGCTCTGTGGTATCGCATGCTTCTATTTTTAATGATTTGCTGTTTTCGTCACCTATCTGCTGTTTTTGCTTCTTTCCCTCCAGCGTTGCTGTGATGATTTGGGGTTCAGCCTAGACTAATAAGAGTCACCACCTGCCCTGCAACTACTGCTCACCGTCCACCTACTAGCCACCAGCAGACAAACATGGAAGCCACACCCTGGTTTGAAGCACCAGTTACTTTTTCCAGGGTGACACCCCCATATACCTTTCTACTCCTGAACTTCTCCAAAGCTATCTACCCTGAAAGTATCTTCTGGAATTGCAAATACCTGTGTTACCCCTGACACACCAGCTTGCTTTGCCTTGTCTTGCCAGCAAATGCAAGGACCCTAGCCAATTCACACCTAGTCTTACAGGTAACAAACAGTGAACCCCAACTCAAAGAGTTCTCCAGGTATGTCTCCCTGCATCATCCAACCCTCTTCTGAAATACCAAAGTTATTAAGTCTGTTGTTCTATTAAAGAGATAATAAACTATAGCTTATTAACTTAACTGGGAGTTGACACATTTGCTTGTTTCAATCACAGCACTATATGGATTTATATTAAAAATAAAACAATTTTATCTAACAAGACATAGGATTATGATACCAAGCAGTAAAGACAAAAAGGCTTACGAACAGAAGAAAAAAATCTGCTTCTAAAACTAAAAATTAACTTCAGCAATTTTCAATTTTTCCCTAAGCAGTTTGCACATCTATTTTCAATTCCAAAAGATTTCAACCCCCTTGGTTGAAGGACTCAGCATTCTGGGGTTTAAAAAAATCTAACCCTTTAAATCCCACAAGTGATGGATACCAAACTGGATTTCAATTTATGCTTATATGTCCCAAAGTTCATTGACCCTGGCAGCCTGCATTTACTGGCACAAAATGGTCTGTCAGCACTGAGTGTGCCAGTACTAACTGGAGTCTTCAAAGGACTGATATCATAGACAATCATGAAAATACAGGATGGCAATAGAGTGCTAGTTATTAAAGTTTCCATTCATATAACATTTCCAGCTTCACAGGTACCAGCCATGGAGGCTCCACAACTCTGCCCATTGAGCTGAAGAATAATTTTTGTCTTTGCTTTGGTTTTGTGGCATTAGCCGCTATGAAAGTATAATCTACTTTGTGACATTTTAGTACTGAATAAACCTGAACAAAGCTAAAGGAACTAGGCTCTAGACCAGTGGTTCCCAACTGGTGTGCTGCAGCAACTCCTCTGGTGTGCTGTGGGAAAAATCCCTGCGCCACAGCCACGGGCAGCTGCCTCAACTGCGAGGGTTCCCCAGAGCCAGAACCAAGGCAGTGGCCCCACGTGGCCCTGGCCAGGGGGGTTGCCAGGACCTGGAGCCACAGCAGAGGCCCCATGTGGTTCTGGCAGGGGGCAGGGCTCCCTGAAGCTGGATCTGCCATGGTGGCTCCATGTGACCCTGGTCGGGGTGGGGGAGCATGCAGGGCCATCCCTAGAGTAGGGTGACAGGATGGCCATCCAGGGCCCTGGACTTTGGGGGGCCTTGCGTGGCCCAATCACTGCCCCCCCCTTCCAGAATGGAGCCCGGACCAGCAGCGCCGCATCGGGCTGCTTTTTTGGCTGCTCACCCAGTCCCCAGCAAGGGGGGACAGGGCAGGGGTCTGCCCCTCCCCTGGGACAGCTGGCCCCACCCCAATGCCATGGGGTGGGGAGTGGGGGGCACAGAGCGATTTGCCTGGGACCCACACTCCCCCAGGGACAGCCCTGGTCCCCAGAATCAGAGCCCCAGCAGAGGCCGCATGTGTAAGGCTACCAGCTACCAAAGCTTGAAAAGGAGGACAGAGAAGCATGAAAAGGACCTTGGAGGACACATGGAGAAAATGTAGTGTCAAGGTAATATTCTTCTGTTTTTAGGGGGCCCTGGAATGCTTCCCCCTAAAAATAAGATATTCTGGGGCATTCCAGCATACTTTAACCCCTATAAGTAAAAAGCCAGACAAAATCATGTATTTTAAAATGCCTGCCAGACAGAGGACGTGAAGGTAAAAAGAAGGACATGTCCTCCTTTTGCCTGACATTTGGTAACCCTACCCATGTGGTCCCGGCCGGGGGGGTGTCACTGGAGCTCCAGTGGTGGCCCCATGTGGCCCCAGCTGGGGAGTTCACTGGAGCCAGAGTGGCTGCTGCAGGTGGCAGTCCCATGCAGCCCCAGCCAGGGATTCTCCCCCCAGCTAGAGTCCCAGCCATGGGCTGCAGCGCCATATGACCCCAGCTGGTGGGTAATGCAGAGCCGCAGGTGGCAGCCCCATATGGCCCCAGCCAGGGATGGGGGGGAGGGGCCTAAACTGGAGCCATATGCAGCATCCCCAGCTGGGGGTTTCCTGAGCTGGAGCCCCAGGCCTTGGCCCCAAACCAGGGTGCCATGGCTCATGAATATTCATGTTAATTTGAATATTCATGAGTTTGGCATGGCAGTGTGCCATGGCATAATCGAAGGCCTTAAGGTGTGCTGCAGTAGAGAAAAGGTTGGGAGCCACTGCTCTAGACAACAATTAACTTTTTCAGTGTTTGCTGTTACAGCTAGGTTATATGCACAAGCCTATAGGATGTATTGTCACAGAAGAGCAAGGCAGTACTCAAACACTTTTTGGAACCTCCTAATAATTGAGTTCAGACAGGAGCATTCATTCTTCATCTTTCTGTAAAACAGAAGCAGTTAAATAGCCCAGCAAACATACCACCACCAGTCTCCAAAAGCCCATGCAGTTTCTCAAGAAGATTTAGTCTATTATCAACATGGAGCTTCTCTATAGTGGAAGCTCAAAAAACCCTGTAAAATAATCAGTACTTGTAGCAATTATTTTGTCATTATTCGTGTTGCATATGAGTTTTATTGTACAAGGAAATGCCATTGTTATTAAGAGTGAGTCTCTGCCCTGAAGAGTTCATAGTCCAAATAGACATGATAGAGAAAGGAAGCATTTTTAAATTTTAAAGATGAAACTGAGGCAAACTACGATTAAATGATTTTTCCAGTGTTACACATGCAGAACTGGGTAATACTGGAACAAAAAGCTAAAACAATCCTCTTAAAAATAGTCTCTTACCTAAGGCTTGTCTACACGACTGCTTCAGCGCTTTAAACCAGAGTGATCTGATGTGGGTTGTTTGACGCAGCATACACAAGCCTTAGTAATAGCATACACATACAAAGGCTGGACCTTCTTTCAATTTGCATCATTGTGTACACATGGCAGGGCCTTACCATGTATTAAGTAGATTGGATATTACCCCATGGATCTTTGCTTCACTGCTGAGCATGTGCATTCTGGGATTTTTCTCTGTGCATTGTAGATGCTCAACAGAAGTTGCGCAGATTCAGATTTATTTTTTTAAATGCCACCGTACTTCTGTTGTGTTCACCAAGCCTCAGGCCCTAACTAAATCGATATAGAAACCAGAATAACTGGAACAATTGAAATAGTGTCTACTCTGATTACAGAGTGCTAGCAAGAACTTAATGTTAGTTTCAAGCATAAAAATCCATTTTATGTTGAAACTCAGGCCCAGTCTACATTATAAACTTTTACCAGGACAATAATATTAATTAGGCATGTTATATTTTGCAACTTTTTATATCATAAAACCAATATATGCTATGCTGACATCCCCACTAACAGTGTGTCCTGCTACGGCTATATCAGCAAATGTTTTCTAGTGTAGATAGGCCTTAGCTTTGATTTTATTCATTCTGCCATCTTTCCTTCCAGTATTCTGAATATGCATGAATTAATGACTGATTTTAAAGCTGACAGAGAAAAGACAGAAAAGCTACTAACTTTATTAGACCAACTTCTGTTAGTGCATGAGACAAGGTTTTGAGCCACACAGAGCTGTTTCATCAATGGGAGTTGGTCTAATAAAAGACATTACCTCACTTACCTTTTCTAATATCCTGGCACTAACATGGCTATAACTACACTGATTTTAAAGGGGGTTGGTAATGGTAGAAAGTCTTCCCTTTCTAGATGATTGGTCTAGCCCTAGTCAACACCAAGAGTTAATACCAACAGATCACTGTTTAGCAGCTGATGTGATAGGATTTGGTCTCAGCCTACTTCCCATTGGACATGTTTACACATCATAAAACCCATTGCCACAATTCATAGGCACACTTGATAGCAATCTCAGCAGAGAGGTCAAACACTGAAAGGACACAAAAACCCAACTACCCTCATCCATAAACAGGTGCTCTTCATGTTGCTCTCCACTTTGATGGAAGGAGTGCGTGTGTTAAATAAGGTTTTATTTGTAACTTCTCATCACTCAACCCAAAACTTACTTCTACTTGCAGAAGACAGCTCTCCTGAGCATTGCATTAGTATGAGAAAGGTGAGGGGATCCTTTGAATGTTCAGGTATACCCAACCACCCTACATAACAGCAGTGGTTGCTCCACTTCTCTGGAGATAGATTTTCCTCATTATTGCACAGCAACTTGCAAAGGTTAGTTTACTTGTTTTGAAGATAAACAGATGTCTGCAGTCACTATGGCTATCTCACCATCCATAGGCACTAAACAGATATAGAAAAATTAAAAATTGAAGAACAGAAGCTTTCAAGTCTAACATACTAACTCATATCTTTTAGCATCTTAATTTAAAATTACCATTACTGATGAATCAGAAGAACAATTCCTTTCTTTCATATTATGCAACAGCTACTCTTGAATAATGGCGTAGAAAAATGCTGCATATTTCTAGCATATTATGGGCCTGATCCAAACCACAACAGAATCAGTGAGAGTCTTTCCATCAACTTCAGTGGAGTTGATGTGGCCCCTAGATGCAACACAAATACTGGGTGATATTAGCCATCAGCACAATGCAATTCTCCCACAAAACATTCTTAAGATAATTATGGCAGAGAAATATTCACTCTCTCTCTCAAACACATGCGTGTGTATGTCTGTGCTTGCATGCACACATGCACCAGTGGTCTTAGTGAGTCTGGGGTTCTGAGCAAAAGCCAAGGATGGGGGTCCCCACGCTGTGTGGAGGG
Source organism: Podocnemis expansa (assembly GCA_007922195.1). Classification (NCBI taxonomy): domain Eukaryota; kingdom Metazoa; phylum Chordata; order Testudines; family Podocnemididae; genus Podocnemis; species Podocnemis expansa. The sequence continues at coordinate 7,764,828 of ML682021.1, read as the reverse complement.
GCCTCATTCTTGACTTTTGTCCTCCCAGCCTCAACAGAGCTTATATCTCCTCCCTTTGGGCCTTGCCACCAGCCCCCCCACTGTTGGTCCCCTCTCCCTAGCCTCACTGCCAGCCACACCTGTCTCACTGCCAGCCCCCTACCCTCACCACTGGTCCCCCTGCCTCCCCTTGGGTCTCACTGCTGTCCCCCACCTGGCCCCCAGCCTTGCCACTGACCCCACCCCCAGCCTACCCAAACCCACTTACTCCCTCCTGGGCCCTCACAGCTAGTTGGTGGCCCAGAGCTCTCCCCTTGGCCCAGTGAGGAAATAGCTAAGATTACCAATACATGCATGCATACACACACCACTCTAAGCTAAGATAAAACTTGCAGCCTTTGATGGGCCTTGTTATAAATACTGTACCACTATCATTCAATGACAAAGCACCAGCTGCATGTAGAATTTTAGAAGCCATCTCATCTTCTCCCAGCCAAGGTACATAAACCCTTTTATGCCTACCATTTTCCTTGGCAGACCATCCTATAGACTATCACAGTTTGAAATACAACAACTTCATTCTTTCAGACATTCCCTGTGACGTGTAAGTGATTCACTTTAAGTGGGTTCCACTGAAACAACCACCAGATTGACTGGAATGTAAATAAATGGGTTTTCGGGGAAGAGAGGGGGGAAATAAAAGTGAAGAATCATACTCCATTTGCACTGGGTAATACAGAACAGTTCCAATGTGATTTTCATTAGAGCACAATACATCAGTTTCTGTTCACAGAAATATTCAAGGACTTGTGGGTTGGTAGCAGCCTAATAAGCTTAGTTTTAAAGGAAAACTTCTTTACCCTAGGTTGTTTCAAGATGTTATGCTGGATGAAGTTAAATGCACATGGTTCATTCCAGATTTAGTATCTCAAACTCTTTCATTCCAGCCACTTTCTGCTCTACTCTTGTCACTAATCAACAGGGACCACACTTTAGGTTTGATTGGAGTGAAACCAGAGCTAGTTAACTTCAAATCCAATCCTCCTCTTTCCTCAGCTCTTGAACAACAGCTTGAAGCTCACTGTACACAGCTTCCTGAATGTTAGTTGTTTGTGTGAACATAATGAACATTACCTGATTCTCATTAGGCAAAGAGTTGAGATCAGTGTCCAGGCCAATTGTAAACTCACCCCTTTAAAGGAATAAGGAAGTAATTCAAGTTTTCTGCCTCATTGCATAAAGTAGTTTGTATCACAGTAAAAAGTAAAGATGCCAACCAAAATGAAGGTGCCATTACTTTTGGCACTATGTAAACACATATTGAGAGAGGCAGCTTCCCTAAAGAGCTTAGAGGACAAATGGTGGGAGGAAGGAAACATTACTCCCATTTCATAGATAAATCAGAGTTTAAGTGATTCAGACGCACAGTTATCTGTGGCAGACACAGAAACTGAAGTAGATCCTCCAAGTCTCAATCCCATGCCTCAACAGCAAGACCATTCTAAAAAAAACATACAAAAAAGCCTGCCAAATTAGCACAGTGCAAATGCACTGAAGAAAAGAAACAGTCCTGACTCTAAAATATTGTCAGAGAGTTTGGAAATGCTATTTATGAAGATGACATTAGGCAAGAGTTTGGAAAAACATTAAAGTTATTTTCCAAACTCTTGACTAAACTGGAAGCAAACTGGGGCCTCTGATGAATTTCTTAATTAGAAATGTATTAACATCCCAAAAATGAGAGGGTGAGTTAGCCCTTAAACAGGAGAATAACCCTCAGTAAGATTACAATTACTAATATGACCTGTCTCATTTTTGCATATATGTATTATTGCATACAGGAAAATACACAATTCTGTGTTGCAAGTACCTCCGTAGTTTTAAGTAATGATGGGGGGGGCTGGATTTCTGAGATAGCTGAAAAACATCATACATAGCCTTTTGAAAATGAAGAACAAAGACTTTTTGATGATTCTCAGATAGCCCAAGTGAACAGTGAGAATGACTGAAAAGTTTTATTTACTCTTGAGGGATGCTTGGCACATGTGAAATTAGCCTAGTCTAGGGGTCCAAGTCCTGTTTGTGACTAGAGGCTGTAGAAAGAGGAGGCACTTATAGAGAGTATAGTGACATTTGGACTTGATGAGAATTCCAGTGCAATAAAGCTCTTTTCCTATCTAAACCAATTTAATTTCACATCCTATTATGGGATTTAAAACAATCTTGAAAACAGTCCTTTAACTAGGCATTCAGTAATTGTTAGAGCTGTAACCAATGCAAATTGGAGTCAAATTCTGAAAACACAAACAAAAAATCAGTGAAGTGTGACTTTGCAACTGGATTCCTCACAGCTCAGTGTAAACAGAAGTAGTTCTGCTGAGCTCAATAGGGTTACAATGAAGTAAAAAGCAAGAGAGAAGATTCAAGCTCTCCTACTGGTATAGATTTAACAGCCAGCAACATTAGAAAGCCACAATAAGGAAGTAGAAAAATGCAGCCTTCAAATAATCAGTTGTTGAAACAGACGCATATGTTGGTGCTGAAATTTATTCTCCCACACTGGTCTTAAGTGTTACAGTGTTGCTCTTTAAAAAACATGTAACTGGAAGAAACTGAAGAGGTGACACATGCTGCTTGCCTCACTGAATGTTATTTTAATACTAATGTGGAAATTTTGCTTTGTGCACAAACACTTCTCTTTAGTGTGGATAAAAAAACTTGAGGATTCTGTATCTATTTCACTGGTGATGACAAGTATGTTAATTGCTTGCAGATAACATCTGTTCTAGTGAAATCAAGATGCAGACTCTAGCTGTATAGCTAGTGCTACAGTCTAAAGCTTGTCTACTAGATCTACTGCAGTTTGCTAAAGTTTTAATGCTGCTAAAGTGCCTTTGAGAATCTTCCAGTGTCTGAAACCAAATCTGCCAGGAGTCCTGGGTCAACGAAATGTCTCTCTTTGAGCACAGGACTCACCTTTGAAGCTCAGAGACTTTCACTGACCATGACGCCAAAGTGTGCTCTGGCTGAAACAAGTTCAGGGTGATCTGCCAACAGCCCTGCATGAGAGAGCCTCTGATTTCGTTATGTTTATAGTACAGGGTGAAGGGCCTCTCCAGTGAGAAGAGCATGAGCCTGGTAAATATAATGTCAGATCTAAGGAGCCCTTATCCTCTCTACAGACCATAGTTACAATTTTACAGCATTTGTGTGCAGACCTTGCCCTCAAGTCACTTACCAGATGTGCCTATTGACTCTTCTAATCATGATGCTGAAGATACAGCTTCAGCCTATTATCGCTTCGATTCTTCCCATCATGCTCTATACTTGCATATAGATCCTTTAAATACTTGGATCTAATTAACTCTCAAGTGCCAGCAATATTTCCTGGCAACCCACAAATGTCAGTAGTATGTTCCAGGAGGGAGAATAAGGTAAGAGGACCAGAGGAGTTCAAGAAGAATTTGTTGTTTTTCCCAGAAGGTCTTCCTCAGAATCTAAGACAATCTAACTCACTGAAAGGGAATGCGTGTGTTCCAAAGGCCTACTTATAATGTCATAAGTAACCGATTTTTGGTGTGATGCAGCATCAGTTTCTTGACTCCACATAACTTGTCCAACAGTGACTATTTTTCTCCCATGTTCTGCTCCTGAACTTGTTTTCCCCACCATTTTTTTCTCCTCTTCTTTTTAAAATCCACTTTCCCTAGGAAAGGAAATTCAGTAGGTTTCCCACACCTGCTCTGGAGCCCTAAAAAGGCCAAAGCAGGGTGCAGTGAAACCTCTCGGAGTTGGAAGTAGAAATGGTTAAAGCACACTTACATGGAGGACCTGCCAGAGGAAGCTGCCTAGCTGGTCAGCATGGTAGTCACTATCCCTTTCTATGCAGTTTCAAAGCCACGCCAGAGCTGTGCTTACAGCAGGAAGACACCTGCCCTATGGAGCTCTTAAACATAACAGAAGCAAAGCCTCCATTTCTTCATTGCTGAGCAGCTGACTCCTCTCCATATCTAAGAGATCTAACACTGCAGTATTTAAATGATCTGATCCAAAGCCCACTTTGCAAAATATGAGTCTTTCCATTGACTTCAGAGGGTCTGGGTGAAGCCCCAACACAACCCTTATTCCCACATGAAACAGAGCTTCACACAGTTCTTTGCCTCAGGCTGCTGCTCAGCCTAGTTCGTCCAAATTCAGGAGAACTAATACAACCTCCCTTTGTGGAGGTTGAAACCTGTGTGAATAATATTCCACTGCCAGAATGCAAATGAATTATATACATTCGTGATACTACACTGGTGGAGTATTTAAGCTATTTAGGTAAAATTGAAGACTATTGAATGATTTTGTAGCCAATTAGGTCCCTATCCCAGTGCCAAGGGCTACTGCCACAGCTCTGGAAACGGATGGGATGCCTATGGCAGAGGGAGGACACTGGCAGCTGGTCACCTCTGGCAGCAGACAGTGCTCCACGCCTGCTCACATCGCACCATCCATTGTGGTGAGGAACCGTTATGCGGTGCTGGACACAATGAAGGAGGTAGAGGAGATGCCATCCACCCCAGAGACTGGGCAGATCACAGCCATCTCACCTAAGAGGAAACATAGGGTTGTGGTGATTGGGGACTCACTCCTGAGAGGAATAGAGGCACCCATCTGTTGCCCTGACAAGGCCTCTAGAGAGGTATGCTGCCTACCAGGTGCCTGTATCCGAGATGTAACGGAGGGATTGTCTAAAATCATCCACCCCTCAGACTACTACCCCATGCTTCTTATCCATGTGGGTACCAATGATACTGAGAGAGGTGATCCTCAGCAGATCAAAGGTGACTTCAGGGCTCTGGGACCAAGGGTGAAGGAGTTTGGAGCACAGGTGGTGTTTTCCTCAATCCTTCCAGTCAAGGCTAAAAGCCTGAGGAAAGACAGATGCATCCTAGAGGTGAATGCCTGGCTGCGAAGATGGTGTGGTCATGAGGGATTTGGCTTCCTGGACCATGGAGTCCTGTTTCAGGACAGAGGATTGATAGGCAGAGATGGCCTTAACCTGTCCAGGAAGGGGAAGAGCATATTTGGGCACAGACTGGCTGACCTAGTGAGGAGGGCTTTAAACTAGGTTCAACGGGGGAAGGAGACCAAAGCCCACAGGTAAGTGACAATGTGGGTGATCTGGGGAAAGGGATGGAACTTGGGGTGGGGGGGGGCTGGGACTGTAGCACCAGGAATAAAAGAGAAGGTAGTTGGAACAAGAGGTGGGGGGGAATCAAATAATTGTCTTAACTGTTCTTCTGAAGCCCCAATGCCTGAGGAGAGTGGGGGAGGAGAACTCCAAGAAAAACTGCAAGGACATTTATGTAATAGAATTGGAAATCAACATGACAAAATAGGGCAATCGGCCGGGTATCTTAGGTGCCTATACACTAATGCGAGAAGTCTGGGAAATAAGCAAGAGGAATTGGTAATACTAGCGCAGACAAGGAACTATGATATCATAGGAATAACGAAGACGTGGTGGGATAGTCTGCACGACTGGAGCTCTGCCATGGATGGGTATAAACTGTTCAGGAAAGACAAGCAGGGAAGAAGAGCGGGAGGAGTAGCACTATATGTAAAAGAGCTCTATGACTGCTCAGAGCTCCATTATGGAAGTGGAAGCGTGCCAGTAAAAAGTCTGTGGGTTACACTGAGAGGGGAAAGCAACAGGGGGGATGTTGTGGAGGGTGTCTGCTATAGACCACCAGACCAGAAGCAGGAGGTGGATGAGGTGTTCTAAGGACAACTAGCAGAAGCTTCTAGATCACAAGCCCTGGTGCTGATGGCGGACTTCAATTACCCTGACATCTGCTGGGAGGCCAATACAGCAGTGCATGGGCAATCCAGAAAATTTTTAGAGAGTGTTGGGGACAACTTTCTAGTACAAATGCTAGAGGAACCAACTAGGGGCTTGCACCGCTCGACCTGCTGCTCACAAACAGGGAAGAATTGATCAGGGAATAGAGGTAGATGGCAAGCTAGGCAATAGTGACCATTACATCGTTGAGTTCAGGATTCTGATTAAAGGAAGGAAGGGAAGAAGCAAAACAAAAATCCTGGACTTCAAAAAAGCAGATTTTGGCTCCCTCAGGGAATTGATGGGCAGGATCCCTTGGGAAGCTAATCTGAAGGGGAAAGGAGTCCAAGAGAGTTGGTTATACTTTAAAGAAACTCTGCTAAGGGCACAGGAAGTTGCCATTCCAATTAGGAGAAAGAACAAACATGTGAGGCAGCCAGAATGGCTTAGCAGAGAACTCTGCTCTGAGCTTAAACATAAAAAGGAAGCTTACAGGAAATGGAAGCTTGGTCAGATGACTAAGGAGGCATATAAAGATATTGCTAGGGACTGCAGGGATAAAATCAGAAAGGCCAAAGGAGAAATGGAGTTGCAGCTAGCGAGGGATGTAAAGTATAACAAGAAGGGGTTCTACAAGTATGTTAATAACAAGAAGGGGATCAGGGATGGTGTAAGTCCCTCGCTGAATGGGGCAGGCATCCTCATGACAGAGGATAAGGGAAAAGCTGAAGTGCTCAATGCTTTTTTTGTTTCAGTTTTCACAGGCAGGGTCAGCTCCCAGCCCACTACCATGGATTGGAAAAAAGCAAATGTAATGCACATTTTCAAGAAAGAGAAAAAGGAGGATCCGGGGAATTACAAACCAGTCAGCCTCACTTCAATCCCTGGAAAAATTATGGAGCAGGTTCTCAATGAATCCATCCTCAAACACTTAAAGGAAAATAAAGTGATCAGGAACAGTCAGCATGGATTTACCAAGGGTAAATCATGCCTGACCAATCTCATTTCCTTCTATGATCAGATGACTGGTTTTCTGGATGCAGGAAGAACCGTTGATGTCATATACCTTGATTTTAGCAAGGCTTTTGATACAGTTTCCCACAGCATTCTCATTGGCAAATTAAGGAAATATGGGTTGGATAGGTGGACTATAAGGTGGATGGAAAACTGGCTAGATCAACAGTTTCAGCGTGTAGGAATCAATATTTCCATGTCTAGCTGGCAACCAGTCACGAGTGGTGTGCCCCAGGGGTCGGTCCTGGGGCCGGTTCTGTTCAACATTTTCATCAATGCAGTCTATTCCATCATCTAGATCACTCTCAGTAAGTTCGAGGATGACACCAAGCTGGGGGGACCAGTAGACACGTTGGAGGGCAAGGACAGGATACAGGGAGACCTAGATAAATTGGAACAGTGGGCCAATAAAAATCTTATGAGGTTCAATAAGGACAAGTGTAAAATCCTGCACTTGGGACAAAAAAAAACCCCATGCACTGCTACAGGCTGGGAAACATTCAGCTAAGTAGCAGCAGTGTAGAAAAGGACCTGGGGGTCATGGTGGATGGGAAGCTAGATATGAGTCAGCAGTGTGCTCTTGCTGCCAAAAAGGCCAATGGCATAGTGGGCTGCATCAAAAGAAGTACTACCAGCAGATCAAGGGATGTGATCATTCCCCTCTATTCTGTACTGGTGAGGCCACATCTAGAATACTGTGTTCACTTTTGGGGTCCCCACTACAAAAAGGACAGGGACATGCTAGAGAGAGTTCCGAGGAGGGCAACCAAAATGATTAAAGGGCTAGAGCACAAGCCCTATGAGGAAAGACTGAAAGCCTCAGGCTTATTTAGTCTGCAGAAGAGAAGATTGAGGGGGGATTTGATAGCAACCTTCAACTACTTGAAGGGATGCTCTAAGGAAGATGGAGCTCAACTGTTCTCGGTAATAATGGAGAACAGAACGAGGAGCAATGGTCTCAAGTTGCGGTTAGGGAGGTTGAGGCTGGATATTAGAAAAAACTTTTTTACTAGGCGAGTGGTGAAGCCTTGGAATGAGCTGCCTAGGGAAGTGGTGGAGTCTCCATCTTTGGAGGTGTTTAAGGCCCGGCTGGACAAAACCCTGACTGGGATGGTTTAGTGGGAGTGGTCCTGCCTCTGGCAGGGGGTTGGACTAGATGACCTATGAGGTCCCTTCCAACCCTATGATTCTATGATTAGGAATCCCAGATTTGCTACAGAACTTAGAATTCAGAGAGTTAAGAACAAAAATTTGCTACATTTACTTCTTTTTACATTTACAATTAGCAGCTAATTATTATGAACAGGGCCTTGCTAATAAATAGAGCAGCATACGTAACTGAACTAGAAGTGTAAATAAAATAAATAATAAATAAATAAATACATACATGGTTTGAATGGTTGTTGCAAGTGAGAGACACTTAAGTTCAAATCCCTGCACCATACATTAGTCAGAGGAGGGAACTGAATCTGCATATTCAGGGTGGAAGGCCCTAACCACTGGGCTAAAGGGAGCTACCAGCATTTCCTCCATCTCTTTTTAAATGGCCCTTGAAAGAGGGTTGTGTGGGTTTTGCCAAAACTATTTGGGTAATTCACATCAAATATACAAATAGTTTCAGGGCAACCAAAACTGTATTTATTTGCAAATAAATTATTTGTCCAACAATTTCTCCCAGCTCTAGAAAGGAACATTACACCATTTCCTTGCTTGTAGAACCACACCGCTTTATCAGATTCTGCTGCTATTGTTCTAAACTCTGCCAATGAACAAATGAAAACAACAAGCCTTGAAATTTGGGATGCAGAAAGAATGAAAACCCAGCAAGTTCACTAAGTTCATCAGTGAGTGTTTTCAGGAATCTTACTTGTACAATATTAATGACAAACATGGAATGGGAATAGAGACCAATATAAATTCAAGAATTCAGATACCACAGAAAAAAAAGTCAGTTTCAACAGTATTGTGCTATAGCAGTGTATGCAATTCTGGAGGTCTGTGGTTAGTTTTGGTACAAGTAGTTTATTTAAAATGATTTTGCAACAGCAATTTCACAGCAGGTGGATCTTTTCTTATGAGAATGCAGTGAAGGGTTTCATTTTTATTCAGTAAGCTCCCAAAAATGAGTTAGCTTTTAAATCCGTATTTAAGCATCTACTTGATTTTCAAAAGGGCTGAGCCCACAATAGTACCTACAGAGGCCAATGAGCTGACTTTTCAGGTCTTACATAAATGTGGGCAATTAGGAACCTTACTCTGGACTTAGAAACCTAAATCCAGGCATCCATGTTCAAGAATGCTGGTCACAGCATTATTCACTCATTTATCCAAATTTTTTCCTGTATTTATCTTGTTTCAAATATTTTTCAAACATCTCAAGGATAGAAACATAGCTACGAACAATCACATGTTGAAAACCTTTTTCATTAGTGGTGAGTGGTAATTCTTTGGTTCCCATTAACTGGTTAGTCTTTAGACTAAGGTAAACAAACACACCTATTGCTCAGTATTTGGGTTCTTTGTCTACCACGGCACTTCGACTTTTAAAAATAAAAGAGACGCTGCGACCTGATTGGTTTCCCTATATTTTTATTCCATATATTGCATTTTTCAATAAGTTCTCAATCTTGAAACAGTCTGAATTTTCTTTAACTAAATATTTGGCTGGTTTAATTTTTTCAGAACCTAGTCTTTTTATCCATCTACTTCACCTTTGTATTGAGGGCACGCTTTATTCCGGTGCATTGATTTACACTGCTCTAACTGATGTTATCTATTTCATATCAGTATGGCCAACAGTGGCTATAGCAAAGAAAAATACTATGGTTCACGCTGCTCAAAAAAGCAGGGGGGAATTTTAGTAGAAAATTTGTCACTGTTTTTCCATCCTAAAAATTGTGAACTTGGAGGATTTTTTTGTCAACTCCAATTATGTCACAATCTTGTGTGCCATCTGTTTACCATAACTTCCTTCTCCATGGATCTTTGTTTTGTATTTTAGTTTCATTCGGCCCATGGATCCTGCAATGAGCACTACATAGAGTCCAACTGCACAGATCTCATTGCATGAATGGGGCCTCATGTGGTTATTGTGGAGCCAGTGAAGCCATTATTTAAGTGCACAGTATACTCTAAAATTCTATTCATTGTTCTAGGGTAAGCTGAAGGCTTCTACTGACAAATATGAGCTCTGTAAGTCCATCTAAATGGAGATACTCAATAAAAGGATTCTCAGTGCAGGCCACAAACAAGTTAATTTGCCTAAGAGCTTCAGTGTGGACAGTCATCCTGTGCTTCTGCTTTTCTCTGCCATTGGCTACTGTAAAGCTAACCAAAGGCTCTTTGAGCAAGTGTTTTGCCAATATTTTTCTGTTCACACCTTGTAGAAAACAAAACTACCTAGAGTCACAGGAAAACGGCATTCAAACAGCCAAGAAAAATTAATGCCAAGATGAGGAGGAGGAAGGGAGCAACAGAAAGAAAGAAGAAGAAATTCTTTTGCAGGGGTACATTTACAAACTGAGTCTTCTACAATGCATTGGTAAGGTAAGAAGCAAAAGCAACTCCTGCAGGTGTGCTCCGGGGGTCAACTTTTGTTTTTCAAGAAATCTAGAATGACTAACAGGATGCACAAACCTATTAAAATAATAGCATCCTTCTCAATATTTTGGTGATATGTTTCTATAGGGCCCCATCTTCACAGTGGAGTTTAAACTAGAACTCTGCAAAACTTTTCAAAATAATACATCGTTTGCCAAAAAATGAAGTTTCAGATCGACTGGAACTGTTAATGAATTTATGTTGAATTTACTGATTGGTTTGGACTGAACCAAAAAAGCTTTGGTAATGTCAAAATGAAGTGTTTTAGTTAGACTCCAAAAAATTGTCTACATTTTCTAGCGTTTTGTCAAAATGCCAAGGAAAGGAAGACTATATTCAGAATTGCACTCCACTTCATTACTAGCCTCTTGCACCATGACAAACTCTTTATGACAAACAAACAAGAAGTCTGGTGATGGCACTTTCAAAGACTAACAAATTTATTTATCGCATGAGCTTTCATGGGAGAAAATCTCACTTCATCAGATGCTTGAAGATAGGGAGCTTACAGAATGGGAGCAAGGATTAATAGTCCTCCAGGAAGGCAGCACAAAGATTGTGAAAAAGATAATGTTATTGGAATGTTTCCACCACACTGAGAAAAACAAATGAAAGCTTGTCTGCATTTAAGTACTCCTCTGTAAAATTTTATTTTATTTTATTTTGCTCCCATTCTGTATGTTCCCCATCTTAAAGCATCTGACAAAATGGGATTTTCTCCTATGAAACCTCATGCCATAAATAAATTTGTTAGTCTTTAAAAAGTGCCATCACCAGACTCCTTGTTTTGCTGGACTTGACTAACACAGTTGCCCCTTTGGAACTTGTCATTACTGTATAACAAACATATACAAAGCGGCTGAGTTTTTCACACACAACTCAGTGGGAAAAAAGAGAATAGCCTGGAAGAAAAAAATGCAAGGAGGTTTATGTAATAGAATTGGAAATCAACATGACAAAATAGGGCAATCGGCCGGGTATCTTAGGTGCCTATACACTAATGCGAGGAGTCTGGGAAATAAGCAAGAAGAATTGGTAATACTAGCGCAGACAGGGAACTATGATATCATAGGAATAACAAAGACGTGGTGGGATAATCTCCACGACTGGAGTTCTGCCATGGATGGTTATAAACTGTTCAGGAAGGACAGGCAGGGAAGAAGAGGGGGAGGAGTAGCACTATATGTAAAAGAGCTCTATGACTGCTCAGAGCTCCATTATGGAAGTGGAAGCGTGCCAATAGAAACTCTGTGGGTTACATTGAGAGGGGAAAGCAACAGGGGGGATGTTGTGGAGGGTGTCTGCTATAGACCACCAGACCAGAAGCAGGAGGTGGATGAGGTGTTCTATGGACAACTAGCAGAAGCTTCTAGATCACAGGCCCTGGTGCTGATGGGGGACTTCAATTTCCCTGACATCTGCTGGGAGGCCAATACAGCAGTGCATGGGCAATCCAGAAAATTTTTAGAGAGTGTTGGGGACAACTTTCTAGTACAAATGCTAGAGGAACCAACTAGGGGCCTTGCACCGCTCGACCTGCTGCTCACAAACAGGGAAGAATTGATCAGGGGCATAGAGGTAAATGGCAAGCTAGGCAGTAGTGACCATGACATGGTTGAGTTCAGGACGCTGATTAAAGGAAGGAAGGGAAGAAGCAAACCACAAACCCTGGACTTCAAAAAAGCAGAGTTTGGCTCCCTCAGGGAATTGATGGGCAGGATCCCTTGGGAAGCTAATCTGAAGGGGAAAGGAGTCCAAGAGAGTTGGCTATATTTTTAAAAAACCCTGCTAAGGGCACAGGAAGTTGCCATTCCAATTAGGAGAAAGAACAAACATGTGAGGCAGAGGGAATGGCTTAGCAGGGAAATCTGCTCTGATCTTAAACATAAAAAGGAAGCTTACAGGAAGTGGAAGCTTGGTCAGATGACTAAGGAGGCATATAAAGATATTGCTAGGGACTGCAGGGATAAAATCAGAAAGGCAAAAGGACAAATGGAGTTGCGGCTAGCGAGGGATGTAAAAGATAACAAGAAGGGGTTCTACAAGTATGTTAGTAACAAAAAGAGAATCAAGGATGGTGTAGGCCCCTTGCTGAATAGGGCAGGCATCCTTGTGACAGAGGATGAGGAAAAAGCTGAAGTGCTCGATGCATTTTTTTCTTCAGTTTTCACAGGCAGGGTCAGCTCCCAGCCCACTACCGTGGGTGTGGCAGATGGGAGAGAAGGAGACAGGCCCTTGTTGACAGAAGGTCAGGTTAGGGACTGCTTAAAGAAGCTGGATGTGCACAAGTCCATGGGGCCGGACGAACTGCATCCAAGGGTACTAAGGGAATTGGCCGGCAAAATAGCACCGCTGGCCATTATCTTTCAAAACTCACGGAGAATGGGGGAGGTGCCAGAGGATTGGAAAAAAGCAAATGTAGTGCCTATTTTCAAGAAAGAGAAAAAGGAGGATCCAGGGAATTACAGACCAGTCAGCCTCACCTCAATCCCTGGAAAAATTATGGAGCAGATTCTCAAAGAATCCATCCTCAAACACTTAGAGGAAAATAAAGTGATCAGGAACAGTCAGCATGGATTTACCAAGGGTAAATCATGCCTGACCAATCTCATTTCCTTCTATGATCAGATGACTGGTTTTCTGGATGCAGGAAGAACCGCTGATGTCATATACCTTGATTTTAGCAAGGCTTTTGATACAGTTTCCCACAGCATTCTCACTGGCAAATTAAGGAAGTATGGGTTGGATAGGTGGACTATAAGGTGGACAGATAACTGGCTAGATCAACGGTTTCAGCGTGTAGGAATCAATGGTTCCATGTCTAGTTGGCAACCAGTCACGAGTGGTGTGCCCCAGGGGCCGGTCCTGGGGCAGGTTCTGTTCAACATTTTCATCAATGATCTGGATGATGGAATAGACTGCATTCTCAATAAGTTTGCAGATGACACCAACCTGGGGGGAACGGTAGACACATTGGAGGGCAAGGACAGGATTCAGGGAGACCTAGATAAATTGGAACAGTGGGCCAATAGAAATCTTATGAGATTCAATAAGGACAAGTGTAAAATCCTGCACTTGAGACAAAAAAAAACCCCCATGCACTGCTACAGGCTGGGAAACATTCAGCTAAGTAGCAGCAGTGTAGAAAAGGACCTGGGGGTCATGGTGGATGGGAAGCTAGATATGAGTCAGCAGTGTGCTCTTGCGGCCAAAAAGGCCAATGGCATACTGGGCTGCATCAGAAGAAGTATTACCAGCAGATCAAGGGATATGATCATTCCCCTCTATTCTGCACTGATGAGGCCACATCTAGAATACTGTGTTCAGTTTTGGGCTCCCCACTACTAAAAGGACAGAGACATGCTAGAGAGAGTTCAGAGTATGGCAACCAAAATGATTAAAGGGCTAGAGCACAAGCCCTATGAGGAAAGACTGAAAGCATTAGGCTTATTTAGTCTGCAGAAGAGGAGACTGAAGGGGGATTTGATAGCAACGTTCAACTACTTGAGGGGATGCTCTAAGGAAGATGGAGCTCGACTGTTCTCGGTAGTAACGGAGGACAGAACGAGGAGAAATTGTCTCAAGTTGCGGTTAGGGAGGTCTAGGCTGGATATTAGAAAAAACTTTTTTACTAGGCGAGTGGTGAAGCCTTGGAATGAGCTGCCGAGGGAGGTGGTGGAGTCTCCATCTTTGGAGGTGTTTAAGGCCCGGCTGGACAAAACCTTGACTGGGATGGTTTAAGCGGGACTGGTCCTGCCTCTGGTAGGGGGTTGGACTAGATGACCTATGAGGTCCCTTCCATCCCTATGATTCTATGAAAGGGAAGAGGGATATGGGGTAAAGAAAGAGGAATGCTACAATGGAAGAATCAGGAGGGACATCAAAAGAGGGAAGATTAATGAGGAGACACTGGACAGAAGAGATGTGAGGTGTCTCAGGTAGATGACAGGGAAGAAGGGAATGCCCACTAACTGCCTCTCAAACAAACATACTAGAGGGGGTTACAGGCCAGTAGGCTTTCCTCCACAATGGACCATGGTGGATGCATTCAATTAAGCATTAAGTCAATATGAGGACTAGTGGCTTAGTGAAACATTTTGTGATGAATATTTTGCACACGTCAACTTAGCACTTCACATTTTCAGTTAAGAACACCGGAATTTTCTCATTCACAGAATTTCACTGGAACAGCAATGTTTCTTGGAAAAACTTCTCATAAGCACAAGTTCCAAAGTTGGGCTTGAGTTGGTTTTTTGACACCTTTGAGGTTTCAGGTCCCAAATGGGTTGAGGCATTTTCAGAACTGTTTCAGACCCAGTGTACTCTCATCCTCGTGATAAAAAGAGTCCTTATTTTCTGTCCAAATAGTGTAGCTTTTAATTTACCAATGTTTCATTTGGAACACAAATTGGAACAAATTTATCCCCATCACTTCAATGCAGCTAAATCAGGGATGAATTTGACTTATAAACAGCTCTTTAAGGGGATGGCTACGTAATAATTAAACACCCACAGCTAGCCAAAATCCGCTGACTCAAGTTTGCAGGTCTCAGGCTGAGGAACTGTAAAACTGCTGTGTAGATATTCAGACTTGGGCTGAAGCCCAAGCTCTAGTAGGGAGGTTCCCAGAATCAGGGCTCCAGCCTGAACATCTGCACAGCAGTTTCTAGCCACACAACCCAAGTCTTGTGAGCCTGAATCAGCTGACCCAGGCCAGTCTTCATTGGGCCATGGGTCTGTTTTTCCAGTGTAGACATACCCTAACTATCCTGTTTGCCACAGTATAGCAATTAAAAATTCATCCCCTGCAACTGGTACTGCAACACTTATAAATGGTCACTGGCCAGCCATAAAACATGTTTCTGACTGAGGGTATGATGTTACTGTTGCTATTCTCTTCAGGTTCTCCTACCTCACCCATCACTAAAGTTAATTCATCACCTCCTGGAAGAAAGGTTGTTTTTTTGGGGGGGGGTTGTTGTTTTTTTTTTTTTTTTTTATGAAAGACAAATGCCAAAAGAGGAAAATTACTCTTAGGTCTTCTCCTTCCAAGGTTTTGTAAGAGTATTTTGTAATAGTACGCCATGGTGGAATTTTTTTCCCTTTAAAAAATGGCCCAGGTATTTGGAGGGACCATAGTTCTATGCAGTTTTAATGTTCATGAGACAAATGTAATTTCTGTGATTCCTGGGAAACAGACCAATGATCCTAAAGCATGGGGGGGGGGCACACTATGAGATTGATTCATTGTTCCTTTGAAGTATAGTATACCAAAAACATTGCTGTGAACAAGAACATATGCTTTTTTTAAGGTACAGTTTCTTTGCCATCCAACTCTCATTTTGTTTGCTCCTAAACAGACATTTCCAAACTTCCCATTAAACACTGAGTAGCTGAAGGAAAGCATGAAGCAAAGTAACATTTTGCTGACTTGCTGCATTAATAATCTTTATACATGGGGGACCAGACGGGCCACACTCCAGCTACTTCATGCCTCAATCTCCGCTGGCACAAAGTGGCCCTAAACTTCATGGATCTGATTCCTGGAAGCTCTTTCCTGTATATAAGGATACTGGCATGGCCTACAAGACTGTATAAAAGCTTCTACATCAACTGCCTTCTTAAGTACCTTGGGATTATCGGAAGGAGTTGTGGCCCTGTACTTCAGCAGCTTTCCACTGCTGTTAGTAACTGGCACAACTCTGCAGCAGGCCTTGATCTGCTGTAATCTGGAGACAGGGAATGGTCCAACACAATAACCACAGAACAAAAGGTGTACGAAAGGGTATATTTGCATTCCCTCCTCAGCTACCCTAAAGATGCCTGAGCCAGAACTAAAAATCTGGTCCAACACATGCAATAATCAAAACACATTGTCCTAAAATATTTCACAGTTGGCTTGAAGGATCACATTTAGTCTTCTGGACATGCAAGCTATAATTTCTTAGCAAACTTTTCCATGTGCCTTAAAAACTAGGATATCATCCAGGTAGCATTGTTTCTCTGGCAGGCCATGTAGAATTTCTTCTGTTGACCTTTAATGTATAGCAAAACAGATGTAATGCCAAAAGGTAAGCAGTTATGGCAGTATGTACCTTCATGTGTGTTTATTTTCAGAAGCTGCTTTGATTTATCTTGCATGAGTATTTGCAATGTACAGTGTATTTTATCAAAATGCTTGTTGTTGGCAAGAGACACAAACAGGTCTTGATCCCTTAATACACAATAATTCTTGATTCCTTAGTACACAATAACACTTAGAAAGTGATTAATAGCTACTTTAAAGCCTTCATCTTTTTAAATTAGTCACAATTAAAGAAGTCCACTTGGTATTATAAGAGAGAATTCTACACTTTTTTCTTAGTTCTTCATTCAATTATTTGGTGTCATCAGAAACTGAACCTCCTTGAATCAGACAAGATATGGTCAAATATGGCTAGAAGTTCTCCACCATGGAGTGCTAATAGTTGCTGCTATCTAATTTACACAACAAACAATATTTTCAATCCCAGGTTCCGAAAGTTAAACTCTTAAATCCATGTCTAGATACCTACGGAGCAGGCACTGCTTCCAGTAAAGTTTAGATTTAGAACTACAAGTTGGACAATTGTGGCCTATCAACCTAGCCAAAGAACACACAGGAAGCCTCTGGATGAATATAAGCAGAATCCAGCTCTCTCCAATCCCAGACCTATACACCACAAGACCAATCTCCCTTCCTATACAATAGTAATAGTGAATCCTGGCCTCATTGATGTTAATGGCAAAACTCCCAGGGAGTTTAAAGCACCAAGGGTGAAATCCTGTTTCCATTACTTTGACATGTTCATGCAGTACAGGTGGAGGGGAGAGGTATTAACAGCAAGACATTATTGCTATACAGTATTGTTACTATTTTTCTTAGTTTTTCAGCTAGCAGAACAGTAGGTAGTGGTTTTCTGGAACATATTGCAGTAACAGTGGTTAGAGAAGAAACAGTAATGCACACTTCTAAAAAAATCAGATTTAACTACTGCTGCATGTCTGACTGGTTGCCATAGGTGGGAAGAGTTAGACCTGTCGTTGTGATTATTAACTTTCTCTTATGACTTCTCTATTTCATTGGGGCTGGGAACTCTTTCCTAATTTAGCATCCTATTAACAGATATATGCCATACCTAAATATATGGATGTTACAATATGGAATGACGACATGATTTTGGTAACACAGAAATACAAGAAATTACATTGATAAGAACCATTAAACTTTCAATTCAAACAGCATGTTGAAAGGATCGATTCACCTTTCCATAGCTATCTACAGAAGCGCTATGAGAAAATAACCCATTTCATCTTTAATTACTTGATACTTGTAGCTTCCATTACTGCCCTTAGCATGTTAGTCCATATCTAATAACCCTTTCTGCAGGGAGCTTTTAATATTCACTAAATATGCTTTTTAGTGTATACTGTGACTACATAGTAGGAATGGGCTAGTGATCCAGGAAATGAGTTACAATTAGTGACTAAATGAAGCAATTTCTTCTGCTATTGTTCATAGATCTAGTGTTCATTTGTTAGTGTTAGAATGACTATTATTCAAAAAGTCGAACCACTAATTTTACCATGTCTGATTATTCATTCAAAATTCATATCAAAAGTTCATTATCTGTCATTTAAAAAATGCCAGGGTGGAGGAGAAAATGATAAAGTGTCTGTCATCTGCAGAAGAGCGCAAGTAATGGAGTGCAATTTAAATGACCTTACATTTGCAACAAATAATGCATAGCAATTAATTATGAACAAATTTCTTCCTGTGGGGTCACTCACATGAACTTTTCAGCGAATACAAGTAATTAACACGTTCTTAGAAATCTGCATCAGTTCAAGAACATTTTATAAACAGATAAAAAGGCTAAGTTCTTTAGATACTTTATTCACAACAAATAAATTTCACCAGATCTACTTCAAAAGACAGTGGTTTGGAACAGCTATTAACACATTTTGGAATCCATCACCAAATCCTCATTCAAGATACACACTGTAGTTCATAAACAGTTTTTCAAGAAAAACAAAATTAATACACCATATGCTTAGAATGTTATTTTATGTGGTTGATGGGCTATGCTAAAAATATCAGTACAGTTTTGAAATGTTTGCATCTTATGTCTAGTGCCCAGATAATTAAAGATGTATTGTAACCTTTCCCTACTTGCACCTTTGACACTATCTACAATGTAAAAAAGAAGGAAGGGGTTGAGAATGTTCTAGACAGAGGCTCTAATTTAAAGCAGAAAACAAGAGAAAGTAGCCTTACTGGTCTCTTGTACATCTTGATATAATTACTTGACCAGTGTTGGAAGAAAACTGATTTTTGTAACCACTGTCAGGTCAGTCTTTATTTCAACATGACAGAGGCCTAAACTGCTCAAGACACCAACCATAAATAATAAACAAGCACTTCACAAACACATAATCTGCTGCAGAAGAGTTTTTCTCCCCTAGCTGTGTGATTCTTTCCTGTCTCCTCCGCCAGTGGCCAAGTCCAAAAGAGGCAACATTCAGTAATGGACTTTCACTTTTTCTACACCAAAAATATCACTCAGATCAGTTACTGCAGAGTCCTCCAGAACTAGAACCAAGTAAATGCATTTGGATCACAATATTTGTTTTCCTGGAAGCCACTAAGATATTCAGGTTATTTATATTTTTTTTATACACAAGAAAATGTAAGGTCATTTTTAGGGGGTTTCAGAGCTGCCATCAAGCCTTGTATAGTTGTGTTCAATTCAGATAAGGTACCTGGTCTTAAAGATGCAAGGAAGTCAAAGAGAGTTCAGCACAATTTTTGAAAATTCTGACAGTCCAAGAATAGATTCAGTAATTTGTCATACACAGAATATATGACAGGGTGATGTGGTAAGATACAGAGCTCTTATTAACACTTTTTTGGCAATGTGTTATAAAGAAGGGGGAAAAAAAAAGAGAGGCCTTTAAATGCCCTGGAATTCGCTAAGAATGTAAATTCTTTCTAGCCTCATTTTCATGGCACTTCACTTACAATATGAATAATTTTCAGCAATAAAAGTGAGAGGTGGGGGAAGGGACATCAAAATTTGTATGTAATGAAGATATTTTTTGAAGTAAAGTGATTGTCTGAAAATGAGGAACTTTTCAGAGATCTCCTTTTGAACCCCAACTGATGCAGACAAATTTCAATTATGTAATATACAAAATGCTGTGCATCTATAAAAATATATAATACCCCTAAGTCTTACATAGTACTTTTCTTTAATAGACCTCAAAGGTCTTTATCAAGGACTTCAGTATCAGCCACATTTTACAAATGGGAAACTGAGGCACAAAGGTTAAAGTGGCTTGCCCAAGGTCACCCAACACATCAGTGGCACAGCTTGGAAGAAAGCGGGTCTCTTGAGTCCCAGGCCAGTCCTATATTACACTCTGCTAGCTACCATTTAATGTTTCTCCTTTACTGTAAAGGAGTTCATGTCTCACAGGGGAGACTGACATTCAACACAGAGAGAAGATGGATGAGGTAATATTTTTTGTGGCCCAACCTCCATTGGTGAGAGAGGCAAGCAAACTCTCAAGCTACCCAGAGCTGTTTTTCTGGGAAAGGAGGAAATCCCTGCATCACAACAAAATGTAAGATTGGACAGATAGTTCAGCATTAGTGGTTTTCATATATTGTAAGGGACCAATCCCAGGTACAGGGGTATGGTAACACTGAATTTGTGTTTAAGAGACACTCTCCCGGAAAACAGGTGACATTTTAAGACTCCAAGATGCTAGTGTGTGCAGACAAATATACTTTTAGAATAACAAGCTATTTCTGAAGGACAAATCTACATGGAATGTGTTTGAATACACCTCTTGGAGTACATTTCTAGACATTCAGAAGCAACATTAGTGAGGTTTTTTTAAGGCACCTGTTTGTCAATGTCTACAGCAATGACTTTTTCATAACTGAAGAGAAAATAAATCCTCTGAGCACTCTAGAAAGTCCACTTCACGGATTTTGAAGTACACTTTCTAACAAAACATTTGAGATCTACAATCTAAAAACAAACTCTCTTAACTTTAAACACTTAGGATTAGACAGTTGTGATACTCTCATAATAGAAACAGACAACATATTTCTTTCAGCAATAAACAAGTGTTATTTATACAATAGCTGCTGTATACTCTATGTGGATGAAAGAAATTGTGGCAGAAAATTACTAATAATTCTTTAAGGCAAGTGATGGTACTAAATTTTTCATTTAAAGTTTACTTTTTAATGTTATTTGACAGATTTTCACACATTTTATTAGCTGTAATAGTTGATAGGACTGAGCTATTTTCCTCTGATTTTCACATTTGTCCAAGTGTTGTATAACAAGCTCATGTCTCAAACAACAGACACATTTATCCTAGTACAGATTGTGGCACTAGGTCCTGGACCACTGAGCTAGTCTGTTTCTTCTGATATATTATTCATCAGGGAATCTTGTGCCAGCATTAATCTTCAGACTTTTTAGTTTACATTCTTTTTTCAAGAAGATGCCAAGAACCAGCAAGAAAGCACTTATTAAATTAGTCAGACCCGTTAAAAAAAAAAAAAAAAAAAAAAGAGATAAGCATTTATCTTCAGAGAGCCTCCATAAAATGGTTTGTTCAGATTATCAAAGATCATTCTGTTTGGTGTTGACTTGAGGCTTCCACCACATTTCTGTTGGCTGAGTGCCTCATCTTAAATTACATGTGCACATGCATGCTTGTAATGGAAGGAGGAGAAGTATTTTACTTTAAAGTGGACAATGGATGCATAGCATGATATATCTGTTTATTTGACAGGTGTGGAAAAAAGCACACAACAAAAAAACAATTCTGTGCAGAAATATTATAGTTGAGGAGGTTTGTGACTAAAAGATGCAACCAGCACAGAGCAAAGTCTGAGCTTGATTGGAATGAAATATTTGCTGTACTCTAAACTCAGAATGAAAGGCTGCTTTCTATGGGCTCTACTCAGCACAAAGTCCAATTTTTGTGGGTTTGGCAGTAGTTCCTCTGTGAGCTTCCATGGCTTAACTTTCACTAAGCCTAAGTTTCAGTCAAGAGCCAAAAGTTTCTCCATAGCTCCCTAGAGGTTCAGACTCCAGGCTCTGGCTACAGTTCTTTAATAGGATTTTTCTTTAACTTTATTTATTTATTTTAAAGAAAAAAGATGCCATGATCAAAAATAAAGTACACATTTTTATTTTATAATTTAGTCTTACGTGCTCTCAACCTTAACTCTATGTTAACATAGTATATCACCTGGGAATGTAAATTTTTCATGCAATTACGTAATGTTAAGGAGTTAAGGCTTGAAGTATACATCAGTGATTAAGAATAGAAGAAAATTACAGGGATGTTGTAAATATACCACAAACAAGCATTATAAACCTGGGAAAATCAAATTAAGGTTAAAATGTAAGGAATCAAAACATGTTTAGGAATAAAAATGAAGTGTAATTGTAGTCATATTGGTCCCAGAACATTAGAAATACAAAATTAATGAAGTCCTTTCTTTACTGGATCAACTTCTCTTGGTAAGAGACGAGTTTCAATCCACACGGAGCTCTTCAGATCCAGGAAGGGTACTCAGTGTGTCACAGCTAAATGCAAGGCAGAGCATTTAGCTGCAACACTCTGACTACTCAAACTCAAAAGCTTGTTGCTCACCAACAGAGTTTGTTCCAATAAGGATATTTCACCTACCTTCTCTAAGAATGGAAATGCACGCAAGGCACCTAAACAACTTTACCTTTACCCTGTTGCTTTGTGATGTTATATACAATGATGGCTAATGCATTATAGTTTTTGTGATGCCAGATTCGAAGGAAGATGTTTTTCAAAAGATATTTGTTTTCATCTCAGGTGTGAAAAATTAAGTACCTCTATTCCCCTCTTGTAAAATGCAAGCAACATTCTTCTACCTTACTGGGTACTTATGATGATGGAGTCTCCAGCTGGCAAAAGCAGTCACAGAAGCAGCCAGAGTAGAGAGTGTTGCACAGGGAACTAGGTGCCTATGAGCTTTTGAAGAATGTATGGGGGGCTTTTCTGCATCTAAATACCTTGTAAAATAAGGCCCTATTGAGTCTATAATGCCCCCCGTTTCCACATTTTCATTCTCAATAGCTATGAGAAACCAGCCACATGACCTTAAATATACTTCCTCTCTCCACTACTGTCTCCCAGTTATAATACCAATATAGCAAGAGAGGGAGCAGAAAATGAAGCAAGTGATCCAGGGAAAATTGAACAAAGGTGGCCTTATTGTAGCCTATATATCACATGCAATAGAATTCAGTGATATAATTAACAGTTAGCTAAGTGGAGTGTATTACACAACTAATCTTTTCAGTTCAGCAAGCAAAGATAAAACACCGTGTTTTGAAATAAAAGACCATATTCAGCCAAACCTCTTGATAGAATTTAGACTCTAGTTTTGCTGTGAGATTCATTTCTTTCCAAACCAACTTCCAATTTTTTTGTAAACATGAACAGTGACTGATGCTTGAGTATATGCTGCAACGGTTTTGATAGTTTTTTTAAAGTTTTTCTATTCTTACATAGGTGAATCAGTGGTAGCTGTATTCTGCTCAGCTAAATAATATAGGAGGGAGCAGAAATCTCATAAAGAGGGTAACAGCAGTTTGTCCAAATATAATCCTGTGACAAAACTTCTTTTCCAGTACAGTTAGAAACTTTGCTGGATAGCGAAAGAAACACAAAATCAGAACAGGTGTATCAAAGACACACTACAGTTGCAGACAAAAAACAAAGTACGGCAGAGGAAACAGCTAATAATTTTATGCTCCCAACATCTTGGCAATTGTTCAATGACAAGTGGGCAATTTCAAGGTACTCATAAGTAAAGTTACAGAAGTGGTTACTATCTGCTCATCTCTAGTTTTTGCAGAATGATTTCCATTCTGCTGTTACTCAGATAAGTGTTGTAGCCATTTAAAAAATAATTTTGTTCACCAATAGAAAGAATCAAGATCAGTAAAATTCATCACCTATGTCAGTTTTCTTTGCTCTTCTTCTGAGTCTCTACAAGAGTTGTAAAATAAAATAATTACTGCTCATAGCATAAAATATTTTCCCATTAAAAATGTTGCCTGGTTCTAATAAATCCGAAGATTATTGTTGGCTCTGAATTTTCTACATGTAACCAAATGAACATTTGTGTGTGTGACAGTAATGAAAAACTTAATACATTCTAAGAAACTGTAGAAATCTTTCAACAACTCATTTAGTCTATGCAGATGTTGGGAGAGCTGAAGTTGCATTTTCAACTATTCTGTTTAAATTATTGCACACAGTATAATATAAAAACAAATGTATTTAAACTATGCTACATACTCTTTGAAATAGCAGCAACAAAAGATCAATAGGGGTTTTACTGGTGGCATTTCACTTCTGTTGCTATGGGGGAGAAAAATTGCATTTTGTTCTACGAGCAGGGTAGCCTATTGTAAAGGTTTGCCATAAGTGAAAATGCATCCTGTTATACGGCTCTTATTAAAACAGCACATAAGTGAACATTTGCACTCTGAATCTGAGAATACTCTTATTTGTAGTTTAGTCAAACAGCTTTTCAGTACACTGTTCAAATTACAAACTGCAAGTGAGCTTCATTAAGTGAAATCCCAAGTCCACTGAACTTGTTAGTCTTTAAGTGCCATAGGACTCCTTGTTTGTTTTGTTGAACTCAAAGGAAATTTTGCCAGGATTTCAAACTCTTGTGTTTTCAATCCACAAAAGGTGACAAAGTTAATTGGCATCTTTCAATCTCATTAATCAATGTCTCTGCACTTGGACTATATTCCAATTAAATGTATTTGCTCGCTCTATCACTTGCCCAATTAAAAGAGGACATTTTGAAAAATTCCATAGTTTCATAAGATTTCAGTTTATTGAGTAGGTACCATTAAAAATGGAGTCTACTGACCCTTTATCAGTCTTCCTTATGTTTAAATATAGCATGATTATGGCTCTGACTTAGAAAAATATTCCTATTCATGAAAGCATAAAAACTGTACTTCTGTGGTTTCTTGAATCGGGGTGTATAAGAGGTGATAGACATCCAGTTACTTTAATAGATAGTGCAGTATTGTCAGCATCCCATGGGTCTTCAGTACCCGTGAGCCAAACCTGCATCCGTCGTCACCCCCCACCCAAGGCCTCACTTTCCTCCCCAGCCCCTGAACAGGGCAAGAGGGGTCCCTGACTCAAACAAGACAGCACCATTCTGCAGCTGTCCCAGGGAGGAAGGATTGGTACCTGTGGGAAAACATACCACTTGCCTCCTCCTGCCTGGGACAGAGGATCCCTGCTCTCCCCACCCCACCCCCCTTACCCATCCTATGGTGCCCTCCTCTCCTGCTCCAACCCCACAACCCAGCTACAGCTCAAACATGGCAGCCTCACTCCCACAGCCTGGGGGATGGAGAGGGATGGAACTGGACCAACCCTTCATGGTGTTCAGAGAAAGAGCCTCCTGTTGCCCCAACCCAGTTGCACCTTGTGAAGAGCCAGCCTAGCGCCTGGCCTCTCCCCACCCTTCCCCTCAGAACACCACTGGATTTGCACATGCTCAACACCTCTTAGGGCCAGGCCCATAGTGTGGCAAATTTAAACAACAGTTTCTATCTGTGATAATAAAGTTTAAATGGTGCCCACTGCTGGTTGGAGATGCAAGCACAGACCAGAGATAAGTTTTGGTCAAACAAAGCATGGGACAAAGAAAAGATTTCAGCAGGTAGCTCACAATTTGTACTCACTTGCCTACCATGCAAAAAGCAGACAATACTAACAAGGGCTTCTGCCTTCTGTTGGGGGAGATCAAGATTTATCAAACACAAAATGGAAATACTGATTAAGGCAAGACAGAAGTCAATTTAGCCTAGAACTAAAGCACCATTAAAGTCTTGCTATTAACCAAAACAAAAAGTTAAGTGGTTTTCTCAGTCATGCTCGCAATAAAATTGTAATAACAAAACAAATGTTAAGAAGCCATTAAGATCTAATTTAATTTCCCACATAACAGGTCATAGAACCTCACTCAGCAGTTTTTGCATTAACTCATAATGTTCATTTGAGGTACAGTATATCTTTTAGAAAGGCACCCGGTCTTGATTTAATATTTTTCTAAAGGCTAATTATTCTCATTGTTTAAAACGTGCATGTTACTTATAGTCTGAATTTGTCTAGCTTGAGATGCCATTCACTGGATCTTGTTATGCTCTGTTTGCTAGATTAAAGAGCCAGAAAATCTTTTCTTCATATAGGTATTGCAGATTAATCAAGTCACATCTTAATCTTTTCTTCAACGAAACTAAATAGTTTTAGCTTCTTAAAGTCTCACTACAAATCTTGTTTTCCAGAACTTGAATCCATCTTCTAGCTCACATCTAAACCACTTCCAATTTGTTGATATTCTTTTCAGTACATGAAAACCAAAACAGGACAAAACTATTACACTAATTATCTCACTAATGCCAGCTAGGTAGGTAATACGCTCTCTCTTTCCTACGTGATATTTGCTGACATATACATTCAAGGGTCAGACTCACCAGCTCAGCAACAGCATCCTGCTGGGTGGTTATCTTCAAGTTATTATGTTCTATGGCCTTTCAATGTCACAGCATTCCAATCTTATTTCAATATCACTGCATTCCAGTTTCTTCATGTACAATCTTGTGCTTGGCTGCATGACACCACACACGGAAGATATAGATCAGCCCAACTTACCATGTGGTTTAGTTCAGTCTGTATAACTGACTTGTCCCCATCACTATTTACCAGTCTGACAATTTTTGGGTTTGTCACGGGATGCACATCTGTGAACCCTGGATTATGGCCTGTATGATTTTTCTGTTCACTTATGCACTGTGATTGTATGTTTTTCTGCCAATTACGCCTTCTTTATGGATGCTCATAACCCATTCTACATGATTACTATGATAATATGTTTCCTGCAGCCTCATGAACGTGTATAGATGTGTAGCATGGCTCGGGGGGGGGGGGGGGGGAGACAGACAGAACTCTGTTCCAGCAACATGTGAATAACCAAAGCTGTGAGCAAGCAAGCAAGCAAGCACCTGGAGCAGGAAACAAAGATATGCTAACTGAGTTCCCTGGCTCAATCAGAAAAAGAGACCACGTCTGTCCAAAAGGGGAGGGTTGGTGAGAGTGTTTTGGAAAAAAAAGAAAGACGACACATGGGAGGATTTAGGACTTTTTGCCTGGGAATCTCCATCTTGTAACAACTTCAAGCAAGATCTGGGTCTGCCTGCCCTCAGGCAGAGACTGGCTGTACAGACATTGGACAGCTGACTATCTTGAACATAAACTTGGACTATAAGATCAGTTCAGACAGAGATATTAGGTTAATGCCTGTGTTTTACCTTTTATTTCCTTGTGGTCACTCCTGACTCATTTATATTGTGATTCTGCCATGACTGGCCATATTCTCACTTGGAATTATAATCTAGTCAATAAACTAGTAGTTTAATCTAAAACTGTGTGACCTTAAGAGGATATGAGTGAAGTGCACTGGGCATGATCCATTTCTTTGTTAAATGGATGGACTGGCATGTATGGTGATTGGGAGTGGATCCTAAACCCTATAAGACAGTGACTCCCATGGTGGTATCTGGGGCTGGGGTGCTTCCTTGGGGACTGTTCCTTGAGTAGCCAGAAGGCATACACCCACTGCTTGGGACCAACTGCAAACAAGAGGCTGGAGTGGACTGACTCAGTAGTGAGTGGTCACTTGCCAAAGTGGGGTGAATTGTGGTTCAAGAGTTGGAATCAGGGGTCACAGCAGCACACCTGACCAGATCTGACGAGCAACCTATAAGAGAGTTGTTAGCTAATTTTATCATTTTGTGTTTTCTTCCAAATCACTGATAAAGATTTTGAATGGGTGCAGATCAAGAAGGGATCCCTGAAGAAGCCTACTCGAATACACCCAATAGATAATAATGATTTGCCATCTATCAGTTAGCCAGTTTTAAATCCATTTAACATGTATTACATTGATTTTTGTATATTGCTACTTGGAGAAAAAACATCTAAGAAGATTACCAAGTGCCAAAGGGGTAGCCATGTTAGTCTAATTCTCTAAAACAAGCAAGGAGTCCTATGGCACTTTTAAAGACTAACAAATTTATTTATCACATGAGCTTTCATGGGATAAAATCCCAGTTCATCAGGTGCTTTGAAGATGGGGGAACTTACAGAATGGGAGCAAAATAAATGCAGGGGAGTGTAAGTCATGGGATCAGGTCACACCATAACAGCAAATCAAAGCAGTTGTTAAGATTCAAACACTAGGAAACAGCATGTAGAGGAAGGTGAGGTCAAATCACTTGTTGTAATAGGAAAAGAATCCAGTCACGATTTAATCCTGCTTTTCCGCAATCAAATCTGTATATCAGTTCCAGTTCTGCTGTTTCTCTCACTCTCTCAAACCTTATGGCTGTGTTCACACAGCACTTTTATTTCAAAACAACAGAGGTGGTTTCAAAATAAGAATTCTGCTGTTCACATGACACACAGTTGTTTCGAAACAAGGGGAAGCCCTTGTTTCAAAATAACTGTGTTTCGAAACAAGTTAAACCCCATTTGGGGGCGAAACAACCTTGTTTCGAAACAATGCATGTGAACATGTTGTTTTGGAACAAGGTGTTCCAAAACAACATTTGAAGGGCTGCCCCCTCAGCACCCTGGCCAGGGTGCTGAGGGGTGTCCCCTGGCCAGCGCCTGCAGAGTGGGGCTGCAGGCA
>ML682021.1:7708345-7736184 GCA_007922195.1 Podocnemis expansa | reverse complement strand
TGCAGGAGGAAGAGTCACAAACTCCTGGCCTGCCGCAGCTCTCTGCTTGCTGGGCTTAAAGTGGAAGGGCTTAAGGTGGAGCCACAGGAACGCTGTGTTCCAGCTGCTGATGCTATTTTTAGGGGGCCCCAGAACACAGTGTTTTGGGGCATTCTTCTATTTTTAGGGGCCCTGGTATGCTGCCAGCCTAAAAAAATAGGTGGCCCTGTAACAGCATTCCAATGCATTCCCCCTTTTTTTAACCCCTGCCTGCAACAACCACGTTGCCAACTTATCTGCACAAAAGACACTACCATAGGATTTAATCAAGCCAGCTACTCCATCAAGGGCTCATTCACCAATGTGATTTATGCCTTCATGTGCCAGAAATGCCACCACACCTTATTATACATTGGACAAATAGAACAATCTCTGCATAAAAGAATAAATGGGCACAAAACTGACATCAGAAATCACAACATGCAAAAACCAGTAGCTGTGCACTTCAATCTTCCTAATCACTCTGTTTGTTATTAGCTGTGCTCATTCAGATGAGCAAGGCGTGAAGACTTCAAAGAGAAACAGCAGAACTAGAACTGATATGTAGATTTGATTGTGTGAAAACAGGATTAAATAGTGACTATGGATTCTTTTCCCATCACAATAGGTGATTTGACCTCATCTTCCTCTGTATGCTGTTCCCCAGAGTTTGAATCTTAACTGCTCTGATTTGCTGTTACAGTATGACCTGATCCCATGACTTACACTTCCCTGAGTTTATTTCCTCCCGTTCTGTAAGCTCCCCATCTCCAAAGCCTCTGATGAAGTGGGATTTTCTCCCATGAAAGCTCATGTGATAAATAAATTTGTTAGTCTTAGTGCCACAGGACTCCTTGCTTGTTTCTAAAAAAAGATTGTTTCCTTTTCAAGGGATGTGAAACTGGGGTGCAGGATTTTTAAATAATTTACCCAAAGCTGCCTAATGAACCAGTCACAAGCTAAGACTAGAACTCAAGTCTTCTCACTTCCAGCTCTGTATTCTAGTTGCAACTTAAAGTTAGTTTTTCACAAATATGCAAAAACTCACCCAGAAATTCACTTCTCAAAAATATTTGCTTTAGCAAAACTAAAGCATGAAAGTCTTCCTGGAAAAAAGTGAATGCAGTTAAATTAAAATTTACTTTTGAATTCCCAAAATACCAGAAAAAAACGTCTACTACTTACCCAGCTGTAAGCAGTTACAAGACCTACTGCATACACACGGACTTCCTGTATTGGCTTTGGCAACATCATGCCAAATACACTAAAACTGAGTTTGAAATTACCAGAAAAGGATATATGTACAGCTAGTCTACTTTTTTTATGAATGTATCACTCAAGCATTTTAAATACCCATTACAACTCTCATTTATATATCCTGCTTGTCACAAGCAGCACGATGCATGCCTCCCCTGTAGCATCCCTCTGCTGAGGTAGTGTGGTTCTGGATGTACTCCCTATCTTCGTTTCTCTTCTTAGAAAGCCAATAACTCCATGTCAGGGACTGTTGATGGGTGACTCATTAATTCTTTCCTTGGGGCTGGCTTATTATAAAACCTCATGCAAAAAAGAGTCCATGAATAAGTCTCTCATAAACAAGAGGTGCTTGTGGCTTTGAGAGCTTCTCCTGAAATCTGCCCTCCACCCTCTGTACCCAGTCCCCATGTGGTTCTCTCTCTCCTTATATTGGGAGCCTGGGTTGTGATTCAGCCCACTCTAAGTCTTCAGCCAGCTTCTTCCTCAGCTGTTCTCACTTGCCAGTCAGATTCAGAGGCTTCTGCAGCCTCCTCTTGCAGTGTCTGCCCTGGTGTTAGGTGAGAAGCAGCATTTATGCTAGTCCCCTTCTCCAGCTCATCTCTAGTTGACTGGGTGAGAGGGGAGCTTTACCTACCCTCTCTGGCAAGGCTCTCAGTCCAAGCCCTTAAAGAAACAGTAACAAGATAGTTTCCCAAACTATACTTGCTCCTGGATCTCTTCCACTGTTCCAGTATTCAACTCTTTAGAGAGACATGCCAGATGGCAAGATAAACCAACCATCAGGCAGTACTGTCCTTAAGGGACAAACTACTCTGTTATACCACTACAAGTACCACATGTGTGTGAGCAAATAAATAAGGAGTCCTGTGGCACCTTAAAGATTCACAAATTTATCTAAGCATAAGCTTTCATGGGCTAAAACCTACACCATCAGATGCATATGTTTGATTTCATCTTTATCCACTCCCATTCCAGTTTTTCCC
Organism: Podocnemis expansa; assembly: GCA_007922195.1. Classification (NCBI taxonomy): domain Eukaryota; kingdom Metazoa; phylum Chordata; order Testudines; family Podocnemididae; genus Podocnemis; species Podocnemis expansa. The sequence continues at coordinate 7,733,926 of ML682021.1, read as the reverse complement.
CTAAAGCCTATACCCAGAATCATATTCATTTTGTAATCATTATAAAAGTGCCTTGAGTGAGATTAAGTCCACCATTTCCTCAGAAACACAGACTTAATGGGCCAAATTCTGTGTTAACTCCTAGTTAGATCAATAGGGTTAATTCACACCAGAAATTAGTTTGGATCAGAACACTAGTAAGAACATTTTTAAACTTGAATGCGTAAAAGTAGGTGTATAAATCTGTATTTAGTTGCCTGAATATCAGTTTCAGAAGACTTCTTAGGTTTCCAAATTGCCACTTAAGAACTTAAATATCCATTTTTAGCATCCAAGTACGGATTTAGATGCTTGACTAGGCTCAATTGAAAACTGAACTTTCTGACTACCAAATCCAAACAGGATAAGGCAGCAGCAAAGTAATTCCGCATTGCCAGCTCACTGCATTGTCTATGTCATATTTACCATCTTCCAACATCCGTGTAGGTAGAAGATGCATCAGTTTAAAGGGATGGATAAATGGAATACAGATTTCCCCATCACATATCCAAGAAATTCATATTTCAAAACAGTCACTCATTACCATAATTATAAACTCTTGCAGAGCACTTCTTTGTAGAGTTATTTGTATTGCCATAGAGCTCATTCTCCACAGATTAAAATTTTAAAACCTGGATGCTTAAAGTTAAGATCACAGGTGTATTTAGGCACCTATAGGTAGAAATCGTCTTGATTCTCAATGTTGCTAAGCACCTACCGCTCTCAATGAAGTTATTAATAACTGAACAGGCTCAGCCCTCCAGAAAAAGGCATTTATTATGGAGGGTTCAGGTCATAGCCCCACAGCTAGTACTGAGATGAGTTTTGAGTTTGAGAGATTCAACAACTTTTTGGTAGGAAAGTTTTGACATAGTCTTTCTGAAGGCAAGCCACTAACTAGATGCAGCACAAATTTTGAGAATTTACAAGTAAAGTGTTAATTGATTCAGGAGTTCAAATCCATTTTTAAATGGGTCATTTAAGAAATTTAGTGTCAAATTGGCTTTCTCCTGAGTGATATCATGAACAAAGCAAGATCTTTGAATTTCCTTTCTACTTAAAAGTCACTGAAGTCTTATGCATAGGTAAGATTTGAAGAAGCTTTTGGAATTCAGGGTCATAGCTATTCTAATTCTTCATAACAAAGTTTCTGCTTCAGCAAAGGATGAAGAATTTTCTATCTTAGTACATGATAAGCTTCTAAAATGGCTACTATGTTACAGTGCTTGTCAGTGGGACTAGGCTAGAGGTTATGGAAGCTCCTTCAACCAGAGGTTGTCTAAAGGACATTAAATAACTGTCTTGTGTGGTTTAGAGATGACAAATCCTGCAGCTTGGCACGGAGTTAGACTAAATGACCCTTGCACTCCCTTCTAACCCTATGGTTCTATAACCAGGGCCAGATTAAGGGGCCCTGTGATGCCCACTTTTGTTGGGCCTCACCCTGGGTGCCCCATTGCCTATGGCCTGCCTGGGCCCCCAACTGTGGACCCTGGCCCCACACCACAGTTATCTGGGGGCAAGGTGAGGCTGTGGCCACCTGTGGTGTTCACTTCCTGCTCCCAGGCCAGCTGTTCGGCTTCAGAGGGCAGGGCCAGCCAGCTCATGGTTGCTGCACTTAAGGACCAGGGATGGGGCACCCCAAATACCAGACCACCCCATCCAAAAGTACAGAGGACACATGCCAGCCTGCCCCAGGTGTGGAGTGGGAGTGCCATGGCTGGGTGGGGTCCCTGACTCCAGGGACCCTACCCCCTAGCTCCCAGCACCCATGCCCCAGTTCCACAGGGCACCAGAAGGTGCTATAGGGCAGCAGGTCAGGGCTCCCTTTCAGGCCAGGCTGCAGCCCCTATAGCCCCTGTAAAACAAGCAAGGAGTCCTGTGGGGCATTTTTTGCTGAACTAGACTAACACGGCTAGCCCTTTGGAACCCAGCCCTCTCTACAGCAACAGAATCCATTCTCATGATTCTCACAGTATTCATCGCAGCCTCTTGACAGCATAAAGGGCCATTGTTTTTCCTAAGGTTAGCCTGAGAACTAAGGGATACCTTCTGTTTTGCCATATTATTAACAGAGTGCTCCCATGAAATACTGCGTCAGCCTCAGTTTCTCAGCTGCTCTTCCAAAGCCTTGCCTAGCCTCAAGTACTTCTGGGTAGCAGAGGTTTAGCCCCCCAGTTAGGTGGCCCACAATGGAACTCCAACCAAAACAAGTGCGAAGAACAGGATCTTTGTTTTCCTTCAGGAGATCTGCTAGGTGCCAGTCTTCTCCCATTCCTGACCTAGGCAGCCTTCTCTTCCACAGTAAGAACTTTCCATCTGCTTTCTGCCTTTCTCTCCAACTAAAACAAACAGGGAGTCCTGTGGGACTTAAAGACTAACAAATTCATTTATTGCATGAGCTTTCATGGGAGAAAATCCCATTTCATCAGATGCTTTGAAGATGGAGGAACTTACAGAATGGGACCAAAATAAATGCAGGGAAGTGTAAGTCATGGCATCAGGTCATACTGTAATAGCAAATCAAAGCAGTTGTTAAGATTCAAACACTGGGGAAAAGCATATAATGGAAGATGAAGTCAAATCACCTGTTGCAATGAGAGAAAAATCATAAGTCCCTATTAAGCCCTGAACCTTCTCTTTGAAGCTTTGATCTGGTACTGATCTGTCTGAGCACCACAATTAGTAAATTGGCAATGGAGTAATGAGGAAGATTGAAATGCTCACTCACTCTCTCCAATTGAAAGGAACAGGTTCTTTTTTTAAAGCTCTTGTCAGAAAGCCTGCTTCCTGCTCCAAGTGTCTCAGTTTGGAGTTAAGTAGCCCATGAACGTTAACCTCTCCTACCTTGTACAGAAGCTCATCTGCCCCATTGCGGGCAAATCTTCAGCAGTACAATAGCCTCTTCTGATCAACTTTCAATTACAAAAATCAAAAAGTTAAACAAAATATTTAAAATTCAAGAGCTACTTGTGTACCAGATTGACACAGCAGAGAGGGCAACAAGAATTTGAAATATGTGCAAAGGGGAAGGGTGAAGAAGGAAAAAGGAATATGGATTGTGTGCACACACATAGTCACAAAGTACTGATGAGAGTGGTAAATTAGAATGTACACTTTAGCTGCTTTGATGCTGCTCGGGCAGTGCACATTAGACATAAACCCATATGAAGTGGCCAGTGCCCTGTGGCCATTTTACACTCCAGAGCAGTATAAATAAAACAGCTATAGTGCACTGGTGAATCTTACCACAAAAAGTTAAAATGAAAAAGACTTGCGTTTAATTCTAAATGTCTTCTGATCATTAGGAAAAAAATCACATGGTAACACTCTCTCAGGGTTTCTTCTTTAATGATCTTATATAAAAATATAATAAAAAGAATTCTTGACAAAAAAGTAATGCTGAAGTGGCATAAAGGCTAAGAATTAGTGTAAAATGTATTGCAGATATATGCTTATCCTCATAACAAATCTGTTAACCCAACAAATTCACAGTAAAAGGTTATTACTCAAAGAAATCCAGTCATTTTGAAATATGAAACTGCACACTTAGAGCACACAAACATCATCTTTGCCTTACAATAGCATCATGAGAGTAAATGGATATTTTGGGCGTCTTTAGAAAATCAGATTAATCTAATGTGGGGCTACCAACAATAAAATGCCTTAAATACACTGTCATTTCTGGGCAACATTACGGTTATTTGGCTACTCTAGCAGTGCATTTTTAAATATTAACATGTCTGTATTTTTCCCCAGCTCTAATAAGTGGACTTTCTGGGTTTATGCTGCTTGTTTTGTGGTTAATTACAACATACCTCTGATGTATTTTATGCTAAATCACTACTGGTATATACTCAAACTCCATAGTCAGACAAAACCTGGGAATACAGAGGTGTAATTAGACATTTCATATATAGGCATCTATACATAAATTTAGCAGGTTCACTTTCAGCAGCACCCAAGTAAAAACAGTCTCTGTGACTAGAAATTTATAGTTTAAGGTCTCTACTCTAGAAAGAGAGAACCACATCAGATGTGCCCATATGTAGCCCTATTGAGATCAGCAGGATTCCAACAAGCACTGGGATCTGGTTCTCTTTCCAGGTTTGGGGTGTTAATAGACAGACTTCTCAGATAGCACAGTATGAGAGGTGATGCAAGCTGCACAAACTTAAAAAAAAAAATTAATCACACCTTAACTGTTTACTAGGTTTAGTTTAATTACCAGAGACTAATTCACATGCATTTTATGTTTTTCTTGTCAAGTGCTTTAATTTTGAAGTGTTTGAAAACATTGCCTTTGTCTCATGTTTTAATAATATGGCCTATTTCTGAGGCTATATTTTACTGTACCTAGCTCCCTCCTAAAAATGAAAATAACTTTCTTGGTTGACTATTTCAGGACTGTTGGAATAAATCTCTCACTCACAATATCATTGCTCAGTAACAAAGGTGAGCACCACCAATTTTAAAAATGTATAACAAAGTAAAGATGCCCATTGGTATCATTTCAAGTCTCTGCAAGCTATTTTACACACATTTATCTCCCAGCAGTCTCTGAGATTGTATGGATGAGCCGTTATTTATGTCAAAGTAATCTATCATTCTTTTAGGCTATTCAGCTCAAGAAGACTGAGATTGGTGCACTTTTGCAATTATTATATGCTGGGAGCAATAGTCTTTGCTAGACATACATCCATATTAAAGAAGAATTACAGTCCATTCCATTTTATGAACAGCAGATGCAGATCTCAGCTCTGTGCAAGTTGTCAACACAACAGTCAGTTGACCAAAGTTTGAGTGATTCTTCCTGAACTCCGATGGCCTATTTTCATATCATACATTTCCTCTGTTCACATTTGGTTGTGCTGAATTCACTTTTTGAAAGTGCAAAAGGTTGTAAGTTTAACTGTACTGTCTCCTGTAACTCCCTGCCTGGTCTTTAAACAGCCTACAAGTGGCAGATTACTACAAACATGAAGATCATAAATATCTAATATGGCTTTAGAGCACCCTGTGTGCTATCATTTTTCCATTTCCATCCAGAACAATAAAAGTAATAAAAAGGATTGGACATTGACTGTCTGAGCTGTTCATTTTGGTGAATATCAAAGAAAAAAAATCATCATCCATTTGGATAATCCATCAAGACAGTTTCTGAACCACACACATATAGCTACAAGTCATCTTTAATTCAGAAGAACTGCAGTTTGGATGTGGTTTCAATTAGGGATGCTCACTTGGTTCATTTTAATCTCTGAACCATTGCAAATTCTAGAGCTAAGGTTGCAAGACTCATTTACAACCCTCCAATTTTCATTTTTTTATAAAAGCTTCCCATAATCCAGATGTATTTGCTTTTTTTTTTTTTTGCACACAGATCTCAGAAAAAAAGCAGATTTAAGTTTTCGAACTTTACATGTAATAATTTCATGGAAGGACAATCACTGTCAGCTTGAAACAAATGTTTGAACGATAAATGGATATCCAGTTGAAAAATGTGTTGTGCACATGGGCAGTCAAACTCCCAATGACCTCAGTGCAGCATCTCAGATGAAGAAAGTTAAGCACAGGCTTACATGTTTGCAGGATTGGGGTGTTCATTTTTAAAAATGCCAATTTCCTACAGCCTTATGAAATTATGCCATATTTTTCACAACTGTATTGTTGTAGCTGATAATTGTGATTTTTCCAGAGAGAGAGAAGTGATGCAAACTATTTGTGAAATTCCTTCAGGTGGCATCTAAGACTTTTCTTCCCATCATTTTAAAGAAAGGAAATTAAACGTAAAAAAATGTTATTGCAATATTAAGTCTACTCAGTTAGTTATCAAGAAAAATAATAAACTTTTCATCACAGAATTAATTCAACCACATTGTAGATTTATATAAATTGTGGCATACCACTGTTGTGTTCAGCCTTGTACCAATCAGACTTTTTGACTCTGATCCAAAACTCACTGACTTCTTTGGAATTGGATCCAAAGAGTTGGAAGAGAAGTATGAGACCTAAAGAACATTGGCAGTATATTTTTGATAATTTTATTATACAAACAATGGACCAATTTTGGAATTTACATGAGAAATATCAGTGTTGAGCAAACACTTCCACAGTGTGGAGTCATTTCTTACTAGAAAGAATGTCTTGAATTAACTATCTTCCCATCTTTGATTGTGCAGCCCATCTTCCAGTGTACAACTCAATGACAATTGTACAAAATTACTTTGGCAACTATAACAATTCCTCAGTAGAAAAGGATGGCCCTTCTTCATTGCCAGCCACTTCCATAGGCACTCAGATTCTGTCTGTAATGAAGAGTTTGTATGCCTACAGAATAAGTGGCTAGAAGCCTGAAAGAACATCCAACAATGCGTCTTACAAGAGATCCAAGGAATCACAAGACTCGTAAAATTACTGAAGGTTGATTAAGAGCAAATGAAAACAGAATTTGACCAAGTACATCCACTAAGCATGCTTTAACACTGCAAGAAAAACCCTGACTTTACAATTTTAGATGAACTTTTCTTTTATATGGAGTGTGAGATTCCATACTATTATGAGAAGTGAAGCTCTCTGGATACTTTGAGAAAAGCTCAAAGTTTATATAGCAAATTACCTTTCACTGTAGGGAATCAGAATAAGGTCTTAGCTAGCAGTGTGAAATTTATTCCTATGTGATAGTCTTAATCAGATTATTTATTCTTTCAACCTGCATTTTGCCCATGATCTCTCAAGGAGCAGCAAAACTGTAATGCACTGGAGTGCAAGAAGGTGGTTGTCTGGGAGCATCTCTGTTGCAATACTGAATTTGCTTCTGAAGAATGTAACACAATGTTCCTCACTTCAAAGTCAGTACTGACAAATTTTAAAATTTAAAGAAAAACTTAATTTAAAATGTAGACATAGGATCCAGAAAACCATACAAAATAGATATTGTAATGAAAAAAGACCCCCTTCTATAGCTATGATAGAGGCCACCTTTACCTGTGAAGTCATTTCAATAGCAGGGGATTGCCAGAGCATAGGAACACACCCACCACAATTGCTATGGCAGGTTGAGCAGCCCTCGCTTTCTGCCTCCCTCCTTGCAGCAGGGGCTTTCTCTTGCCACATCCTTACCTACTTCATTTGGGAGATGGCAGTGTCACGAGCCCTACTCGATGCTTGGTCATAGCACCCCTGCCTTCATAAGGTTCCAGGAGCAACCCCTCCCCCACACACACTTCTTTCTTCAAGGAACCATGATTCTCCTCCACTCAATGGGATCATCCATGGGTCAAGAAGTAGCCTGAACTGCCTTCAAGAGTGAGTGTTAGAAGAAAGACAGCCCTCTGATCACACAAGGCAGCTAGAAAGCAAGTACCACAGCAAAGAGAATGTCTCATAATATTGCTACATATTCTCTAGCCATTTGTGGATTCTTTGCTTCCAAATAAATGAGTAAAAATGGGTTCACCGCTACTCCTGCAAGCAGGAGTCAATATTCTTTGTACCCTATTAGTGACTCTTAAAACCAAAAAAAAAAAAAAAAGGAAGCCTCACTTAGTCAGGTATCTTCAGTTTAAACAACATATCCAATAGTTATTTAATGGGTCTATTGCTATTGAGCGTCAGAACCAAGTTTAGAAGACTAAAGGTGAAGAGAAAGATGAGAAAAAGTGTAAGTCCTCCATTCAGTGGGAAAGGAGGCTAAAATGGATGACATCAAGAAAGTTAAGGTGGATAATGCCTATTTTGCTTTAGTCTTCACGAAAAAGGTAAATTATGGCCAGATATATAACCCAATACTAACAAGAGTGAAGAAACCACAACCAAAATAGAGACAGAACAGGGTAAAGAATGTTTACATAGACTATATTCAAGTCTAGAGACCTGATGAAATGTTTCCTAAGTAAGGCACCTAAGCAGCCACCTGAAACAGTCTTTGAGATCTCATGGAGGATGGATGAGCTTCCATGAAAAGGGCAAAACAATAGCTGTAATTTAAATAGGGAATAAAGAGGTCCAGGAGAAGTATAGATCAGTCAGCCTAATTTCAATACTTGGAAAGATTCAAATTGACTGTTTAATCATTTGTTCCACTAAGCAACTAGACGGTAGAAGTGTAAGTAATAGCCAGCATAGAATGTCAAGAACAAATTATGCCAAACTAATATACCAGTAATTCTCTTCTTTAACACAGAGGATAAAGGGAGAGGCAGTAGACATGATATATCTTGATTTTAACAAGGCTTTTTACATAGTCCCCACACGATACTCTCATAAGCAATATAGGGAAAAGTGGTCTACTTGAAGTTACTATCAGATGGTTGAAAACTGCTTGAAAGATTATACTCACTTAGAGTACAATTATCAGTTGTTTTCTGGCAGGGGAAAGAAGCTGGAGCCAGGGACATACAGAAGCTCTGTATGAATGTGGAGGACATGGAGAAACAGGAGGAATTGTGAGGGCAGTACTGAGAATGGGGGAGAAGAGAACTATAGGCTAGGAAGGGTGGGGAAGGTGCCTTTTGCTTCCCCTTCTCAGTAACTGACACCTTATGTATCCCTTTTCCCCCATGTAGGTGCTGATACTCTGTCCCATCCCCTACCTCAGTATGACAGCTAGTGCACACACACCAGCCCTTACCCCAGGACATGGAAGGCAGTACCAGGAAGAACCAAGTAGAAGCCAGACTGATCTCATGTACCACAGGGGTCACTCCAGGAAAACTTGATCCCATTCTCATTGCCACCGTTAGGAGTAGGCACTATGACTTTACAAAAGCATGTGGTAGGAAGAACTGGCTGCAGGCAGTCTAGAACCCACTTCACCAAAATACACAGCTAGGAGCATGTGACTCTCCTTTGTCTTTTGTGACCTTATTTTAGTTCTAATAAAGCCTTAGTTCTCAGTAGGGCCATTTCTGGGGGGCAGGGCCACTCAGCCTACAGGGAGCCCCTGTGTCCCCCACACTGGGGGGGTGGCTGCTCCACCTCTGGGTGCAGGATAGGCTGGCCCAGAGGCCAAGCCCTGCACTCCTGCCCCTACCCTGCTTGCCATGGAAGGCAGTGGGGTGGGAAGGGAGCAGCATGGCAATAGGGGGGCAGTGGCACAGGGCTCACAGAACCACATGGCTTGGAGTGGTCACCCCACTCACCCCTCCACAAAGGATGGCCCTGCTTCTAAGCATCCAGACTGTGCCATCTTATTGTGAATCCACAAGACAACACAGCTGGTCCCACCGCACACATGCATGTGAATAGGTACGATATAGCCAAGTATTGTAACCTGAGATTTTTGCCATCTCATTAGTATCACAGAAAATCCTAGTTGGATAAAGACGTGTATGGGTAGAAAATAGTGTAAGGCAATCTAGTAGAAATTTTATGTTAAAATAAAGCTGACAAACAGCATAATATGTAATAATTAGTGGTAGAGAATTCATAAGTTGTCATTTGGAAATGTTTAAATAGAGGTGGTATCTAAAGGGCATTCAGCAAGTAAAATGGAGAGATCATAGGTTTAGCAGATTCCATAGGTGTATCTCTTTCAGCAGATTCAACAGATATATCTTTTGGAGAAAGTAGGTCAAGATGGAGGAAGATTTTGAACTTTTGAACTCACTCAGTCCCCCTCCCATCAAGTATTTTAAGGTGTCCACCCTCTGTCAAAAGACCCATCAAAAGTATTGATTTTTGATCAGGTGGAAGGTGAAATCACCCTTTTTCCAATTGGGTGGAAATGAGATCACACCTTTGGATTGGTCAAGAGAGAGATGAGAGTGATAAGAGAGTGAATAAAAGGCAATGCCCAGCAGTCAAACTTCGGAGATCTCTCCCACTCCTTACTGGGTTCCACTGGCCTCTGGCTATGTTCCCGCTGCACTAAGGAGTCTCACTCACACTCATCCCTAGAAAGAGTAACAACGTCTCTAGTGGAACTGGACGAGCTAAGTTGTGGGACTTAGTCTCACAAGGGCACTCTCCGATACGAGCTAAGTCACGGGGCTTAGTCTCATAAGGGCATTCGCAAGACTTAGTCTCTGAGCGGTGACTCAGGACTTAGTCTCTGAGCTGGGTCCTGGACTTAGTCTCAGAAGGGCACTCTGATCTCTCACTCTCATACACTCTCAGACAAGGTGCCAACCGAGTCCTGCGTATAGTCTGTGAGCAACGATATACTCTCAGACGAGCAGCCAACCGAGTCCTGCGTACAGTCTGTGAGTAATGAACTGATACTTTGTAAACTCCAGCAGCTGCACCTGCAAGCCTTCGAGAACATTCCAAGCTGCTTTAAGTTCCAGTTTCCACGGCGACCGCAGCAGAGCTGACCGGACAGAGAAGACAGAAGAGAAGAGAAGAAATGAGCAGAGCCACACCCCAGCAGACTGATTTCTTTTTCTTGCAACTTTGGGGTAAGAAAATGGTCCCAAGAAGGGGAGAAAAGTAGTCAGAACCTTAAGATTGTTAAATTGTTATAGTGCTGACAAGGGGCCCAATCCTTACCTACTAATTTTATGCTGACGAGTAAGCAATCAGAAAGAGTGAAACAAGAGACCCAGATTAGATTCCAAAGGAGTTATATTAAGAGCTGAGATCTCTTCACCCAGCAAATGCCTGATCCCCACTTGCTGAATGTTCCTTCTGTATACCTAAGTATTGTCAATGCTTTAATTGTATAGAATAGTTTCAATGTATGCTATTGTTGGGCTATCCATGAGAGAAGTAAGAATTATTTGTTACCCCTCAGAATAGATATTTATAATAAACCTTTCATTGGTTTCTGAAAAATCCTTAGCTTTGAGTCCTTTATTGATTCGAGTCTGTGCTTGATCGGCGGGCTGTAGCCGTACTCACCACTCGGGGCTTTTGCCGAACCCTCGGGCGCCACGGCATTTGTCCGTTTGAGTGAAAAATGGTCCCACCCTCATTGCCCCAAAAGCTTTAAATCAGAAATTAGGGTCCAGACTGCTGGACAGTCTATAAATTGGCAAACTGATCGGCAACAGGGAATGTTCGGAATAACTTGTGATAGATTTTTCAGGGTAACAGTGTCATTCAGCTATTCAATAGATCATTAATGACTCAGATAATGGAGTAGAGAGTATCTTATTTAGCCTCCAGAAGAGAAGACTGAGGGGGGATTTGATAGCAACCTTCAACTGCTTGAAGGGGTCCTCCAGAGAGGAGGGAGCTTGGCTGTTCTCAGTAGTAACAGAGGACAGAACAAGGAGCAATGGTTTCAAGTTACAGCTGGGGAGGTCGAGGCTGGATATCAGGAACAAATTTCTCACTAGGAGGGTGGTGAAGCATTGGAATGGGTTGCCTAGGGAGGTGGTGGAATCTCCATCTTTGAAGATATTTAAGGTCTGGTTGGACAATGCCCTGGCTTGGATGATTTAGTGAGAGTGGTCCTGCTTTTAGCAGGGGGGTTGGACAAGATGACCTCATGAGGTTCCTTCCAACCCTATGATTCTATGTTTATAAAATTTGCAGATGACACCAAGCTAAGAGAGGTGGCAAGTACATTGGTGGACAGGATTAGATTTCAAAAGTACTTTGCCAAATTGGAGAACTGATCAGAAATCAACAAGATGAAATTCAATAAAAACCAATGAACTTTGTACAGAAAAAGACCACATACACTCCTATAAAAAGGGGGGGGGGGAGAATGGCTAGATGGCAGTACTGCAGGAAAGGATCACAAATTGAATATGAATCAGTCAGATATAGTTGCTAATATTCCAGGGTTGTATTTAACAGGAATATCATATTCAAGATGAAGGAGACAGTTGTCTGGCTCTTCTCAAGTACTGTGTCCATTTCTGGGAACCATACTTTAAGGAGGACAAATGGGAGAGACTCCAGTAAACAGCAACAAAGTGACCTCTGAAGATTTTGAAAAACAAAACAAAACAAAACAAAACTGAGCATGAGGAAAGAAGACTGTGGGGCAAAGTCAGGGGAAGGGAAAGGAAGCTGATTAACAGTCTTCAAACACATTAAAGGCTGTCATAAAGATGTCAGTGATCAATTTTTTCTCCATGACCACTGAAGGCAGGACAAGTAGTATGGACTTACGTTACAGCAAAGGAGGTTTATATTAGATATTAAGAAAACCTTTTTAAGTCTAAAGGTATTAAAGCTTTGGAATAGCTTCCTATGTATACTGTGGAATGGCTATCAAAGAACATGTTGGAGAAATACCTCGTCTGGGTGATCTAAGTTTACTTGGTCTTGGCTCAATGCAAGGACTGGACTCTATGACCTCTCAAATTCCTTTCCAGCTCTTTATCTCTATGACACTAAAGCTGGGTGAAATTTCTCAAAGGAATTTGATTTATTTATTTTACCAAAACGTGGTTCCCTTTTTTAAGCCTGAAACAACTTTTTGTTTCAAGTTCTATGTCAATTTTATTTTTTTAAATGTTTAAAAACCATCAACAAGTGAAATGTTTCATTATGGGTTGAATGACATATTTCATTTAGTCCAAAGTTAATCGATTTTGACAAATTTGAAAAAATGATTTGGGTCAACCCCAAAATGAAAATTTAATTCAATTTACAGTGCAGCCAGTGAACCAAAATACAAAGGTAGCAGAGTTGTAACTCTACTATTAGGATCATTACCTTCCTGTTACTTTACTTAAGGTCAGTCACAGAGTTATAGGAATCTAATACAATTAACACTACAACATTGATGCACATTCTTCCACCTCAGTGTTTTAATAGGGAATAGTCTATTAATCCACTCCTCGGACAATTAATACATTAATTAATGTGCTGACAGGCATTTTGTGAGAGATTCATCTCTGTTTGAGCCAAGTGAAATATTTGTCTTTCTGCTGTGTTTTCCAAGTATATACAACATATTTAAGAGTTTTACTGTCCAATTCAGTAACTACACTCAATATTAAAGTTTAAAATTCACCTTCTAACACAGTTCTCATGATGATTCAAACAGGAACTGGCAGAGGAGTATAGGCGATCATAAGGGTGGTATTGTAAGAGACCTAGCTGGCACCACTATAATTACGGTTTTATCAATTTCTACATGGTACACTCTTTTTGAGGGGTTTATAACTTGAATGTAAAAAGTGTTTTCTGAGTCTATCTCGGCATACAAAGTCTTAACTTGACAGCAAATATATTTGTAAACAAATATGCAAGAAAAAGTAAGTCTTTCTAATGATCAAACTTGATATATTATGCATGGTGAAGCTTGGTTTATTTTTTGAAGTTCAGTACTTTTCAAAGCATCTTTTAATTTATTTTTTGAGTTCCTATTCTCTATTTATTAATATAACAGGTAGCAGTAACAGTTTCCTTTGTAATAAGGTTTTTCACCAACGGCTATTAAGGCATGCTAAGGCTTAATTAATTAATGCCTTTAAAGTACTCCCTGTGAGGTACATTGTAACACAATAGAAGTTAAGTGACTTGTGAGCCTTTCAAAGCCAAAACAGTAACCTGGACTCCTGACTTAGTTATTCATTCTAACCAATAAACAACAATGTCTCAAAAGCATAAACAGAAGCAGTGCCCTCTTCAACAGCTTTTCAAGGAAAAGGTATATTTCATTTTCAACTGGTCTGTGGTGTAGCATATTCATCCCTGTAACTTGTAGGCCTTTGTCTTTGTACTGCATCTTTAGGACCCAGTTCTACTGAGAAGGCTTGAGTCAACATTATTGAAGCTGGTGTAATGACTCCCATTGGGTTCAATGGATTGGATTAGGACTGAAAGCAAATGCCAGAGATTGTCCCTCCAGGAGATCTTAGGTGCTCAGGGAACTTTCTATTTTACCTTCCTTTTGCCTGGAGCATGTCATATAGGAGTTATTTGTGTTACAGAAGAACCTTAGAGGTGCCATCTGAAATCAGGAGCCCAGCCTCATTAGGGGTCTGTACAAATTTGATGAAGGCCATTTTGGAGATTGGGAGAGGGAAACATTATAAACTGACCAACAGGGTATAAACACCTTGCAAGAGATAGTCCCTATTCTGAAGAGTTTGACATTTAACCAGACATGGGGTGTGAAGGGGAAAAAAAAAAATTCACAGTGCATTCAAGTCACTTCACCAAAAGCAACTTAGAATATCTGTTGCGAAACCAGGAAAAGACTTCACGTTTCCTTAGTGCAGTCCAATGCTCAAGCTACCCTGACTTCATGCCACCTATGTTTTCCTACCACACCCTTTATATATGTGAGTACCCGGGGGCAGATGTGCAATGGGCAACAGAACAGACCATTTTCTGGTTCATCTCAGTCCCAAGACACCATGTCAGCTGACATTAGTTAAAGCAGTTTTTGGCCAAGCACATAACTAGGGGAAGCCATAAGATAGAGTTGTTGGCCTGTCTTGCTTAAGCTACTCAGATCTGTCTCCTAAATAAGTAATGTCAGTAGGGCTCATAAGATCCTGAAGTATATCCTCTACTGATTTTGCATGTCTTCTCTCTCTGCCTCTCAGATAGAGCTCAAGGATTCTTACCCGTCTGGAAGTGAGACTTTTCCAAACCCTGAACTCATAGACTTTAAGGTCAAAAGGGACCAACATGATCATCTAGTCTGACCACCTGCATAGTGCAGCCACAAAACCTCACCCACCCACTCCTGCAATAAACCTTTATCTTATGACTCAATTATTAAAGTCCTCAAATCATGATTTAAAGACTAAGATGCAGAGAATCCACCAGCAAATGAGCCATGCCTCAGGGGAAAATCTACTCCCAACCCCAAATATGGCAACTAGCTAAACTCTGAATATGTGGGCAAGTCTCACCAGCCAGTCACCCAAGAAAGACTTCTTTGCAATATCTCAGAACCCACCCCATCCAACCTCCCTTCTCAGGCCACTGGCATATCCACCACCAGTAGTCAAAACTCAGTTAATTGCCAGACTAGGCCGTCCTATCATACCATCCCCTCCATAAACCTATCAAGCTCATTTTTGAAGGCAGTTATGTTTTTTGCCCCCACAGCTCACCTTGGTAGGCTATTCCAGAACTTTACTCCTCTGATGGTTAGCAACCTGCATCTAATTTCAAGCCTAGATTTCCTAATAGAGAGTTTCTATCCATTTCTTCTTGCATCCACATTGGTGCTATACTCAAATAGTTCCTCTCCCTTCCTGGTATTTATCCCTTTCAGTTAGGCTAAACAATCCAGGCTCTTTTAAGTCTCCTCTCATAAGACAGTTCTCCATTCCATGGATTATCCTTGTAGCCATTCTCTGTACTTGTTCCATTCTGAATTCATTTTTCGTAAACATGGGGGGATCAGAACTGCACACAGTTTTCCAAATGTGGTCTCACCAGAACCTTGTGTAATCGTATTAACAAATCCCTCTCTCCCTACTGGAAATACTTCTGATGCATCCTAGGACCGCATGAATTTTTTCACAGCCACATCACATTTGCAGCTTATAATCATCCTGTGATCTATCAGTAGTCCCAGGTCCTTTTCCTGTTCAGTCGCTTGCAACTGATGCGTTCCCAACTTATAGGAAAAATTCTTGTTATTTCTCCCTAAATGCATGACTCCCCATAGGCTCAATACTTGTCACAAGCAGAAACTTCATTCTCTGGCCACAGCTCCTGCTGCTGATGACTTTTCAAGTAGAGTTGAAGAATAGTATAATTCAATTCATGAGAAGCACTGATCACAGCTCATGCCCCTAAGATAGCATGGGAGAGGACAGGGACCCTGGAGCCCCTAGAAACTGTGGGGCTGCAGGGCTCCCCTAGCCTACCCATTTTGGGGGAAGAGAGAAACTGTGTCCATTCTAACTGAAAGCATTTATTTGCTTTATGGATGCTCCTCCCATTTTGAAATATAATAGGACAATGTGTTAAAACCCAGGGGCATTAATGTGAAGTAACCCAGTATGGTGGGAATGCTTTGCATATTTTCTTATGTAAACAAGTAATAAATGACAGAAAGACAAGGCAAAAAAAATCTAGGATCTATTTACCAGAATATTGCTCTCTTGAGTGTGGGAAAAACCAGCAAAGTAGTTCATATGACAACTTTCAGACAGCTGTATACAATTTTGTTGTGACAGTATAAACCCCAGGATATTAGAGAGACAAGGTGGGTCAGATAATATCTTTTAATGGGCCAAATTCTGATGGTGAAAGTCAAGCTTCTGAGTGTATACAGAGTTGTTCTTCAAGTCTGGGAAATTAACTCAATGTATCACTGTTGCATACAAAGTTTGAACAGAGTGTTTAGCATAAGTAGTTAAGTTCCAAAGGGGTAACCATATTAATCTAGTTCAGCAACACAATCAAGGACACCTGTGGCACAATTTGTTAGTCGTTAAGTGCCACAGGACTTCTTGTTTGTTTTAGTGTAAGTAGTTAACACATATTTCAACAGACCATTCAAGGTGAAGTAGCCTGCTAACACCTCTCCAATCACAAGGAAGATTAAGGGCAGGAAAGCAATGGGGGAGAGGGGAGTGGCTTACAGATCACAGAATCATAGAAACGGGAAGGAACCATGAGAGGTCATCGAGTGCAGTCCCTTACACTCATGGCAGGACCAAGTACCCTCTTTGTAATCATAGTTTGTTGTAATAAGTCATAAATCCAGTGTCTATTTTGTCCCTGATTTTTAATATCTAGCAAAGTTATGTGTTTCAGCTCTCAGGCTCATCTTTAAAATGTGTCGTACAGGATGAGGCCTTGTGACAGTTTTAATGACTAACAAATGTATTTATCGCATGAGCTTTCATGGGAGAAATCCGACTTCATCAGAACCTTGAAAATGCAATGGTGCCTTGAAATTTGTGTTAACTATTTATGCTAAACAGCATGTTCAAACCTTATATTTGTCTATGATATTTTGAGTCAGTCCAGGTCTACACTATAGGCTGATATTGGGATAACAATTGCTCAGGGATATGAAAAATCCTCACCTCATGAGTGACAGTGTTATACTAACCTAACCCACCACACAGGCAGCTCTACATCCAGGGGAGAAGCTGTGCTGTCTGTTGGTGAAGTGGATTAAAACTTTGTCTATGCCAGTGGTTGTCAACCTTTTGTGGGTTGCAACACAGTTGGCAGCATATTGGGACTCTACCGAACACACCAGCCCACTCCCCCCAGGCCAAATCCGACCATCTCCTGCTCTCCATGACACACTAACCACTGTGTGCTGACACAGTAATGTGTCCCGACACGATGGTTGAGAACCACTGGTCTATATTACCCCTTACATTAGTATAACTTATGTCAGTCAAGGGTATGACTAAATTAACCCTCTCAGCAATGTAAGTTCCACCAATATAAGAGGAAGTGTTGACAGCAATACATCTGCGGGAAGCTCCCATCAACAAAGCTACTGTTGCTTGCCAAAAACAGATTAATTGTGTTAACAGGAGAGCTCTCTCTTGACAGCTTAGAATGGCTACACTAAAAAACTTTGAGTGACATAGCTGCACTGGTACATACAGCTAAGCTCTCTGGTGTTGACATAGCTTGATGAAGTGGGTTGGAGCCCATGAAAGGTTATGCCCAAAGAAATCTTAGTCTTTAAAGGTGCCACAGGATTCGTGTTGTTTTTAGTGTATAACAGACTAACACTCTGGAAATTTTCACTACGATTGAGTGAAACTATAGGAATAAATGTTGCTGAACTCAGGCTGTTTCTGTTCCACAGCAGTTCTATAAGGGCTCTTTCTGCCATTAACATCTTGGAAAGATCAGGGGTAAAATTCAGCTGGGGTGAGCTGCAGTGGGAGGTATTTACATCATTCTGACTCTACTTTAGATTCTTATTCTACCCATGTTATCAGCTAGTTTGGACACTTGAACCAGCCTGGAGTTTCATTGACTTCAATAGTGGACTTCAGTGGAAAAGCAGAACTCTAAAATGTATGAGGAAATCTTTTGAATTACCTGGGCATAATTCAAAAGACCAAAACAGCAACCACCAATTGTATCCTTTCAAATTCCCAAATGTCATTGTTGCTCCATTACAAGGAAGGATTGTAGAGTCCAAGGATAGAGAGTTCAAAATAAATGGTGTAAAAACTATTATAATTCAACTAATGCCACCAGCACCACCACCACCTAGAACCTTAGTGCTTTCAAAGTTGAAATTGGATCTCCAAGAGTTGGGTGAACTGATTTTGCTCTTTTCCCTTAGATGTGTCTTTTCAGGGTTAAAATTGTTACAAACTCCACTGTAATTTCTCAGTAATCTGAGACGATAGCCACTAATGCCGTTTTGAGGTTGCTAAGAATTCCTGCTACTGGCAATCTTCCATCAGTCTTGTTAAGAAAGTTGCCACAGTTTTACCACAAATAGTAAATGTGTGGCAAATACCAGAATTTGCATACAATTGCCATTAGCTTACCAAAGTAATCATTTTTCTTAACAGTGCCTCTCTAAAACTGCTTCAGTGCTGGATTTCAGACAATTCAGTCTACTATTCTGAAAAGAACTTAAATGTGCAACTTTTTAAAGTAGAAATCATTACTTAATCTGCTTCAAGATCATTCCCATTATCATCTGCAAGACTTGAAAAAACTAATTCTATACTTGCTTTTTGGATTTTGTACTGCTCTTCCCACAAAAATATTGGAAGCATTTTTAAGACAACAACATTTAAGGACAAGCTATTTTGTTAACATTATTAAAATGCACATTCAGCAAATTGATTTGGCTGTGTTATCTCGTACATTCATCCAGCTACTGAGTACTCATATTAAAATGCTAGTAGTTCCTATGAAAAAACATGCCAAAGCAACCTACTTCATATGAACACCTTGTAGGATGTTTAAAGTTTTCATGTTCAAAAATAGCATTCTACTTTACTTGTGCTTTATGTTGATATTCACTCTATCTTATAGGAAACAAAGATATAGACAGTAAATGAAAAAATCTAGAACCATGCAAAACCTGTGTGACCACTATTCAAATAAATGTGAAACTGGTTTTGTTTCAGATTTAATTACAAGGGAGAAATTCAGTCAAGGTCACTTGGCTAATTAATTTGGGCTACATTGAGAACCATGTCATTATTATGGTGTTGTGAGGAAGCAGACTTGGCGTATGTCTACACTAGGAGCTTAAGTCAACTTATGGAGGCTTAAGTCAACTTAAGCAAAGCCCTGGCCACATTTGGCATTTATGAAATTGACTTAAGGGCTTCTTTAAGTCAACTTAATAATTCTCACTCTTTAAGTCAACTCAGGCATTAAGTCAACTTTACTAAGCTGACTTAATGCAATGTGGCCATCTAAGTTGACTTAAGGAGCCCTATGCAATAACATGTGCCTGCTTAAGTCGACTTAGTAAAGTCAACTTAAGAAAACATTTTTGTTACAACACTTTCAACACCCAGCCATAAGATTTTTTCATTTACTGTCTGTATCTTTGTTTCCTATAAAATAGAGTGAATATCAACATAAAGCACAAATAAAGTAGAATGCTATTTTTGAACATGAAAACTTTAAACATCCTACAAGGTGTTCATATGAAGTAGGTTGCTTTGGCATGTTTTTTCATAGGAACTACTAGCATTTTAATATGAGTACTCAGTAGCTGGATGAATGTACGAGATAACACAGCCAAATCAATTTGCTGAATGTGCATTTTAATAATGTTAACAAAATAGCTTGTCCTTAAATGTTAACCAACTTTATTAAGTCGACTTAAGAGTAGTGGGGACTCACTAAGCTGACTTAATAAAGTTGATTTTAAGTAGACTTTATGAAGTCGACTTAACAAAACCCTGTATTGTAGATGTATACTTGCTGATCTCGCACTCACCCCCTCCTTAATTTTCTGCACCTTTTGAAGCAGGCCCCTCTATTTAGACCAGGCGTCTCAAATATGCAACATGTGGCCCACAGAGTTACCTCCTGTGGCCCACAAGAAAAGCCAAAATTCAGGGGGCCCCAGCCCGTGGCCAGCTTTTCAAGCAGCTAACACCCAGCCGGCTGGGAGCTGGCAACCGGGCTGTCGTCTCCTGCCTTCCACCCAGGGTCCTGCTGCCACTGGCAGCACTTTCAGACCAGGCCACACAGGTCTCCCTCCACCCCCACTCCCCATGACCACGCTGCACCCTGCTCAGGGTGGAACAGAAGCATTTCACCTTGCCTCTACGCCAGACTTCTCCACCTCAAGAGCAGAGCAGCCAACTGGGTGGCAAGTACATGGGGCCAGGCGTCTCTGGGCTGGCACTGATCTGCTCCACACACATCAGGCCCAGGTCAGGGCTGGCCCTCACTAACAGCACGGCCTCAGCTGGCCAGGGCACTGGTGACGGTGAAGGGCCTGCTCCCACTGGTGGCTTGGGGTCCCTGGCCACAGACGGCAGCAGTGGCCTTGACCAGCTCCAGGGTAGGGCTGGCTCCCAGAGTGCAGGTGGGAGCCAGCCTATGGCTGCTTGCCTCCCCTCTGGGGTTGGGGTTGCAAGCAGCCCCTTCTTTTAATTTCTTTCTCCCTCTTCCTTCCTTGTTTTTTTTTCCTTTCTCTTCCTTCCTATCTTTTTTCCTTCTTTCTTTTTTCCTCTTTTCCTTCCTTGCTTCTTTTTTCTTTCTTTCTCTTCTTTCCTTTCTCTTCCTTCTCTCTTCCCTTCCCTCTTCCTTTTTCTCTCTTCCTTTCTTCTCTCTTTCCCTCCTTCTCTCCTTCTTTAAAAAAACTTTCTAAAAATTTATTTTAATTAAAAAGCTTTCTAAAAATTAAATTTCAATTAAGAATTTGTACAACTTCAACTAATTAAACTCAATTAATTAATTCTATGTACAGTCACTTTGAATTCAATTAATTATTTTATTTTATTTTAATTAAATAAACTGGTGGCCCCGCTGTATGAAAAAGGTTTCAGTAATTCAGCCCTTGGGCCAATATCTGAGTCCTCATGTGATCCTCATCATAATTTTAGTTTGAGACCCCTCATTTAGACCCTATTCCTCAAATTAGATGGGGTACAAGTGTCCAAGAGAGTAAGACACAGTACAGTGAAGGGGCAGAGGCAGAGAAAATCAGGACAGGCTGGGGTTATTCCTCCCCTCCCTACTCCATGGAATTATATTGTCAGTATTGCTGAAGGTGAGAGGCTCATCTGTCTCACTGCTGGATTATACATAGAGGAAGGCTATGACTCATACACACTCACACCACATCCCTTCTTCCCTGAATTAACAAAATGTGGGAGGAGGAAACAAATACAAACTGAGGTTTTCTCCTTAGGAGCAGTTCACAGACTCCTGTAGATTCAGTCATTTTCCTGCATACATAGTGAATAGTTTTGACAAGAGTGAAGGGCAACAGAGCATTTTTTTTAAACTTCCTGGTTGTGCCAAGGATCAAAGCTTGGTCTCTGAGGTTTAGCCTCTAACATACTCTAGTCGGTTTTCTGTTGTGCAATCATACCCACTATGGTGGGCCTTTTTATCTTAGTTTGATTTGATTCGATCAATAGACCCCAGGCTTTTGGAATCCATTTTTTCAGCTATTTTAACAGAGAATTCATCACTGATCCCCTCCAATAGCCCAAGAATCTTAATATTTTTTCCTATGGCCCCTATTTTTCATGATTTCCCTTTTCTTGTCAGTGTTTTGACAGGAGACCCCCCCCCCCCCACAAGGGGGGAAGGCTCTCCTCCTAGCACTGCACATTCTCCTCAAGGCTGGTTGTTCTAAAGACCATGCCTACAATGGGTATTAGTAGTTTATTCATATGACTGTCCACTGTGTCCAGTTTGTCATTTAGGTTTTCTTCAAGCTTGCTGAAACAGGTTTCCAGAACTATATTTAGATTGGAAGTAACTGACACAATTACATTAGCCATCTTCATGGTTCTGAGTCTTCTGATGGGGACTCATTAGCTTTTCTTTTGCCCTCGCCATGTTTCTTTTATCCAGAGTTGCCAACCTTTGCCCATATGTCTGTGATAGACATTAACTGTTCGGTTACTTGTTGTATCTCTCCGGCTTGCCCTCAATGCCTTGGCAGAGCTGCCACTCTTTGTGATCCTCTGGGAGGGTAAGGGTTAGAGAGACCTCCCAGTCATTCAACTCCTGAAACTTACATTCTAAGCTTGAATGCAGATGAGACTTTCTACTCAGTAGAAGGCCCATTTTTTTTAGAATGTTGCAGAATATATTTTAGGGTAGAACTTTGTGAAGTGGATTAAATAATATAAAATAATTCTTTGGCATATATTTGGGAAAACATCAAAGACTGAGCCAATACCATTATACAGAGGACTAACTCAAGAACTATTAGCACAGAAGAGGAGAGACAATAAAGACATTCAGGGAATAAGTATATTGGGAACAGAAAACATTTTCATCATGTTCCCAATAAAAAGCAGTACAAAGACTAAAAAATAATTGCCACTGTGGCTTAAACCAAGTAAGAGAGAAAGTTAGAGGCAAAAAGACATTCTGTAAAAATTGGAAATCAAATCATATTGAGGGAAATAGAAAGGAGCATATACTTTTACACTTTTCTGGCCAGAATTTTTATTAAGAAGGCCAAAAAATAATTTGAAATTCACCCAGCAAAAGACACAGAAACGAACAGCAATTTCTTTTTAACTACATCACAAGCAGGAAGCCTGACAAACAGTCATGGGACCACTGGATTACTGAGGTGCTGAAGGAGCTCTTTAAAAAAACAAAGCTGCTGTGCAGGAGCTAAAATTCTTTGCATTGGTCTTCACTAAAGAGGATGTGAGAGAGATCTCCACAGAAGTCAAAGTGATAAATTCAACAGTAAGTCACCAGGACCATAGAGTTCTGAAGGAACTTCAGTATGGAATTGCAGAACCACTACTAACTATGGTATGACAAGCAAGGAGTCTTGTGGCACTTAAAGACTAACAAATTTATTTATTGCATGAGCTTTCATGGGAGAAAATCCCATTTCATCAGATGCTTTGAAGACTGACAAAATGGGATTTTTCTCCCACAAAAGCACATACAATACATAAAGAAATTTGTTAGTCTTTAAGTGCCACAAGATTCTTTGCTTGTTTTGTTCAACTAGACTAACATGGCTGCCCCTTTAGAACTGTTGTCCACAACCTATCACTTAAATCAGCCTTCAGACCAGATTATTGAAGGGTAGTTAATGTAATGCTGATTTTTAAAATAGGTTCCAGTGGTGATCCTGGCAATTAAAGGCCTATAGGACTAAATTCAGTCCCAGGCAAACTCATTGAAACTGTAATAGAGAATTGAATTATACGATACATAGGTGAACATAGTATATTGGGAGGAATCAAACTCAGCTTTGTAAAAGAAATCATGTTCACCAATGTACAAGTTCTTGGGGGGCTGGGGAATCAGCAAATATGTGGATAAGGGTGATACAATTGTATAATGCACTTGGACTTGCAGAAAGCTTTTGACAAAAATCCCACAGAAAAGGCTCCAAAGCCAAGTAGGCAGTTTTGTGATAAGAGCAAGGTTCATTCATGGATCAATCACTAGGTGGTTAAAGATAGCAAACAAAAGTAAGCGTAACTGTTTGGTTTTTACAATGGAAAGTGGTAAATAATATGTCCCTGTATAAGTCTTTTGGGAACCCATACTATTCAACATATTCATAGAGTTTAGCAAAGGAACGAACAATGAGGTGGCAAAATTTTAAGATGATAAAATATTACACAAGATTGTCAGCTTTGAACTTAACTGAGGAGAGTTACAAAGGGCTCACACAGTACTGGATGACTTGGCAACAAACCAGCAAATAAAATTCAGTGTTGATCAATACAAAGTAACACACACACAAAATTACACACAGAAAATGAGGGGATCTAAATTAGCTGTTACTGCCCAAGGAAAAGATCTTGGAGTCATAGTGGATAGTTCTCTGAAAACATCTACTCAGTGTTCAGCCACACTCAAAAATGCTAATAGAATGTTAGAAACCATTATTAAATAGACAGAAAAAATGTCACATTGCCTCTATATAAATCCCATACCTTGAATATGGAATGCAGATCTGGTCGCCCCATCTCAAAAAAAGAAAAAAAAGATATTTTTAGAATTGGAGAAAGTACAGAGAAGGGCAACAAAAATGATTAAGGATGTAGAACAGCTTCCATATGAGGTGAGATAAAGATGAACTGTTCAATTTAGAAAAGAGACATCTGAGGGGAGATAACATAGGAGTTATATAAATATCATAAATGATGTGGAGAAAGTGAATAAGGAACTCTTACATGCCCCTTCACATAACACAAGAACCAGGGGTTAGCCAATGAAATTAACATGCAGCTGGTTTAAAAAAAATAAAAACAAACAAAAGCAAAAATTCCTACATACTATAGTTTCCATTTTGTGCATCTGATGAAGTGGGATTATAGTCATGAAAGCTAATGCTATAAATAAATTTGTTAGTCTTTAAGGCTATGTCTACACTAGAAAAAGTTAGTTCAAATTTCTTAATTCCAACTAATAAGTTCAGGGTTAGTTCAAAACTAAACTTGAACTTATTAGTTCAAATTAACAATGTGGACTAATTCAAACTAATGTTAGCTTGAATTACTCCACGTTGTTAATTTGAACTAACTGTCCTTAGTTCAAATTTATTAAGTTTGAACGAAGGGTTAATCCTTGTCTACATCATCCTTGGTTCAAACTAAGAATCGAACTAAGGGCTTAGTTCAAACTAATCGACAGGTCTTACTAGTTCGAACTAAGCTTTCAATAGTTCGAATTAAGGAATTCCTTAATTCAAACTAATGAAAGCCTAGTGTAGACAGGGATTAAGTTAATTTTAATTAAGCCTCCTTAATTTGAACTAACGTGCAAGCGTAGACATACCCTAAAAGTACCACAGAACTCCTTGTTTGTAAATAAAAGAAAGTATTACTTCAGTCAACCTGTGGAACTCACTGCCATGGAATTTGAAGGCCAAATGCATAACTGGGTCCAAAAAAGAATTAGATGGGTCATAGAGGATAAATCCACCAATGTCTATTAGCCAAGATGGTCAGGGATGCAACCTGATGCTCTGGGTGTCTCTAACCCTTTGACTTCCAGAAGATGGGACAGGCCAATAGCAATGGATCACTCAAAACCTTTCCTGTTCTATTCATTCCAACAGAAGACACTGGCATGGGCCACAGTAGGAAGACAGGACATTAGCTAGGCAGACAGTTAGTGTGACTCAGCATGGCCATTCTTATCTAAAACATCAGTAAGACCCATGAGACAGTTGACGCTCCAAAAAGCTAAGGCCTCAGTGTGATAAGATTACATTTGGTCCGTTCACATTCAGCAGGTTCTCCCCACAGTGCTAAGGGTGAGACACTAGAAAGAGAAAAGACTTTCACTCAGTGAAGTCTAACAGAGGAGCCTGATAATACATCAAGATTCTCAGTCATTTCATACTGATTTCAGACCTAATTTTACAGCCTCACTCAGGCAACATTTTTGATAATCCATGACCAAGTACTGCACAATTAGGATTGCTATAGTGGTGGTGGTGAGGGGGAGATAAACACTTAAAAATTTTATTTTATTCATTAAGAGAAAAGTGGACTTAAGTTTGAGGGAGATGACCTATACTGAAGAATGAAGTATTTGAACTGATTTTTT
>ML682021.1:7509104-7703345 GCA_007922195.1 Podocnemis expansa | reverse complement strand
CGCTCTCCCCGCCGCTGGGGCGGCTCAGAAGCCCTGGGCAGGGTGCAGGGGCTCCCCGCTCTGCCCGCTGCCGGGGCTGCTCCCAAACCCCACCGTGGGGTCGGGGGCGCCCGGCTCTCCCCACCGCCAGGGCTGGTGGCAAACCCCGCGGCAGGGTGCCAGGGCCCTGGCTTTTCCACGCCGCGGGGGCTGCAGCCACGGGGAGCCGGGTCCCGCCGGCCCCTCAGGCCCTGGGCTCAGCGGCGGCAGCGGCTGCGAGCCCCGTGGCTCCCCCGCCACCAGCTCGGGGGCTGCAGCTGCGGGCGGGGTGGCCGCGGTGCCCCCAGCAGGGCGCGGCATGGGCCGCCCTGGTTGTGGCCACCCCACTGGGGACTGCAGCCCCCGCAACAGGGCGTGGGGTGAGTGCGGCCACCCCGCCCTGGCTGCAGCCCCTGAGCTGGTGGGGTTTGGGAGCAGCCCCGGCAGCGGGCAGAGTGGGGAGCCCCTGCACCCTGCCGCAGGGCTTCTGAGCAGCCCCAGCGGCAGGGAGAGCGGGGCATCGGCACCCCTCTGCAGGGCTCCCCGCTGGTCTTGGGGGCAGCCCCCCGTGCCATGCGGCTTGTATCCCCTCAGCACCCTGGCCAGGGTGCTGAGGGGTGGCTCTTCCTCCCAGGGTGCTTAGCACCCTGGGAGGAATTTCAAATCATGTTGTTTCGGAATCCATTTGTTCCGAAACAACATGTCCAAACAGGTCTAAAGCCAAAATAACAGCTATTTCGAGGGGGGGTAGGTTTAACTTTTTCGAAATAATGATCGTTATTCGAAAGGACGAGGTCCGTCCTTTCAAAATATCGATACGTCGTGTAGACTAAATTTTTTTTATTTCAAAATAACGAGTGTTATTTCGAAATAAAAGAGCCATGTAGACGTGCTATTAGCTACTCATTATTTCCTGCACCCAGTTCCTGGATCAGAATGTTTGTGGTCAACAGTGTGTATTGTGAACATATTAGACCTGATTTTCTTCTCTCTTACCAGCTTCAGTCAATGAAATTACAATAATAAACTAGTAAAGGGGTGGGAGAGATTTGGGCCCACTAAATTTAGCAGTTCATGATAACTGAAATCTGTGCCTTAAGCCCCAACTCAATTTATTAAACAGAAAGTGTCAGACTTCTCTGAGGGTCTTTTATGGTTTCACCTTATAACATTATCAGGCTTACAAAGGCTGCCAAAAGGAGTTTCTTTCATGATTTATGAGTCTAAATTAGTAGATATCAGGTAATGAAGATCTTCTCTACCAAAAAAAACAAAACAAAACAAACAAACAAACAAAAACAAATCTTCAGCAAGACCTACCTTTGCTATATATTATTTCCTTATGACCCCAGAGCAAGATAAATATGTTAAGGAGCCCTACAATGCTTAGACCAAATCTCACCTCACTCAGCTCTCTTAAAATATTATGTGTTTATTTCCATGCTTATGACTTGATGCCAAAAAACAGTAGAAAGAGGGCACATTATTGGGTTTAGTATTGCGCTCATTGCTAAATTTCATTCAAGCTTGATTGTCAAAAAGGGAAACCACTATCAGCATATTAAGAATCTATGTTTTTCCTCAGAATATTAGAGGTATAACTAAAACGTGGTTTGACAGAGTTATGACATGACTTCTGTTCTATAATACAGTTGCACCACAACCAGGTTTAAACATTTTTTTGTGATATGCCATAGATAAGGCTTTAATGGTTCCATTGAGCTCTAATGAGTTTCAGGCTCCAAACAAAGATCTTAAACCCTCAGTTCGGGCCATTCCCATACAAACAATAATAAGTTGATCCAAGAGTCCTGTTTCAACAGATCTCCCTTCAGTCCTGTCTCTAAACTAATCCTTAACATGGTCCATCACTGAGTCCTGCTGGTGCTGTGAAAGACAGAATCCTGCATATAAGAATTCCTTCCCCTTTTAGTGTACCCCAGTGTACACCTTTGTGATGAAATCATAGCAATGTCAGTTCATCATGAAATTAGAGGGATAGGTATTTGTTTAGCCATTCCACACTGCTGAAACAGTATGGTCTACTGAAAGGCATATTGCATACTCTTTTTTGCAGCAAATATGATTCTGTTGATATGTATAAAGTGAATTTGGACTTATTTTTTCTGGTTTGATGAAATCCGCATGTTGTTTCATATTGTACTTGAGTATATAAAGATCCAAGCAAAATCAGTGTCCTCGCTTCAATCTCAGTGGCAAAAATGTGAGTGAGAAGTAATTCTCTAAGGGTCAATTAAGTTATTACATTGGTGAAATGAACCAGTCTATTAGTCATGCAACACTTCCCTAAGACCTACTTCCGTGTCTCTGCTATATTTGGAAGATCTGTTTCTAGGTTTATCAAATTTTGCCTTCAAATATCTATACTTGTATCTATTTTAGAAACTCAGAAGTTTGGCTGCACAAGGCACTTCATTGTACTTCAGTATCTCCCATCTGAAAGCCTTGAATGATGACAAGTTCCAAAGGGATAGTCATGTTAGTCTAGTTTAGCAAAGCAAATGCTGGTCTTTAAAAGTGCCACCAGACGCCCTGTTAATTTTTTCCATCCGAAAGTGAGCAGAAGCTCAAATCAAAAAAATCAGAGGCATAAGCTTGGTAGATTGTTATGTGTCATTCTCTCATTTTGTGTCTTGAGTCACAAAATAATTCACAAGGATGCATTTTCATAAAGGTCTTTACAAGGTTGCTTGTTTCAGAAACTGAACATAATACTCGTATCCCACTTGGCTTTTACCCCTTAGGTGGTTCTGCCCATTCAAGGACAGTTTCAGCTCTATAGAAATACTTAAACTCTGTTTCTTTGTGAATAATACAAGCAACTTGCTGTCTCTCAGGCAATTTACACAAAACTGCTAGAATATTTATTGAGTCTGTCCCACCTGTGTATGGAAGGAGGTTTGGGTGGGAGAAGAGGGAGAAAAGAAGAACAATGGAGCAACAAAGTATATAATCTGAGAAGTCTGCAAGTTAGACCTGCTTCTGATGAGGTCTCTCTTACATGACTAATATTTATCTTCAGTCGAGCAGGTAACCCACACTAATGTTCAGTCTCATAAGCACCCCTTTAATGTTTCCCTTGTACCCTAAATAATGCCTCCACTGGAATACATCACGGTCACTGGATGTCACTAGTCAGCTTTAAAGAAAGGTTAGTTATTGATTTATAGAAAGAGAACAGCTTCTATATAAAGCCCTGCCTGTTTGAATCAAGAAGCTGGACTAACAACCCAAGAAATTTTTTTTCCAGTGTTGTTAATCAAGATATACCAAATTATGCTTTCCTTTAGCATTAGGCATGCATCTCCTTTATTCCATTTCTTTCTGGGTTCCTGCATTTTCTCACACAGCACCCTCTCAACAATTCTCTATAGCAATACCTCCTACCCCTTTCTCCCTTAGAACTCAAGAGCAAGAGAGTGACTAATAGGGCCTGAATTCACACTCAGTGTAAGTAGATGGAACTCAGTTTCATCACACCTGAATTGGTCTTCATGCTTAGAGATATTCTTCACTTATCTTTCTGTCTTCTGTGGATTTTGTTTGACCTTAATGTAGTATGATAGGATCCATCAGCAGAATTTATAAATTAAACAGCTTTTAGAATTAGTAGCAGAGGAACACCAACATGACCAGATGGCATTTGCCTGTTATAGACTAAGAAACCAAGCTACCTCTGTCCATTAATGCACAAAGGCTGCTTTGCTATAGATAATGACAATACAAAGTGTATAATCCATGCTCATTCTTATATAGTTACTTAATAATTAAAGAAGAGGGATTTCTCTGCCTTTGTCTAAAAATGCATTCAGGCTCAAATAAATGATCATTGGTTCAGATTTCTGTGGTTTTATTCCCACAAATAGAATTTCTATCAAGATTTCATGGTCTATTTTATGATAACTTGCATGTTTTGTGCTCCAGTTGTGGTTTGCCTGCAATTTTTGAGTGAGGTACATGCAATTTTTATAATAGCTGAGATAATAAAAATCTACAAAGTATCTGGTAAGAGCTTAGCCAGTCTATCTGATCCTAAATAGATTCTGGTTTTAGCAGTTTGGAACCTAAGTGATTATATTACATGTAGTCTGTGAACAATGGCTTTTGATAAATTGCTAGTGCGTGTGTTCATATTCCTTATGGTTTACCTTTCAGAAATGTAACATTTGCTTTTCTCATTTTTCACAACCAAAATCCCCCTCCTCCTAATTAATCTCTAGTCTTGTTCTCCACAGATAGAGCTGTCACCTCCTACTGCCAAAGGACTGCGGCACAACCTGTATCTCTAGTAAACTCTCTGTACTTAAGCTTTTCCTCCTGACACAGAGGCATCCAACAGAGCATGTTTCCTTCTCATCTTGGAGCTGATCATTCTCTCACTAAAGTCTTTGGGGGCTTTATCGTCCAGTTCAAAATGGCAGCTGAACTGATAGCACAATTGTTCTTCTGCTTGCATGAAGCTCAAAATAACTTTAAGTCAAGGGTCCTCAATTTTGAAGGGACTTTTAGTGTTCTTAACCCCACCACAGAGTCTGATAATCCTCAAATTTTGTTGGCTTCTTGCAATGTTGCCTGGTAACAAAAACAGAGAAATGCTTCCAGCAATGAGCCATCATCCTTCAGCACTTAAGGGAAAACACACACATGAAAACAAATACACACGCACAGGGTTATGACTCAGTGTTCAGCAGAGGCCACACTTTGCATATGCAAAATCTTATCTTAGAGAAAGTAAAATCTACCCCAAATCATAAGTGTGTTTCCTTCTCAAAAATAGTTATCCTGCTACCTCAGTGAAACCCATGTTGTCCAAGACCTTGTATATTTGAAAAATTAAATGATTAAGCCAAACATTTAATAATCATTAATCTCTAGTTAACCCAGTCTGCTGAATTATGCAATACTATGAAGAACAGCTGGAGTCCACCAACCAGAAAGCACTTTTATGGTTTCTTTTAAGGGCCATTAAATCAATGTGATGAGAGCACAGCTGGAATGGATCCTGTAAAAATTTATCAGATCCCACACAATATGTGAAGGGAGCATTTGCAGACTCAGCACCAGCCCTCTTAGTTAAAATTGCAGGTGGAGTAAACTTTCTACAGCATAGCTCATGTTGAGCCCCTTTTTTTTCCTTTCACAAAGTTTTCCATTTGGACATCATGAACTCATAGAATTTCTAGGAATCCGTTATGGCTGAATTCACTGTAATCACAGGGACATTCATTGCAGTTGCCAGGCTGCCACTTAAAATCTTTCAGTGTGGAACTTCTTGTACTGATGTTAACACATGGACAAGGGGCCAATACCCTCTGCATATACCAGAGCATATATTGTAACATACTGGACAGAAATCAGGAAAATCCCGTCCTGGTCCAAGTGATGTGTTAGAACAGAATACAGGAAAAAAAAAAAAAAGACATGATTCTGTAAAGTCCACATGGTTCAGAAGTCACAAAGTATTATGTAAAATGCGGACAGCCTAACAAATTAAGGAATATTATCACAATCATTCATTTTCCATGCAATTAATCTTTTTGACAAAGCAGAGCAGCTCAGGAAGTACAAATCACATTAATCAGAATAAGAAAAACAACAGAGTTGCTTCTTCTGTAGCTATCTAGAGGACTTGGTACCTTCAGGCTTTCCAACTACTGCTTCTGCATCTTTCATGTACACTAAGGCTTACGAAATTATTACACTTACAAAATTAATTTGAAGTAGTTAATTCAAAATAACTATTTCTAATTTAAATCAAGGTTATTATGTCAAATTTGCACTACTTCAAAGTTATTATTTTGAATTAGGACTACAGTGAAGACTCTCTAATTTGAAATAAAGTGAGCTTTATTAATTTGAAGTAGAGAGTCTTCACTAGACTCTCTAATTTGAAATAGGGGAAGGCAGGCAAAAGAATAGGGAAATTGGTTTGAATTAACCCTATAGCTTGGCTTAAAATGGCTTAATTCAAACTAATAACTTCAAAGTAAGTGATCTTTTGAAGTAAAAAGAGGTTTTACTATATCAAATTAGCAGTTCCTTATTTCAAATTAAGGAACCACTTAATTCAATATAATAAAATGCCTCTTAGCCAGGGAATAAATTGCTTTGAATTAAGCCTCCTGAATTCGAAATAACTTGTAAGTATAAACATAGCCTAAGAGCCTGATCCAAAAGCCCAGGAAAGTCAGTAGAAGACTCAATTAAAGTTTGAATCAATTCCATAAGCTCTTTACCTAAAAATGCAATAGGAAAGAGAGACCAGGACACATGTACTAAAGCGAAGTCCATAGAAAATCCATTTGTGGTAAGATTTAAATAAATGATCCATTCAATATGTTTGAATAGTGACACACAATAGCGCCATGGCCTTAACTGCTACCACAAGACAAACAAACAAGAATCTGGTGGCACTTTTAAAGACTAACAAATTTATTTATTTCATGAGCTCTCATGAGAGAAAATCCCACTTCATCAGATGCTTGAAGATGATGAACTTCCCATTCTGTGAGTTCCCCATCTTCAAGCGTCTAACGAAGTGGGATTTTCTCCCATGACAGCTCATGCGATAAATAAATGTATTATTCTTTACGAGTGCCACCAGATTCCTTGTTTGATTTAACAGATTAGACTAGGGATCTCAAACTCAAACCACCACAAGGGCTGCATGTATGTTAGCCCGAGGGCCACACCACTGAAATCTTTTCATACAACGATATTGCAAATATCAGTAACAATAGTGTTGTGTGGGCCACAGAAAATAGCTTTAGGGGCTGCACACAGTCCACAGGCCACATGTTTGAGACCCCTGAACTAGACTAAAATGGCCACCTCTTTGGAACCACAAGACAAATAACTTTCATAAACACCACACGTGTCTGATTTAAATGACATGTTGGGAGAAAAAAAATCTTCCTGGCCACAACACAACACTGAGGGCTTGATCTTGCACAGTATGTCACTCAAATACATGCAAGGTGATTTATAAGTTACATAAGTACAGAGGTTTCAAGGTGGGGGGGGGTGGCTAACTCCTGCCAAAATAGCAGAATAAGACCAAAGACGGACATGTGTAGCTAAGCGTGTCATTAAAATTCTGATTTTTGCCCATATCATCTCAGACATGTGCATATGATTACAGCCTTTGTCTCATCCATTGCTAATCACACATCCTTAAGTAAGCCACCCAAGCAATGGCTTCTATGTTCAGTACTATGACATTACACAATTGGTTAGAGCAGAAGAATGCGGAAACTGATTATTTCTAGCTACTTCTCACTATCAAGACAAGGGTCCAAATTAGAATTTTGCTAAGTGCTATAGTTAACAGTACTATTCTCTCAAATAGAATCATAGAATCATAGGGTTGGAAGGGACCCCACGAGGTCATCTAGTCCAACCCCCTGCCAAAAAAAGCAGGACCACTCCCATTAGATCATCCCACTCAGGGTTTTGTCCAGCTGGGACTTGAACACCTCCAGAGATGGAGATTCCACCACCTCCCTAGGCAGCTTATTCCAATGCTTCACCACTCGCCTAGTAAGGAAGTTTTTCCTAATATCCAGCCTGGACCGCCCCAGCTGTAACTTGAAACCATTGCTTCTCGTTCTGCCCTCTGTTACTACCGAGAACAGTCGAGCTCCCTCCTCCTTGGAGCAACCCTTCAAGTAGTTGAAGGTTGCTATCAAATCCCCCCTCAGTCTTCCCTTCTGCAGGCTAAATAAGCCTAGTTCCTTCAGTCTTTCTTCATAGGGCTTGTGCTCCAGCCCTTTGATCATTTTGGTTGCCCTCCTCTGGACTCTCTCTAATTTGTCCATGTCCTTTTTGTAGTGGGGAGCCCAAAACTGGACACAGTATTCCAGATGTGGCCTCACTAGTGCAGAATAGAGGGGAATGATCACATCCCTTGATCTGCTGGTAACACTTCTTCTGATGCAGCCCAGTATGCCATTGGCCTTTTTGGCAGCAAGAGCACACTGCTGACTCATATCCAGCTTCCCATCCACCATGACTACCAGGTCCTTTTCTCCAGTGCTGCTATTTAGCTGATCACTCCCCAGCCTGTAGCAGTACATGGGGTTTTTTCGTCCCAAGTGCAGGATTTTACACTTGTCCTTGTTGAACCTCATGAGATTCCTCTTGGCCCACTGCTCCAGTTTGTCTAGGTCTCCCTGAATCCTGTCCCTGCCCTCCAGGGTGTCTACCGTTCCCCCCAGTTTGGTATCATCTGCAAACTTACTAAGTGTGCAATCTATCCCATCATCAAGATCATTAATGAAAACATTGAACAGAACTGGCCCCAGGACCGACCCCTGGGGCACACCACTTGTTACTGCCTGCCAACTTGACATGGAGCCATTGATTCCTACACACTGAAACCGTTGTTCTAGCCAGTTTTCTATCCACCTTACAGTCCATGCATCTAACCCATACTTCCTTAATTTGCCAATGAGAATGCTGTGGGAAACCGTATCAAAAGCCTTGCTAAAGTCAAGGTATATGACATCAACGGCTCTTCCCGCATCCACAAATCCAGTCATCTCATCATAGAAGGCGATGAGGTTGGTCAGGCATGATTTACCCTTGGTGAATCCATGCTGACTGTTCCTGATTACTCTATTTTCCTCCAAGTGTTTCAGGATGGATTCTTTGAGAAGCTGCTCCATGATTTTTCCAGGGATTGAGGTGAGGCTGACAGGTCTGTAATTCCCAGGATCGTCCTTTTTGCCTTTCTTGAAGATAGGTACTATATTTGCTTTTTTCCAGTCCTCTGGCACCTCCCCTGTTCGCCACGAGTTTTCAAAGATAATGGCCAACGGTACTGCTATCTCATCAGCCAGCTCCCTCAGCACCCTCGGATGCAGTTCATCCGGCCCCATGGACTTGTGCACATCTAGTTTCTTTAAGCAGTCCCTAACCTGACCTTCCATCACCAAGGGCCTCTCTTCTTCTCCCCAGTCTACCGTACCTAGTGTAGTGGGCTGGGAGCTGACCCTGCTTGTGAAAACTGAAGTAAAAAAAGCATTGAGCACTTCAGCTTTTTCCTCATCCTCTGTCACGAGGATGCCTGCCCCATTCAGTACTATGATTAAGGGAAAAAAAAATATCATTTAGGAGGTTTGTGCTGTTCTTTCACTGATATGCACTTACAGTGTCCCAGACGTCATGCTGAAGCTTTGGTTCAATATGGACACATAGGAAAGAGCATCACCTACTGAATCACCTACTCACAAGTTGGCTGGCACTACTGTATGTCACTCAGGAGAGGTCCTGAAGTCCCTGCCAGAAGAGGAATCAAGGCCTTATCCTGCATCATTGAAAGCAGTAGGACCTTTGCCATTTACTTCAATGAGCACAGGATCAAATCTGTACTGCAGATCTTTTCAGTGTGTAATGGTAGTGAAAATGGAAAGCCAGATTGTTCTGTGGAGGTCCCTGCAAAGGGGCCCCTGATGGTGAAGAAGAGAGTTTGGGGGGAAGGAACCTACATACGCAGCACTCTTCCCTGCCCCACCCTGGAACCGGTGAGGAGTATTTGTGGGCTCATGGATCCAGGTGAACTGAGACAGAATGAAGAACAGGGATGAGGAAGAGAAAACTGGTGGGCTGCTCTGTCAACCATCTGCTGAAAAGGAAATTCTGCTTCCTGCTGTGCTACATTTTCCATATTGCATCTCCAGGTCTTAAAGGGGAACCCCCATTTAGGAATAATTCCAGGGGCTGAGGCCTATATGAAAAAGGTTCTTTAGACTTGTGCTAGGGAGCTAAGAGAAAATCACAGGGGACTCAAGAAGCAATATGGCTGTAGAGAACAGCCACATGGATGGCCCTGATATATAATGACCGCCACCAGTCCGCAAGATCTGTGAAACTCTTAGAGAGTTCTCACTTACTGGAGTATGAGCCCTCCTGCCTCTTCCATTAAGGGTCAGGAACCCCATCTCCTTTGGCAAAGCAATCAGTTAGATCAGTGCTTCCCAACTCATGGTGTGCGGGATCCTTCAGAGGAGCCTGCAACTTCTGTCCTGCTGACTGCCGAGAGGAGCCACTGCCTAAATACCTAGGCAGAGAGGATTGCTGGTGCAGGCTCTTTGCTGCAGTCCAGGGGACAGGAGATTGAGTCCCTGAGTCAAGCACTCCTCCTGGATCTCTAGGTGCTGGGTCATTGCTGGAGCCAGATGGAGGAGAGTATTGATCTCTCATCCTCCTGGCTAGAGAAAGGAACCTCTGCCTAGAGACCCAGGGAGAGCTCAGTTTTCCTGCTGCAGCCAGCTGGACCTAAGATCCTTCTCCCAGAACTCCTTCCCCCTGGCTGCGGTGTGGGGAGGAGGAGACTGGTGGCCCTTCAGGGTTGTAAAAATTATATTTGTGGCCTTCGAGCCAAAAAGCTTGGGAATCACTCACTTAGAAACTCCACAAGGGGGACTGCTCTGTGATTTCCTCCCTCATGATCCATTCAGCAGTTTTTTTCTGAGAGAAGCAGCAATTTGGTCCTAAGTTTCTAAGACTATCAAACACAAATAATGCAACAGGAAACAACTTTCATTCCTAGAAAAGAAATTTCAGCAGTCTCATTTGTCCGGAAAGACTGTACACTGCACATGAGCTGGAGCAGCACCTGCATCTTAAAGTTTGTTTCTGACTTGCCCTCCCTCCCACCAACAAAACAACAAAAAACACACCACCACTACAACAAAACCCAATACTATAACCAAACACCAAAATTCTTAAAAGACAAATTGTTTTCTCTTGGAATCTTGTCCTAAAAGCATCTGGAATTCAATGAATGGAACTGTCTCTCATCACTAAATGAGAAATAGTTTTGTACACAACTTTTATGGGAAACAGAAATATGTCTAACTTGTATGTCATTTCATTATATTGAGTGCCAAACCTTTGCATGGTACACTGAAATAACTATAGGGGTCCATGTGAAAAATGTGAACCATCACCAGCAGCTGATGATATCCCTCCCTGGACACACTGCTTTGCAGTGGTATTTCAGAGTAGACTGCATAGCCGCCGATGGTTAAAAGTGACCGACCTACAGTCCAAATTCACTTTGAAGACTTGAAGCTCAGAAATGGTGTTTGGGTGGACTAATAAAAGACACCTACTGCTCATGCTCAATAATTTAACCATTGTAAATCTCAATTCTAAAAAAGTTAGTTTTATTTAATGCAGAATTAGTGGGATCTATCCTATAAAAAGTTAAAGGACTTGAACAAGTTGATAAGTTTATGGAGGGAATGATATGATGAACAGTGTAGCTTGGCCATTGTCTGTCTTTTACTACTGGTGATGGGTATGATAGGGATGTGGGAAGGGGCATTTGATCGAGTGGGTTCTGAGTTATTACAGAGAAGTTCTTCTTGACTGGCTGTTGTGGACTTGCCCTCATGCTCAGGGTTTAACTGATCACCATATTTGGGGTCGGGAAGGAATTTTCTCCCAGGGCAGATTGGCTTGGGCACTGGGGGTTTTTTGCCTTCCTCTGTAGCATTGGGCATGGCTCACTTGCTGGTTGATTCTCTGTATTAAAATCTTTAAATCATGATTTGAGGACTTTAATAGCTCAGTTATGGGTTTGAGGTTCTTTGTAGGAGTGGGTTGGTGAGGTTTTGTGGCCCGCACTATGCAGGAGGTCAGACTAGATGATCATATTGGTCCCTTCTGACCTTAGAGTTTGAGAGTCTAATTTTTTAAAATTAGTGCTATTAGATTTTTAACATTTATAGGCCACCCATCATTACAATATGTTGATGGCATATTTGAAACAGAAGTTCAGCTATGGTTCGCCATTTTATTTTTTTGCCATAGGAGTCTGAGAGGGGTTTCAAAACATGAGCTATGCAGAGTACAGAAGGAGTCAATTTATAAGCCTAGAGAAAGGCTAGTCTGAGGTACACAAAAGAGAAGGGGAGGAAATTCTATCTTCTCAAGTGTTGCTAAACTGAGTGGCATGGTGGAAGGATCAGTTTTCTTTAAAAACAAAAGAAAAAAAACCCCAAGTGATCTAGAGAAGAGAAGGTTTAGAGCCGAAGCCTCTGTTAACCAGTGGAATGGCTGTTACTTCTGTTATTCGCTGCAGGGAAAACAAGAATAGCATAGAAAAGCCAATTAGACTACTCTACTTCAAAGTATAGTTTTAAAAAGTCAGGAAAAGCAGAAGCTAATTCTCTAAAACTTTGAAAATGTAACTGAAGTACTACAAAGGGACAGTACTGGCTTGTGGAAAGCTTTCCTAAAAGAGAGTGAGATTGCGGCACTCCCTTAGCTATTTCTCATGTAACTTTATCACGCCTGTCAAAAATCCCAACACAATTTTCTAATTCTGAAGGTCATCCATTTTCTGTGGATGCCACGGACAATGTAAATGGCTATTCATAGCTGCTCTGTGGTTTCCAACCAATAAGTGACAGAGCAGGTACTGACCAACCCTCTGTCAAGAGATTCCTTCGCAATTCCAGGTATATGGTGACTTGTTCATTTATTGGTTTTAAAAAAAGACAACAAAGCTAGAACCAAAGAAACCTGAGTTCAAATTCTGCAAACCTCAGTAAGGACAGTAGTATAACAATGTAAGAGTTGAAGGAAGTGAAAAAAACAAACGGCACAAATTATTTTCTGTATGTGAGTGTATTACACATGGACAGTCATCACAGAAAGAGAAGATTTATTAGGTCATCTTGTATAGTCTGATAGGGACCATATTTTGGTGACTGAAACCCACTGAAGTCACTCTAAGAAGGCCTACTTCATCATGTCTGCCCTTTCCACACGTACCACTTCTGCAAACCTTCAGCTAGCTTCTCATACTGGGCTCCATCCTATATGCAGCTGAGCACCTAGTTCTGCTCTGCCGAACTGCATGCTTAAAGCAAAGCTATTGCTTATAAGTCAGTTAATTAAATTTATGCTCAATGTTAAGGACATTAGTCACATGCTATGATGGACCTGAGCCAGTCAACTTGGTTTTTTGCAGGATTAGGGCATTTATGTTTGCCTCCTGAGGCCTCCAATTTGGAAGTGTGCATGGCAGGGCCAGATTAACCAGCCCAGGGGCCCCAGACGGACCCCCGCCACAGGGCACCCCTGCATGGGGCCACCTGACCATTGGCCCCTCTGCCTGGGCCATGGCTCACCTCCTGCCCCCCCCCACTGAGCCACACAGACCGGTCAGCACACGGCAGGCCAGGTAGGCTATGGCAGAGGCCTCGCTGTGAGTCGGCTGGCCCCAGTCCCCGTGTGGAGTAACCAGGAGCTGGCCCTCCTCGTCCCACGCCCAGCAAGCTAGCTGGTTCAGGGGTGGGGCAGACTGCATAGCCCTTCCTCTAGCCCACAGCCCTGCCCCTCCTCTGCCCTGCAGGCACTGAGTTGGGCAGGAGACCATTTTATCAGGGTTTTAGGGACTGGAGCCCGGAGCCCTCTTTTTGCCTGAGACTTTAAGTCCCTAAAGTCCCTTCGATAATCCGCCCTGGTGTTTGGATCACTTTCACTTCATTTAAACTTGTCAGATTGTGGGGAACAGGGGCCTTTCTAAGGCCTAGACATATAACT
Organism: Podocnemis expansa; assembly: GCA_007922195.1. Classification (NCBI taxonomy): domain Eukaryota; kingdom Metazoa; phylum Chordata; order Testudines; family Podocnemididae; genus Podocnemis; species Podocnemis expansa. The sequence continues at coordinate 7,689,746 of ML682021.1, read as the reverse complement.
GTGTTTGCTTGGAAACGAGAATCATAGAATCATAGAATCCTAGGGTTGGAAGGGACCTCATAGGTCATCTAGTCCAACCCCCTGCCAACTCCCACTAAACCATCCCAGTCATGGTTTTGTCCAGCCGGGCCTTAAACACCTCCAAAGATGGAGACTCCACCACCTCCCTTGGCAGCTCATTCCAATGCTTCACCACTCTCCTAGTAAAAAAGTTTTTTCTAATATCCAGCCTCAACCTCCCTAACCACAACTTGAGACCATTGCTCCTCGTTCTGTCCTCTGTTATTACCGAGAACAATCGAGCTCCATCTTCCTTAGAGCATCCCTTCTAGTTGAACGTTGCTATCAAATCCCCCCTCAATCTTCTCTTCTGCAGACTAAATAAGCCTAATGCTCTCAGTCTTTCCTCATAGGGCTGGTGCTCCAGCCCTTTAATCATTTTGGTTGCCCTCCTCTGAACTCTCTCTAGCATGTCCCTGTCCTTTTTGTAGTGGGGAGCCCAAAACTGAACACAGTATTCTAGATGTGGCCTCACCAGTGCAGAATAGAGGGGAATGATCACATCCCTTGATCTGCTGGTAACACTTCTTTTGATGCAGCCCAGTATGCCATTGGCCTTTTTGGCCGCAAGAGCACACTGCTGACTCATATCTAGCTTCCCATCCACCAGGACCCCCAGGTCCTTTTCTACACTGCTGCTACTTAGCTGAATGTTTCCCAGCCTGTAGCAGTGCATGGGGTTTTTTCGTCCCAAGTGCAGGATTTTACACTTCTCCTTATTGAACTTCATACGATTTTTATTGGCCCACTGTTCCAGTTTATCTAGGTCTCCCTGAATCCTGTCCTTGCCCTCCAACGTGTCTACTGTTCCCCCCAGCTTGGTGTCATCCGCAAACTTACTGAGAGTGCAGTCTATTCCATCATCCAGATCATTGATGAAAATGTTGAACAGAACCGGCCCCAGGACCGACCCCTGGGGCACACCACTCGTGACTGGTTGCCAGCTAGACGTGGAACCATTGATTCCTACACGCTGAAACCGTTGATCTAGCCAGTTCTCTATCCACCTTATAGTCCACCTATCCAACCCATACTTCCTTAATTTGCCAATGAGAATGCTGTGGGAAACTGTATCAAAAGCCTTGCTAAAATCAAGGTATATGACATCAATGGTTCTTCCTGCATCCAGAAAACCAGTCATCTGATCATAGAAGGAAATGAGATTGGTCAGACATGATTTACCCTTGGTAAATCCATGCTGACTGTTCCTGATCACTTTATTTTCCTCTAAGTGTTTGAGGATGGATTCTTTAAGAATCTGCTCCATAATTTTTTAAGGGATTGAGGTGAGGCTGACTGGTCTATAATTCCCCGGATTCTCCTTTTTCCCTTTCTTGAAAATAGGCACTACATTTGCTTTTTTCCAATCCTCTGGCACCTTCCCCGTTCTCCATGAGTTTTGAAAGATAACGGCCAGCGGTGCTGCTATCTCATCGGCCAATTCCCTCAGCACCCTTGGATGCAGTTCATCCGGCCCCATGGACTTGTGCACATCCAGCTTCTTTAAGCAGTCCCTAACCTGACCTTCCATCACCAAGGGCCTCTCTTCTTCTCTCCAATCTGCCACTGTTGGGAAAATTTTACTGTGTTTATAAAGGTATGTTCTCCTCCCCAGAAGTGGGAGCTTTATGTTCCTTGTATTGTGTTCACTGTTACTGTAACAGTTAAGTGACCTGAGCTCTAGAGAGTGCTGGAGAGCAAGTCTGCCTGGCAACTGGTGATGCGGGCTCCCTGGTCAGATGGACAGGAGCCTTGGCAGGCAGCCAGGAGTCTGTGCTCTGCCCAGCAACAGGGTCAGTGAACTGAACGCGGTCTGCCTAGCGACAGGGGCCGTGTGCAGACTGTAGAGAGGGCCGTGCGCAGTGGGCAGAGGGCCGTGCGCACACCTTCTAGAACCCTCTCCACTGAACCCTATGGAACCTGGTTTGGGCGCGAAAGCTGTGGCTTTCTGATTGGTTGGCCGGCCAGGTACTTAAGCTAGGGCTCAACGGTCGTTCAGGGTTCGGACCGTGGCGGAGAGGCGTGAGGTTCATTCCTGGATCTTTGGGCGCGCTCCCTTGGCCACGTGGCAGGAGCTGTAAGAGCCGAGATCCGAAGAAGAGATTCTCCAGAGGACCCCCTTTTGGACTAGGAGCCTTGAGCACCCTGGGATTCTGCTGGTCTCTCTGAGCCTTTGGTCCCTGGGATCCGAGGTTCAGTGAGAACAGGGTGAGTCAGGCTCTGAAGAGGACGCCGAGGGATCGCATCCAGGAGCCAGAGAGGGCATCGTGGACCAGGAGGGAAGGAGCCGTCGTCGTGCCGGAGGGAAGAAGACCAGTCCCGAAGGGATAGGGTCCCCGCGTGGCCCTATTTGGACTTTGCCTTGGGGTGAATGGACTATTGATTAAGGATCCTTGGCTACCAGCAGCCCAGAAGAAGATGGTCCAAGTCAGGTTTATCCGGACGGGAGACGACGCGGGAGCAGACGGTCCACCGAGGGACCCGGAGCAGCGCCTCATGGAGTCGTGTCCAACGCCAGTCCGGTGAAGAGAAACTGTGAGGCGTTGGGACTGTGGGGACCTCAATTGAGAGAGAATCTCTCTGTCCGGTGGGGTAGGGACGCGGGTCCAACCCCACTGTTGGGTACTCATATTTCTGTTATTTGATGTGTTGTGGGAACTGTTCTAAATAAGTGTTTGTTGGGGATCCGGTGGGAGGTTGAGGGTGTGTTTTAAATAAAGCTGTGTTTTGAAATCCTCAACCTACCTCTTCCTTGACTGTACCTGTGGTAGGAGCCAGGGGTTGACAGACGCCCCAGGTGAATAGGGCTTGCCATTCAAATTCTTTTCCAGTAACACCATACCCATGGTAGTGGGCTGGGAGCTGACCCTGCCTGTGAAAACTGAAGCAAAAAAAGCATTGAGCACTTCAGCTTTTTCTTCATCCTCTGTCACGAGGATGCCTGCCCCATTCAGCAAGGGACCTACACCATCCCTGATCCTCTTCTTGTTATTAACATACTTGTAGAACCCCTTTTTGTTATCCTTTACATCCCTCGCTAGCTGCAGCGCCATTTGTCCTTTGGCCTTTCTGATTTTATCCCTGCAGTCCCTAGCAATATCTTTATATGCCTCCTTGGTCATCTGACCAAGCTTCCACTTCCTGTAAGCTTCCTTTTGATGTAAAAAAAAGACCAGAGAAAGACCAGAGAGATCCCTTAAAGCGTTTAAGGGGAAAACAACTGGCACAAAATGATCTTTAATATACTTGTAACAGGGCTGGTGCCCTCTCAGTACTACATCATGGTCTGTGGTCACTCTACAGCGCCTTGCTTCGACTTGCTCTCCTGTGCAAGGCCTCTTAACATCTGTAAAGTCCTTAGCATTTCAAACAAAATTACCCCTTCTAGGTGGGGTCAAGTTTATCTTGTCTTGCACAAAGTCTCCAATGGCACTCTAGACCATGTAACTACTCCCTCTTGACTAAGGAAATCCCACAGCCCTCCTCATGCACTTGGGCTGTTCTCTTCCCTGGTCCCTTTGCTTCATTGCCCTTCACTAGTCCAACTCAGGATGGCAACAAAATCTGTCAGAGCTAGAATTCTCTCCTGGTTAGTCCAAAATGCACACAAAGTCTTTACACCAATTTTAAGCTGAACACAACATTGTGAGGATTTCCCTGGTTGGAGCTCAGCCTTCTTCACCCTCTGGCTTCCAGACCCCACCCATCTCCCAAATGTGATCCCCGCTTGCTTCAGCATCTCTCTAGACAACTAGTTCCTTATGGTACCTTCCTACTGTTCTAGTGATCCCTTGACCTTTCTGAGGTCGGGCTCATTCAGCAATCAGGATTGACTACTGCCAGATTTCCAGTGCTTAAGGGGTAAGCCACACTGTTATGCTTCTCCACAAGAACCCAGTAATAGTTTACTGATATGGGTTCTCTTAACAATATTCATCAATAAGAAACCAGCTGAAATTTCACTGCTGAAATTGAGCAGGTCTATTTCAGCCAGTCCCAACTTCTGTCACCTGAAAAATCTCCCCTAGAAATGAAGACGAATTCATCTTGAAACCAGTGAATATCTTCTTTCCTGATTTACAGAAACCACTGTCCTCCTAAATACGGGCAACTTCCCTTTTAAAAAGAAACTCATTTCAAGGCTGCTGAGTATGACTGTTCTGTTGTCTGTCCTTAATGTCTTTCTGTTCCAGTGATGAAGGAAACTTCCTAATGAACTAGTGTCCTGCAAAGGCAAATTTCAGAGATGCTAATACTTTAAAATTCTGTAAATACCCATTTTTAAAAACAGTAAATCTCTTGATATGAACCCTGATATAAATACACCATTTGTCTTGTACTTGAAGGCAAGAGAACCTGTCTGAATAAAATAAGTAGCTTGATTCAAACTGAACCCAAATAACTGTTGGAGGTTACTGATCAATATTTAGCAAACTTTCTTTTTTTGCTGTTTTCTTATACAGTAGGAAAACAGAAATTCTAAGACATCATGAAAGAGGTTATTCTTTTCTGGCAGAAGCTAGGGATTAAGAGCAATCTCACAAGAAAGACTGTTATTTGAACTCAACTGGAGAGAGTCAGAGCTGCTCTGTGCAAGCAGTAGAGCTCTTTCCTATAAATCAGACGTCTTGCTGCACTAAATAGTAGATTGTAGAAGAACTTCTTAGAATAAGTAAAAGCTATCTTAAATAAAAAGAGCTTGTTTGATGGTTAAAAAAAATTGCCGTCAAGCGGCAGACATTCTTAGCCATACAAGTCTCATACAACACTTCACTATTTATTTATTTAGAGGAGAAAAGGGGATTTTGCCTTCATGGAACTTAAAGTAATGTGCCAGGAAAGCTAACTTTCTCTAAAACAATCATGACACAATGTTTATGAAAAGGGTATTTTCATAACATTTAGTACAAGGTAGCAAATTTATGCTTAAGTGGAAGAGTGCTTATTTATTGTCAGTGATTTGTACTGCAGGATATAGGACTTCTCCTTCAGCAGGAGTATGAATTACAGCTCATTAAAGGCTTACCACTTTGAAAGTCCTTTACTTTAACCAGCATTAGAGGAGAAGCACATGGAAGTAAATGAACTACTTGACAAGTAAAGCTAAGCGAACATTTGTAGCAAACAGATTAACTTCTTTTTTTTCTAGGCTGTGAGCAGATCGCAGTTCCCTCAAAGTTATTCACCATGACACTTTTCAAATTGCTTACTCTATGGAGCAATCACAAATATTCTAAATTCAAGCAGTGATAGTCTGCAAGCAGTTTCTTTGGTCTCAGTTGAATTATTTACATCATGGCCCTGAAATATTAAAAGAAACACCAGGTGGACATGCAGAAGAATAAAGTTTGTTTAAATAGACATTTCTATACCCATGCCATCACAGCTCATTCACTCTGTAGAAAGTGCCGTTACCTGTGATGTATAGGGTTGTTCCTAGAGCTTCCAGAATTCTAGAAACAAGAACTACAGCAACAAATTTACAAAGAATGTTTAAAAATATTTAAATGCACGTGTTTAGAGTTAACCACTCAAGTTTTGGGGGTCTTTAAATTATTTCACACCCCAAAGATGGGGTTGAGCAAACTGGTGTGCCCAAATTCAGTAAATAAATATCATCGCAAATTGCATGTGCTCATGCTATTTGTAAGTGCAAATGCAAGCTCTTGGTGCGCAACAGATTAGTTGCTCAAAATTAAAACTGCAAAAACAAGAACTACGTCTCAGAACTTTGGAATCCCTTGAGCTGCTTCATAAATAAATGGATCCACTCATGGGGATCATCTTGCAGGATCTGCGCCTTGGAGACCATGGGTTAACCCTGACCACATTTAAATTAATGTGATTTTTGCCATTGTCTTCAGTTTTGCCAGGATTTTCCTTAAGGCTGAAGTCACTTTAAAAATTTCTCCCATTAGTTCATCCTGTCTGGCCTACTGCTACTGAAGGACTATCCCCTACTATATATTGTTAGTGAATAATGAAAGATATCTTCAGCTGCATCCTGAGCATTGTATCCACTGTTGGGAAGAAACTGTACAACCTGCAAATCTGAATGATGGATGAATACTATCAAAAGTTACAACCATCCTACTGGTATAGCTTATACACCACGCTATTTTTACTAATTTCTATTTCAAAGACATTTCTCTGCAATCTATTTCTTTCTGAAAACACATTAATATGATACACATACTTCAGGGGCAAAATCTGATCTTATTTAAATCTGGAACACTACCATGCAGGCCAAGAGAGTTATTTTAGATTTGTGCTTATATTAAAATAAAAGTTAGAATTTAACCCATTTTAGCCATTATTTAAAGTGGATTTTGCTGTTCATTAACTTAGAAAATTATACTAACTTTTCATATCTTGAGTTTAGCTTGTATTATTTACCATTCTTTTAAATATAATTGAAATCTATTTATTCATACTCCTTCTTTTTCACCGTCCCTGACCCATGGTCTGTCTTGCAGATGCTGAACAAACTTTGCCCTGTGTAAGTTGTGGAGGTCTAAAAAAAAGTGGAAAGTTGGCTCAGTCCTCAGTATTATATTTGTTATTAACTGTCCCAGGCAGAAGAAATACTGAATACTGGCTTTGGCTTCTTAATCCGCACACAGGCTTAAAAAAAAAAAAAAAAAAAAAGCCCAAACTACCCATGTTTGACACTGTCTTTAAATATAGGGAAGGAGTTATCCCCCAAAAAACAAAACTTGCTGGAGTGAGGTGGGGAGTTTTTTTGGTTGAAGGAGAAAATCAAATTTGCATTTAGAAAGTTCCTTACTTTTATTTCAGTGGTTCCCAACCTGCAGCCCAGCTGCCAAAAGTGGCCCTGAGGCAGTACCGGAACAAAGAATTTCGGCATCCAGGGTGCATCCAGAGAGGAATGCACTCTTAGAATGAATGGCACCTAAAGCAAGTGACGTGGAACACACCCTTTGATGTAGTGGTGAAATGGAGCCGCTTCAGGGTGCCGGGGAAAACCCTGGTTGCCCCACCCTCATTATGTCCCTGACCACAAGGGCTTTCAAAGTGGACTACGGCTCCCCTACTACTGGCTGCAGAAGGGACCCACTGCCTAAGGACCCATGTGGAGTATATTTCTGTGGGGTTAAAGACCATTGCAGGTTCCTTGCTCCAGCCCAGGGGATGGAAGATCAGCACCCCCTACATTCCCTTCCACAGTCATTGCTGCAGCCAGGAGTACAGCAAAATGTACTATCGAGGTCCATAGGTACTGGGCTCCCTGCTGTAATCTGGAAGGGGAGTACTGATCTGTCCACTCTGGCTGCAGAAAGGAGCCACTGCCTAGCGACTCAGATGGAGCACACAGAGCTACAAGATGTGTGCAGCTTCCATGCTGCAGCCAGGGAAAGGGGGTATCAGTGAGGAGGCAGACTGCTTTGGGGTGGGGGGCAAGGACTGGGTGGGTGAAGCTGAAGGAGGCTGCTGGCCTTTCTGGGCTGTAAAAATTATATCTATGGCCCTCAAACCAAAAAGATCAGGAATCATTGGTTTGTCTTATACCATATATGTTTTAGCTTCTGTAACTGTCTGACTTCTGCACTGAGGCTAAAATAATTTCCTCCCACCAAGACTATCAAAAATTGTTATTTTCAGCTTATTTATATATAATGATGAGAACCTAGCTCAAGGCACTCAAGCCACATAGAGAGGTGCATACCACAAGCCTCCAGTCACATGGCCAGCTTGGGAGACGCTTACAGATTGAGAAAGGCCTAGCGCCTGGCATGTCAGTACCCATATGACTGTAATGTCTATAGTTCTGTATGAAGATTAAGATAAGTCATGTAGCCCAGTGTTACTAGATGTTGCCATAAATACAATTGTATATACACAATGGGTATCTGAAGCGGTGGATGAAGCAGAATACTGAAAAGGCTGAGATACTATACATTTTTCCAAGTTTCACTTTTTGGGCACATGTCTAAAAAAAGATTCTACGTGCTTATGATAGTTTTTTTGTTTTGTTTTGGGCATAGGGGTGGTTGTATTACTAATGAAGGAGAAAGAATAAAGGCCTGAGCTAAAACCTATTAAAATTAATGGAAAAATTCCCATTGATTTCAGTGGCTTTTTGGGTCAGGCCCTACAGAGAAGAGACTGTACACAGCCAGTCCTTAAGGCTACAGATCTATTTATAAGCATAACAACAACAACAACGGGGATACCTCCAGATGCTTAAATGGGAGTTGGGTATTGAATGCCCATCTGTGCCTTTGAAAGTGTTCCCTCCACTAATAATCACTTTTATAATTTCTCAGAACCACATGGTCCACACTCAAGGAGGAGGCAGCAAAATAGAAATTGAGTGGTGATTCTCTCATTTTACAGGCAGTAGGGAGATCTGTCTGGACTGCTTAGAAACTATTATGATAGTGAAGAATAAAGGCACCTGCCAACTGGGATTTGTCACAAACATGAAACTATAAGCCAGGGATCTCAAACTCAAATCACCTTGAAAGCTGTATGAGGACTAGGATATTGACCTGAGGGCCACACCACTGAAACCTTTTCATGCGATGATATCAAAGTATAGTAAAAAATGAAGAGTAATATATTATTCCAGTAAAAGTCAATTTCTTAACTGTTTTGAAATGGTAACATGAAAAGTCTGTGCTAATTTTGACAGTCTTTCCAAAGCCAAAACACACATTTACTTTTAGAATTACTTCCATTCAACATGGCAAAATCATCAAAAAGACAAAGACTAATGTAAAGTTTTAAGTCTGTGTGTTTGTTTAGAAATCAGTGGTTCCCAGTCTTGTTTGGTTTGAGGGCCAAAAATACTTTTTAAAACCCTGAAGGACCACCAGTTATTTTAATTAAAATTAAAATTTTAATTAATTGAATTTAACTGAAATAAATTAGTTTGATTTATTCAATTTGAATTAAATTTAATTGAAATTAATTTTTAAAAAAATGTTTTAGTTTTTTAAAGAAAATTAAAGTGTTTTGTTTTTTTTTAAAAAAAGGGGAAGTCTGCATGTATCCCCAAGCCAGCAGGGCAAGAGAGCAACCACACCCCAAGATGGGACAGCAAACAGGCTAGGTAGAGTCCCATCCAGTACTGTAACTTAGTATCCCCCCCAGCCCACCTGAATTTGGCCGAGCTGGGGCCTGTGGTGGAGAAAAGACCCCCCACCCACCTGAATTTGTCCGCGTTGGGGCCGGCGGCATGGAACAGTCCCCGCCCCCCCCCGCCTACCCGAATTTGTCCACGTTGGGGCTGACAGTGGGGAAAAGACCCCCTCACCTGCCCAAATTTGGCTGCGCTGGGGCCAGTGGTAAATTCCCCCTGCCTGCCCAAGGTCTGGCTTCGCCATGGTCAGAGGCAAGGAATGCCCTGGAGGCTGCCCTGTGGAGCTTTCTGGTGCTCCTCCAAAACAAAGCCTCCCACGAACACTCCTCATATGTCCAGGCCACCCCACTTTGAGCACCCTCTACCCCCAGCCTTGTCTCGATGATCCAGCCTGCTCCAGCTGTTTGACCAGCGGCTGCATGCGAGTGGGGGATATCCCAGGCAGCAGTTCAGCTCCTCCCCAGCAATGGCTGATGACATGGGAGGGGAAGTGATACAGCTTGGCCCACCCTGCCCTGGGAGCACTGCCAACATCAAGCCTGTCTGCTGACGGAGAGGCTTAGCACTTGAAAACCCCAAGTGCTGAAGAGGTGGGAGGCCCAGGATTCCGGGGGGCAGGGGCGGGGGGATTATCAGGGGCCGCAGGAGGAAGCTCCATGGGCTGCATGCGGCCCATGGGCCGCGTGTTTGAGATCCCTACTATAAGCCTTCCTGATAGGTCAGCGACTCAATGCATCTTTGCCATAATACAAACAATTGGAGTTATTGCAAATTGTAAATAATTTCATCCTTTCTAACTTCAGATACACAATTTTAGAGCATTTCTTAACTTGTGAGTGCCTAACTTTTAAATATACTATTCTTCTAACAGTTTGTATGCACAGGAGTATGTATGTTTATATAAAGCTGTTACAGCATTAGTGGTAGCAAACAACCTTCATTCATTCAGTTTATCAGCCTTCAGTGTATTCTTTAAGACCCACCATATCGCCAAGGTGCTGGACAGGGCTAGTTATGGTACAGTGTTTTATTTGTGTCAGGCTTGCCAGGCTGAGTCCCTGCCCCTCTAGGCTTGGAAGTTCATAACCCCGGCATCTCTGGACTTGCTGCATCAATTATGAATGTAAAAATGTTGCTTGAGCCCAGAGTTCTTTCATTACAAATTAAGATATGGGACTCTGGAAATTGTGTGAGAGATCAGTTAGTTTCTATATTTTTATACTTGTGTTGTCATGGGTAGATTTAAGACAGGAGAATCAATAAGTCTATTTAGTGTAACATTTTCCATAGAACTCGAATAATTAAAAAGCCCAACCCCAATTTCCAGAAGTGACTTGGGGCCTAAGACTCATTAAAAGTAGCTCCTTTTCTGGCCAAACAACCAATTAGTAAACAACAGAACTGATCGAGTATTGCAAATATTGCACCTATGGACATACTGACTTTTGTTTTTAATTCATACCCCTTTTAGCATTCACTTGACATGAATAATCTAACTAATGAGTTTACTGGAATGATTGTTTGCAGAAACATTAAGTTTTAAGTTAATGTTGGAGGATGTTCATAGAAGCAGTGTTTGAGTTCACAAATCAATTCATTTGTATGAGAAATCTAATTGATAGAGATTGTGCTCATTCAATCAAGTAGAAACACACATGCTATTCATGTGACAATTAAAACTAGCAAGCACTGCTTGAATTTTAGATGTCAGACGTTGAATACTAACAAATAATTTACGGGGAAAGAATTACTCAAAGAAATTGTCTGGGAAATTTTACACAGATCTGACAAAGCCATGAGCTGCTCACAGATAATTTGTGAACAGGAAGAGGTAAAGTTGGTTGAATAACCCATTAGTTACAAACTTAGACCTATAAAACAAATACCTTCATACACCCTTGGGAATGAACAAACCTAGCTAGGGATTTATAAAGTATATTTATACTATTTTTACACACATCATATTTCTCTGAGTGACAAATGTTAAGATAGGAATGTTCTTCACTTCAAGGGGAAATTACAATGGAAGTCTGAAGAACTGAATGAAAACCGAGGTTAATCTTTAAAGTCCTAGCCTATGGTGCTGAATGCAGGTTTCCCACACTTTAGAATTTCAAGTGGCACCTTGAGTCTGTCTCTGGTTGTCACACCTCCTTTTCCCAGGCTATCAATCAAATAACAGCTGCCATCAATCTTGGGCTGCATTTGGAAGGAAAGAATCCTTGTTTGTTTTTAAAGCTTTGTGTAAATAAATTGTTTAGACAGCACTAAGAGGTGTTAAAACAGGAAAAACAGCCAGTCTCCTAATCTTTTGGTGTCAGTTACATGAAGCTATACATTTCGGGTGGGGCATGCAGAAGTCAAACTCTTTAAAACCCCCTCTGTTTACAGGTGAAGTTGTACTAGCACTGTTCTAGTCCATTTACCCTGAAAAAGGGGGGGGGGGATTTTTGCCAGAGAACTACACAAACAAGACCACATTACAGACAATCTCCATAGGTAATCTTTATGATATGGTTTTGTAACAACTGCCAGGAAGATTATGCCAGCAACCATCAGTGAAACTAGTTTTAGCGCAGCTGTGTGATTGTTACCTGTACAGTTTCAAATGTAGTATGGATAGGGCCTTAAATGGATGACCACTTTTGCAAAGAGTCATACAATTTGTCCATAGCCTCTGGAACTATGGGTGTGGGGGATATTGCAGCACCCCTTGACTTGAAGTGGTTTCTGTCATAGACAGGGTTTGCCATTTGGTTCAATGACTCTCAGCATCCACTTTATAGAAATTGTTCCAGCACCCCAGATTTGCCATGTTTAAAGGCCAGTCCTGCTTCACTAGAGTGAACAGGAGTTTTACCACTGATTGAAGGGAATAGGATTGGGTACCAGATAAGCATCAAAATGTTCCATTGCTCACTCGCTGTTTACAGCAGTGAGACGTATCAGGCTAGAAATACCACAGAGAACAGGCTCAGAGAACATTTAGCATTAATTCAATGTAAAGAGTGAAAAATAACTCTTCTGCCTTAAAACAAATTAGTCTGATTTTAAAAAATTGCAACTCTCCTGACTTTCAAAAAAATAATTTCAAGGTTTTTAAATTTAACCTGTTTCGTCACTCTGCTCTCTAGCAGAAGATTTCCATCATTAAAAAAAAGCGAGAAATGGCATTCTCTAGTAGTGACATCCTTCTGTCATAAGCAAATGTTATAGTCTAGATTCCACTGCAGTTTGTGTTTTACAGATGATAGATAGATAAGATTATGCTTAACACAAAATCAGTAAAAAGCTAGCTAAAAAGATATGAAATATGATATCACAATACTTAGAGCTGACCCAAACAGGAACCATTTATCTGAACTCTCCACAAATATTTAGTAAGATGTTGGGGCAAGTTTGTGACCCAAACCCATACTGTGACATTTTGTGATTAGGGAATCTCTATATAACAGCAAAAACCAGGAACCTAAATCTGTATCTGAAGATGGCAGGGGCATGCACATGGAGAGAGACAGGGAATAGGGGCAAAGGCCTCCCCAGTAATCAGCAGCAGAAAGAAATCCTCCAGCTTCAGGGAAACAGCCAGTTCTTCTGACTGCAGGGAGAGGGGGCCTAGACCATGCCTCTCTGAAAGCAGTCAAATCTTTATTCCTGCACACACCCTGCAAGATGGTGAGGATTTAAAGTTAGTTGTGAACCTGGATCTGAGAGTCTCACAATACTGGCTAGAACTCTTCAGAGTAGCTTTGATGTAAAAGCTCTCCAAAATCAAAGCATTCCATGAAATCATGTCTAAGAAAAGATAGAATGGTAGCTGTTCTAAGAATGTCAAAATGGAACATTTTGACCTTTTTTAAATAAAATGTTTTTATTTTTCCTTTAGAAATTAATTAAAAATAATTGAATAAGTAGTTTATTGTAACAAAATTTTACAAAGCCACAATCCAGACAAAATGTTTCAGTATTTAGAAGTGAAATTTTTGGCATTTTCTTTCTGAGAATTTCAAAATCTTGGGGTTGGATTCCAAATTAAAATGAAAACTGATTCCAAAAAATCTCAAAATCATTTCCATATCTGAATTTCTATTCCCCACCTAGCTCTAACTCCAACCCATATCTACTTACAATGCCCAAGGCACTGGAATTAACATTATCTTAGTCAGGATTCTTAAGCATCTTCTTGAGTCCAGGGATTCATGTGTAGAAAGGTCTCTCCACCCAAACCTCCCAAATTATTATTCAGGAGTTAATACAACTGAATGCTATTAGAACTCTGCCCCTTTAAGGGGGAGGGGTAATTTGTCCAAAGAGGCACTCGCTATCTGGTGGAGATCTTGTAGCACAGACCTGGCTTTTCTTTAATATGTTCAAATCTGAAGCTTAGCTGGTACTCTTGGCTTCTTTCACTGTGGCACAAGAGAACCTGTCACATCCACAAGAAAATAATACATAGAAAACTTTGTAAGGGGAAGTTCAGAACTTTTCTTTTCCCATGGAAAGGCATGATGTGGGCCATAAACACATGCATTGTCCAAGGGAAAGCAGGGAAGCTAGTGGGAGCAGACTTGGGGTGTTCTGTTCTGATCCTTTACAAATAATTAGTGATTAATACAAACAGATTTAATCTATTATTATTCTGTATGTATATTACCATAGTTCTTATGAGCTCCAGTCATAGACCAGAACCCCATTGTCCAAGACCATCTCTGATCCAAATGGTTTATAATCTAGGTAGAAGACTAGACACAACGCATGATATAGTAAGTAGACTAGGAGAGAACAAGGAAACAATGATACAATATTGAGCAACAAGTGAGGCAGTAGTCTCAGCACACCAGAAACCTAACTGTTATCAAGTTTTTGTAGGAATCACGGCAAAGGAGAGTTTCAGTGAAGGTTTATTGGAGATAGATAATGGAAGTAGCTTTGTCAGTGTTTCTGGGGTGCTCTTCCTAAGCATGTGGGACAGCATGAGAGAAAGCACGAAGTTACTGATTTTACTTGGTACATTAAGTTTGTCTAAAATTGTGTCTAGAGTTGGCAAAAACACCTTAGTCCACCAGGATTTGGCAGGCAGGCCCCACCCCTTGCTGTCAGACAATATCCTGGCCACAGTGACATATCTGTGACATTCAGACTAGAATATTCCAACCCGTTGCATGGCAGAATGAGATCATTGACCTTAGTAAAACTCCAGCTAATTCACAACACAGCAGCATGCCCCTTACGTAATATAGGACACAGGGATTACATCACTTCAATGTTCCGCTCACTACACTGAATCCCCATAGGATAATGGGAAAGTTTCAAGACTCTTGAGAGCTCTGGTGACAATACCAACAAGCACCACATGTATCTTTCAGTTGACGATCAAGTCCTCTGAAAAAGCCTTTGAGGTAGGTATTATTACTGTACCTAAAAAGAGGCACAAGGGCTATGTCTACCCTAGGGGCTTCAGTCAACTTAAGCTGGTTTAAGGGAGCCTAATCAGGACCAGGCAGGGCGGCCTCGGGTATGTCTGCACTGTGTCCAGTGCACATATATCCTGAAGTCAACTTAACAAGGTTGACTTAAAGCAAAGGAAATTAAGCAACCTGACAAAGGTTACACTGTGAGTCAGTGACTATCAAGAACAGATAACCAGTAGTTTGGACAGATCATCTCCTGTTTTAATCCCTACTGCAGAGATATTTTTGGAAGACCGTGATACTAATGTCTACATGGGTGAATTAAAACAGCAATGTTACTCTGAGCTCCATATTTCATAATTTGAAAACAATTTGGCAGAAAAGTTGGATCACATCTTTCTGCACCCCATATGGCTGGGATATAAAACTTCTGAATACAAGAATGTATAATAGGAAAAAATAATACATCCCAAATCAGTCTTAGAGACATGAATTAGGACAGGATCCAGAACTTTACTTGTCTCTTGTTACTTTAGTGATAGATTGGGGTGAAGAAGGAGGGTTTGGCTAGAGTTCAGAATGGGTATGTGAACCAGGAACAAATGTTTTTACACCCCCAGAGTGAGAAAAATGCTCCAGGCATCCCCACTAACTTTGTCAGGGTGATCTTTCAAAAGGGAAGTGGGGTGGGGGGAGTCTTCTGGGCTCCTGCTCCAACAAGATCAGTCTTCCTCTTTTCCACTATGTTCATCTATTTTGCAGAAATATTAACTAAATCAAGCCCTAGCAGTTTCAGTTTCTAACTATTTCAATTCATTATGCAATTTTAAGAAATGAGAATAACACCTTATAAATATTTTATTTCTTTTTTTAACGCTAATATGCAGTGACTGGCAGAACAACTCATTTCAAAGTTCATAGTGCCTGAAGGAAAACATTCTTACGGCTATCCAATATCTTTCCATTCAATGCTATGTATTGTGCAAAGATTAGTTGAAATTGATGCAGCAAGTGTCCGATATTCTTTTACATTGCACTTGGACAAATAAAATCAATCCACTGTAAATACAAGTAGTGACCTGGTGAGCTTCTGCAGCACCAAGGTCTTCCGTTCAGCAAGGTGCTGAAGCACATGCTTACTTTTAAGTAAAACTAATTAGTCCAGTCAAACTCAGTGGCACTTCTCATGTCCATGTGTGTTAAGCAGATGCTTCAGTGTCTTGCTGAACCAGGATCCAAGCAACTTTCTCAGGGTCTCATAGCAAAGTCTGTGGCAAAATCAGGAATAGAACCAAAATCTTGGCACTCCTGGTCCTATTCTTCAGTCCAAAGTCAGTCTTCCTTTCATCTGTTCTGGTTCTAGACCAGCGGTGGATGATAATTTTTGCAGAGGGCCCACTCCAAAAATTTTGGTAAGTCATGTGGCTGGAAGTTCAGATAGCAACCAGCTTCAGGGTAGCTTAAGTGGAGTGTCTGCAGCAAAAGCAAAGGATTGGGTCAGTCTGCTTTCAACCCTGCATGGTGGGCAAGAGAGAAGTGTTAGGTGGACTGGATCTGGCCCACAGGCCATATTTTGTCCACACCTGTTTTAGTCACTTCAATAATATAGTTTTCTTATTACATACCATATTATTCCTACTTGGAACCGCAAACCTTTTCTCTATGACCAACATGGAAAATATCAACCAGCCATTTAACTAAATGACGTGGCTTGTGTTAAAACAAAAAAAGTCAGTCTGAGCAGTTACATGTCCTTATTGCAGTGAAAAAGCAGGAAGTGAGTTCAAATGGTCCATAGCCATTATTTCTCCTGTTAAAGACCACTATTATTTCCTAGAAGACAGAGAGACATACATACACACAAAAAAGGGGAGAGAAAACAATAGCAAAGATAGAAAATACCACTTCTTGACTCTCACTTGCAGCACCACTGGCAGAAAAACACAGACAGAGGACACAGTATTAGACACACTAAGAAACCACAAATTCTTACAGCATTGCACTGTTTCGGGCATTGCTTTTAGCTACTTCTTTCTGGTCACAACTTTGCAACAGTGTTGCAAAGCATACGGTCTTGACTGTCTAAGCCAGACAGAAGTAGTAGTAAGGTGAAGAAGGAAAGGTGTTAGAAGTCCCCCATCCTATGTGGTGTTTGAGATTTAGCTGGAGCCAGAAGAGGTGTTGGTGTCATCTGGATCTCACTCTCACTGGCCTGATCTGGTCAGAATGTGTCAGGATCTGGATGACTCACACTCAGGGTCCCAACAAATGCTGTGGTGACATCCATGATGGTGTTCACCCCAATAGTCAATTTTTCTCCCCAAAAACAAGAGTGGCATGTGAAATAGCCCACCCCCTTGTCCACCAGTTTGGCCTAATTTCTGACCCACCAATTTTCATTCATTGATTTTTCAATCTCACACTGTTCTTATTTGCCAGTCATGATTTTAACACAGTCCTTGTATCAATAAACCTTTTTGTCTGGACTAATTCAGCCTCTGTGTTTCCCTTTTGTAACTTTTCCCATCAAACTTTGTAGTTATAAATTATTGTGACATTTTATGAAAAACTTTCACTCACTTCTCACAGTTGAACTCATAATTAGAATAAGTCTGTAAGTCTGGTTACTACTACAGGCTCAGCTCAAGAACAACAGCTGCTACATAGAAAGTGTGGCATGCCAGCTGACAGACTCATGGAGCTCAAGATAAACAGATGTTTAATTCTAATGTAGATGTCTGGATACAGGCTGTGACCTGAGCTCTGGGACCCTGCCACCTCACAGGGTTCTACAGCCTGGGATCCAGCCAAGGGCAAACCTCTATACCACAGTTAAACAGCCCAGGACCTGTTAGCCTGAGTCAGCAGGTATGGGGCAGCTGTGGGTGTCAATTCGAGCACAGATATACCCTTCACTATTTGTCAACCCTAGGGTAAAGTCTGCAAACCTGGGCCCAAATCCATGGGTTCAGTATTCCCACAGCAGTATGCAGACATGACTACATTCCAGACTTCCTTGCACCTTCCCAAATTATGACTACTCCAGCCTTTTGTTCCTGCTGCAGTGTAGGAAAACTTCACTGTCCATCAAACCTGATTGTTCAGTGGACAAAAGAAAGTTGACCCATGACATTGTAGGATTCCCAGAACACGAGTCCAGGGGGGCTGCACCTTCACTTCAAAGCAACAGGGCTTGAACCCTAGGTCCTGATCGATTCAGACTTAGACTCGCCACCCACTGAGGTCATAGGACTCTGTATCCAATCCTGGATTAGTGCAAATAGTGTGTTGCTGGAAAGATGATTAGGGTTATGCCAGATTTCAAACCCTGGTCTTATATTGCAGTGTAGACATGTCCTGAATTCATAAAATCTAATAAAGATGCATGGGAAAGTGACAACAATTGCATCCATTATTTCAAATCCAGACTCTCCATTTGGTCATCAGGGCTGCCTATTCAAGCAGTGCTGGCTTCCCCCTCATTACCTGCTGCTACAGTGCATTAAATGACAGAGAAGATTTTCCTAATATCACTTCTCCATGTGAGCTCTTCCTGTAGTTTGCCTGAAAGATGTTATGTGATGGTGACTGGGAGAAGAAAGCATGTATGACCTTGAATGGGAGAGATGGTGAACTCAAGGCAATCCCTTTGCCAAGATATCTGCTCTAAGTAAAGGTCTAAGAATCATGAACTAAACTAATAGATAGGCAAATCAAAAATACCCAGTAAGGAGCAGATCTGATGCCTTCAAACAAGTCACTCATAATGACTATTTTCTAAATCAAAAACACATTTATTCCCCATCTCTCTGTTAGGCTAAGCAAGCACAGTATACAAAAAATATATGGCAGTAGGCAGCTTTTCTTCACAGCGAGTTATTCAAGCCTTTCGAACAGCTAGTCTTCTGATCCCATACCCCTACACTGCGGTGCAGCCTCCCTCCATCTGCAAGCAGTTACATGTGCAAGTGATCACATGGGTGAAGTTGTGCCTGTGCTAACATGTCACAACCAGTATTATTTACTCTTTGGCCCACCACAGTCCCTGCTGCTGTAACACATGAGCATCGTTTTCCCTTTACAAAGGGAAATGCATTTTTCGTTGAAACATAGTTCCTTTTTGGCAACAGAACTCAGAAAAACAAGTCAAGCGAAACTGAACCTTCAAAGAGTGCTTTTTTGCTGTTTGATGACACAGGCATAAAGCCAAAGTTTACCCATTGTACTTCATATGCAAAACTGCTTCACACAGCTCCAAGTTGCTGACTTCCCGTTAGTTAAAGCCATGCTACTTGGCACCATTATAATAGTTCATGATACCATTATTGTGTGTCATTGTCTATGATTTGTATACCAAAGCAGGAAGACTCGCCAGTCTGTCGACTGCCTTTAAATCTTTTTTTTTTTTTTTTTTTTTTTTTAGGGAAGACGTAAAACTCTAAGATTGCTACCAGAATTACTGGCTGCATCTCATCTTTTTTCATTAAAAACCAAGAGAGCTTGTAGACTCTCAAAGCCCATGTGAAACCTAGCACAGGAAAACACATTCTTTCCTTGGGAAATACATGCATACCTTCAGATATATGGAACCTCACAGTGCTTTTTATTGATGTATGACTGAATGTTTATTGTTATTGAATAAAGTGGTCTTGACAAAGTATCTGACCTACGACACCAGCAAGATTCCCTCTCGGTGGCTCTTAGAATATAAATTCTCCTTCTGGTCTACTTACTTTGTATGATGTGTTACCAGCTAAATTTTTAATGGGAACAGAGTTTGAGAAACAAAATGAGAAAGTGTGTCAAAGATGGAGACTGGCCCAAATGGATTGAAGCGAGTGTCAGAATATTCAGCCTCCTGCCTAACACAATCAGCCTCAGTCTAAACCAGGAGTCTCAAACTCATGGCCTGTGGACTGCATGCAACCCACAATGTTATTTCCTGCAACCTGCAATGACACTATTGTTATAGATATTTGCAATACCATAGTACAAAAAGATTTCAGTGATGGGGCCCCTTGGGCTACTGTACTAGTCCTCACATGGCCCTCATGGTGATTTGAGTTCGAGACCCCTGGTCTAAGTTGACTGCCAGTCAGTGTCATTAGTCCTGAGAATACTCATCTCAGAAGGAGGAAGAACCTTTACATTGCCTCCTGCTGCTTTTGAGCTGTTTCCAGTGCCAAGGAGTATCAAACCACAAGATAAAGTATAGAAGCAAAGGAGGACCAGCATCAGCCTCTCATTATTTTCAATGTTTTGCTGTTGCTTAGTTCACTTCACTTCTATGGGTCTCTTAACTGACTACGATTAGCTTTGAAGCTGAAGCCAATTTGTTGCGCATTTGGGGGAAGGTTCACTTCATGTACAGACTTAGGTAAAATTTTTACAGAGCTGTTTCATTCTTTTTCTGCACACCTGTACTTCTCATATCTTTTCCTCAAAGAAATTAGATTATACCTTCCCATTACACCTTCCTAACTTCTTCATCCTAAACTTGATCAAAAACATCTGATCACCACCATCACCATTTCCAGCACCATCATATACTACTATGTATAATACTACAGCACATCATATACTTAAAACAGGCAGGCAGAAAGGAAATTAGAGTTTCACTGGTAGCAAATGGTAAGAGATTACAGCACAAGCAATTCTGACAATCCTGTGCCTTGTGTTTCCACTTCTCTACGAAAGCAGCCACTGTCACATCCTGTTGAGTTATTCTGATCATAAATCACATTATCAACCTCAGTCATGAGATGCAACAGCACTCACTGTAAGGAACAGACAACCAGTTTTATGGATAATCTCTCTTGACATTAGAAGTCCGATACTAAGCATCAGCCCATTAATGAAATACCCATTCTCCCAAAATTCAGTCTAATCTTAAAACAAAAATAGAATCAGAAGCCCCGAAGAAAACCCAAGTCAACACTTCTGACTTTGAGCTCTACTTTTCCTGGCCAATGAAAGTCAGGAGGGCTTGTTTTCATATACATGTACTGTTTGTATATATAAAATATTTTAATGTAACAGACTTTGCAAACTATTTCTCCATATCTAACCTCCAATTTCTGAACAAGTTAGATGAGAAGACCTTCAGCTACCTATGTCCTTTGTTAGGTTCATGAACCCCTTCCAGTAAGTTTTGGGCCAGGACACAGAAGAAAGATTGAAATGACCACACTAATCAATGACCAGTCCTAGAAGTTCTTTGTAGAGGGATAGCTTCTCTGACTCTGGACATGTCACTGGTGGAGCACTGCATTGGTCAATCCTCTCCCTGACCTATTCAACATCTGTTTGAGACTACAGTGGGAGAAAAATTGTAATGCAACATTGAATCAAATGCCAGAGTTACATCCTTGGGCAATACGTTCTTTACATCAAACACAAATGGTACCACTACGAGTTATCCAAGGGCTTTAGAGGCATCAGCACTTGAATAAAAAGCAACCGGCTGAAACTAGACCTACGCAAAAACAGCCTAGATGTTGGTTAAGAGAAGGAAATACAGACGAAGTCATTGCTGTTGAAGTGTCCTATCAGCGGAAACAGTCTAACCAGCAGTAGTCAATTGCTATCAGCTACACTACACAAACTGGCTACGGCAGCCGCACAGCACAAGATTTTAGCTTATGGAATCTAGTTCATCCTTATACTATGGTTCATGATAATGCCACATGAAAATATTTTATTTACAAATCACATGTTATTGACTGTCCCACGACAGAAGCCAGATCATTTTATGCTCAGTCTAATGACAACTAGCCTCCTACATATGGAAGCCAGAGAAGGATCTAAGTCTGTCCCTTTCTACCCAGAGAAATAGCCTTTTTCAGGGGGTTTTCCTTAAATGGCCACTACAGGCCACTGAATAGCTACAGGAATGCATACAAAGAACAATAGGCGGTATCATGGCTGGCTGGTGAGAACGAGACAGAGGAGCCCTTGCAGTGGAGCGAGCAATGAAGATGGATTGTTTGAACTGATGTTTAAATTTGGTTTATTATGGGGCTGTAGTTGACAATACTGTGACCTGCTTGCCTCCCAGAGAGATAGGCATGTGGGTCATTCTCTGATTTCATAAATCATCTGAGAACATACCCAGAGTATTGACCTTTTTACAGGGAGGGAGCTTAGGACATACAGCATAATTTAACACCAGCAAGTAGGATGGTGTCCAGCACAGTTTAACACTCCTTAACCTCTGCCTCTTTAGACATCTGTCCTCCCATTTATCTTGCTGTTTATTTTTCAAGTGATATATTATTGGATATTAAGGAATGGGGATTGATATTACACCGTGGAGCTACCACCAGTCAACCCGTAGCCAGGCAAGGACTGCTGCAAGATTAACACACAAGAACACATAAAAGATTTCATATACTTTCCTCTCTGTGTGCAATTTCATCATGGTACTTTCAGTCAATATGCCTTTTATATGACCTTTTATTTATTTTTATCCTTCCATCTCAATTAGCCAAGGTTTCATAGTGTATAGACATTTTACCCTGTCCTTGCTGATTTCAGCTGAGAAACAGGCCAGTGGAGAAGTGGCCAGTCTTCAGGTGTCTCCCACTCCACACCCCCGCACCCACCCACCAGATCTTTGCTTTTACTCAGGCTCTTGCCATAACTGCAGCTATCAAAACGTGTTTTTCCAAACCAAGATTTTGCATCATGACCATATTTGACTTAAAGTAGGTTCTTTCAGTTCCCATTATTTGCTTTCTTATGTAGTAAGCAACTATGTAACCAGATCCTTGAATACATTATTTAAATAGGGAAAATGGCAAAAAAAGTGGGGGGGGACACAGTTTCCCATTCTTTTCTACAATGTGTAATATATGTATTGTATATTTGGATGTGAAGTAAATTCCTTCTAAAGTAATTCTATGGGATGTACGAATCATGAATTTTGACTTTTATTCGAAAAAAGGGAAGGCAGAATAATTTACGAGTCCAGAAGGAGCCATGAGTGGGAGGAAGGCATCCAGTGTCTGTTTATATTGTAAATATTTCCAAGTATGATCTGTAAAGATTGTAACAACTAGCAAAAATGTTGACCATGTTTTATTTAACCAAATAGTAACATTTTGCTTTTAAATCCATCAGCGTGTGCAACATAATGAAATTTTGAGCAGTAACACCATTTTAATAATAGCATTATTATTACCAAGAAACAGACTGAAACAGTTAGGAATCTGCTGGCTGACCTGACACATTCCCCATAAGAAACAGATCCAAACTGCTACTCAATATGACCTGAAACACTGATTAACTGCAGTATCAACACAAAGATGATACACAAAAAAAGGCACTAGACTCAGAAGTCAGGTAACTAGGGTTCTTCTGCTGCCATATTTTCCATCATTAACAAAATTGCTGGATCAGAAAAACAGCATTAGTAGGTACAGTGCTGCTGATATCATGCCCAGACCTATTGCCTTTGAGGAACAGTGCTGCTTAGAGTGACTTGCCAGGATAAAGAATAAATCTCATGGCTACCTGTGGTCCTCCCTCTCAGCCATACCTTATTCATCAAGTGCATCAGCTTTAAACCCACATATGCCTCCATCCCATGTAAACGCGGTATTACCTTGTTGCATTTTGCCATCAGGAATGTTGCTGCTTAGCACTGTGGTTACAGAAAACTACACACACTAAAGACTACACAGTCATATGAAAATTATTTTATTATCACAAATGTGAAGTAGCTCCTGTTCCACATGTAGATTGTATGTGACAATATTTAAAGGCTAATGTCACAAAATGGAGTCTTAGTAGGTCGAGAGCTACATATATCTACCTTGTTGCCTGGCATCATCATTCACACACATTCAAAGCAAATACAAAAACATGGCCACATCAACTCATCAGTCATCACTCACCCTCACATTTGCCAAATCACTGTGCCGAAGTGTAACTGAATGCAAGTCTCCATTGCTTGAACAATTTACATTTTTTCTTGGAAATGTAACACGTAGAGCATGCTACTTGCTGTGAAAGTGTGTGCTGAATTCTGAGTAGCAGCATTCTACATTTGCATTCCACAAGTGCCAACGACAATGCTCACTCCAAAGCAGTGAAGAATTAGGCCTCTTGACTTCTGAGAATTTCACCTACACCTTTACCAGGGCCGGCGCTGGGATCGTGGCACCGCCCCCCCCCCGCCCTGCAGCAGAGTGATGCTGGCGCAGATGAGTGATGTCATCAGGGGAGCACCATAAAATGCTGGCGCCCCCCTTTTACACAGGGGCTGCTTACCGCATAGTGGTGGCCCTGATCTTTACTAGGAAAAAAGGTATCATAACTGACTTAAGGTAAAATCCTAGTGAAGACATGGCACTTTGTAAGTTTCACAGGTTGGGATTAGCAACTTTTCAAGACTCCCCAGGCCCTCTTCCTTGACCCCTCAGCCACGTCAACAGCTCCCTCTGCTGAAAAGTAGCAGCTATCCCCTGAAAAGTCAGTAGTGGCCACAGCTGGAAAGGGGGTCCCCAGGCACTCTGCTGAAATAAACCCAAGGTAGCTTCTTTCCACACCATCCCTGGGAACCCTGAGCCCAGCCACTGCCGAAAAGACCCACTCGGTGCAACTTCTTTCTGTTGAGGTGGAGAGCTCCCCAGGTACACCAAAGTGAGGAGCCACTTCAGGTGTTTTCTTTCTGTGGCATGTCTGAGGACACGTCCCCAGATACACTGTGGAAAGAAACTGCCCAGAGTGGCCACTCTCAGGAGTGTGCCTGGAGATCTGTCCCCAGGCATATTACAGAGAGGGGCCACCCAGAGCAGCTTTCTGCAGCAGAAGCAGCAATTTCCAAGGCACCACAGGGTTCTACATTGGAAGCTTAGGTCAATCTTAACCTGCTTTAAGTCCACCTAAGGAACTCCCTGGCCACATTTACAATTTATTAAGTACTTGCTTAAGTTGACTTAACACCTGCCCTGAAAGTCAACTTAAGTTTTAAGCTGACTTTAGATGGCAGGAAGGGTCAGGGCCCTGGCCCCCACCCCACCCCCCCCCCCGGTCTCAGTCTGGTTCCAGGGCTCTGATCCAGCCCCAGCCACTGCCAGCAAGTGGCTAGAAGTCAGATCCAGCCCCTGCCCTTGAGGCAAGCAGCAAGGGCTCAGAGCTGCCTGCTGCCACTGTTGGCAGGCAGATGGGAGTCTGATCCAGCATCAAGGGCAGAGGCCAGATCTGGCTCCTAGCCACTTTCTGGTGGTGGCAGGAGCCAGATCAGGCCCTCAGAGCCAGATTGGGACCTGGGACAAGGCCTGGCTACACTGGAGACTGTAGACATACCCTTAAGTCAACAAGGTAGACTTTAAGTTGACAAAGTCGATCTTGTTAAGTCGACTTAAAAGATCCTCTCAGCATAGACATCACCCATGTGGCACTTGGAGGGGCTTGTGTGCCACTGTTTGCAGACATGCCAGGGGTTACTGACCCTTCAATCATAAGCAGGTCAAGATAGACCAAAGATTCTGAGTCCTCCATAATCTTTTATTCACCTTGCTACTCTTGTAAAAGTTGCAGATTCCCTTATCTTCCCTAGAATTTTATCTTGGGTCTATTACTACACAATAGCTAATTCATGCCAAGGATGCATCTTGTTTGCTAATAAAGACAAAGCCTAACAAAGAGCTTTTTAACTTGTATGAAGAAACATATGCAGTGCTCTGGAGTCTGAACAAATCCATACATGGTCACTGAAATAAGATTGATTGAAGAGGAAGAGAAGTGGGTGCACTGATGAAGCAGAGACATGGGTGGGCCAGTACAAATGCTCTTTGTAGTCCTACAGATTTAGATGGAAACAACTGATGGTGCTAGAACCTGAGCCACCAGCCCCTGAAGTTTTTCTGATTAGCTGCTAATTCCTGCATGTGGAACTTGTAGGAATCAAGTTTTGTTACTCAAACAAGCTGACCTAGCCCTGCTTACAGTGAGCATCTGAAGAGCTAGATGCTTCTAACCAAGTGCCAAAATATTTGCACATTATCTATATTGTGCCCAAATCAGCCTTGATGCAATTCTGTTGACTTCAGTAGAGTTACACAATGGTTGAATTTGGCATCTGGCACCTTCTTCCATTGCTAAAGTGAAAAACCACTTCTAATACAAGTGATAGATATCATTGAACTGAATATAAGGAATGCCATCCATTTCTTGATGACAAGGTGAGAGTTTACATTTGGAAACACAATATAATAAGTATTTCTAAGCTACTATCTAATATGGCTTCACTGAGGATTCCAGGAAGTGCTATACAGCTTGGAGAAGATCCCTTGAGCTCTAGATCTATGCACCAATATCCATTTTTAACCATACTCCAGGGCATTGGATGGACCTTGCTCATGCAGCAAAATCTCTAGAATGTCCTCAGGCAAAGATGTATCTACTGGGAGTTCCATGAGTAGCTCCAAAACAAGGTGAACAAACCCCTCTCCTTCAACCTCCAGATCAAGATAACTGTTGCTGAAGGTATCATATCTATGATGATACGACATTCCAGGATGCACTCCTGATCACTGAAAGGTTGCATCAACTACTCTCTCAGCTTTATGGACCTCACGGTGCTTCACTGTTGTGGCTCCCATCCAGGCCCTTCACAAACAGCCTTTCAGCATGTAAGTTACACTCTGAGTGTCTGTATATAGGTGCAGCCTTCCAGTCACAGTTCAGTCACAAGCTGCCTTCCACCAGCCTTGGTCACCACATATACAATGACCGCAACACACTTCCAATGTTGGCTTTTCCCCCAGAAAAATGTACTTATACTGCAGTATCCAGGCTTTCCCCAAACAGTTCTGATAACAAAGGTCCATTGTCCCTGTAAAGGAACAATATACTACTTGCTAGCTTAAATGGAGCTACTCACACAGTTCACAGCACTGATTTTGATTTAAAAACAAATGGTTTATTGAGCTGCAAAAAGAAATTTTAAGTGTGTACAAGTATTTAAGGAGTTAAAGTGGGAAATGGTTACAGGAGAAATAAAAGTAAAAAAAATAAAAAGTGGGTACTAAAACTTAACAAACCAGGCTTGTTTCAAGATAGAATTCCTTCACATGATCCCAACAGCAATTTTCACATCAGGATCCATCACAAAGTCTAAGAGCTCAAGTCCTTGGTCTTCTTAGGTTCAAGAGCAAAGAATAGGAAGAGGGACCTGAGGTCGTTTTTGCCCCTCAGATAATTCAGCCACACTTTGAACTGTGTTTTCTTGAGAGTGACTCCTAAATAAAGTTCTTCCTACCTGAGAGCAAGGAGACAGCACCTGGGATGGAGAAGAGATTTCATGTGGCTTCTTTTCACCTGTGTATGCTGCAGCACAGATTTTCTTTTTTTTTCATTGTCTCGCTGTCTGAGGATTCTGAGGCAAACTGAGGTAAAAAAAATTTCCAAAGGGATAGCCATGTTAGTGTAGTCCAGCAAAAAAACCCAAGGAGTCATGTGGCACTTAAAGAGTAACAGATATATTTTTCTCATGAGCTTTCATGGGAGAAAATTGAAATGGGATTTTCTCCCATGAAAGCTCATGAGAAAAATAAATCTGTTACCTTTTAAGTGCCACACAACTCCTTGAGTTTTTTTGTTTTTTCTTTTTAGGTAAAAAAAACATCCCTTTGTTTAAGACAGGCCTCCCTGATCATTTCCACCTAATTAGGGATGCATGAGTTTGAACATACTTCTTGAGCATTATGGGGGGGGGGGGAATTTCATAACTTTATGTATATGGTGTTGCTATAGATATTTCACTAAGATATCCATTTGGATATTAGATATTCAAGGTATTTAATAACCAGTGAGCTATTAGTTGTCAAATGATACCTCACAGGGCATGTTTTGTACAAAGAGTATAACAATATAATGTATGGGGTATGACGACACAGGTGCATTCTGACTGATGGCCCTGCTGAAGACAGTTATTACAGACACAGTAAACATCCAGGTCACAAGACTGACTTTTCATTGATTAACCTTCTGTCTGCAATTGCCAACACGGCAGGTGAATGAAGCTGAAAGGAGAATATTACTGATGGAAGATCAGATACAAAAGTTCTCTGTCCAGGTGCAAAGAAGCTTCAAAGATTTATCTTCTCTTAAATGTAAAGTGTCAGATCTCAAGGAAATGTCTCACTGCAATAATCTGAGAATTTTAGAAGTACATGAAGGAGCAGAGAAAGGCAACCCCCTAAAATTGGTATGCCAAGTCTTATCAGAAGTGCTTAGCTTGCTGGAAGATTTTAACTTTGATTTAGAGAGTTCATGGGACCTTGGCACCTAAGCTAGCCTTAAATATCAAACCTCATGCACTGACTGTCAAATTTCTCAGATTTACTGTAAAAAGAAAAACAACAGCTAGTTCATGGGGGAAAATAAACTGTTTGGGGCATGACAAAACAAGATAATGATTTTTCAAGATTTTTGAAAAAGATGTGGTTGAACAAAGATCAGTCTTCAGAAGAACAAGGGAACTTGCCAGGCAGTAAGGGCTCAAATATTGTATAAGTTTTCAAGCTCAGTTTCATGTCAAGGTTGGTGAGAAAGTACATCCGTTCCAAAAGCCACAAGAAGCAGAACATTTTTTAAATAGCCTGCAGTGAATTGAGTACCTGTTCTGTTTTATACCAAGTTTACTTTCAAGTTATGTCTGCCCTAGCTGTGCTTATAAAATTATGCAGTTACTGAGACTAGCTTACTTATTTGCTGCTCCAAGTTTATACTTTATGAACTATTAGGTCATGTATATCAATTGTCACAAGGCCAACTGTGAAGCACCTCAAAGGGGACACATCTCCCAATGATCTCATAGAAGCAAACTGACTGCGAAAGGACTTATTTAAATTGTGCATTAGTAATAATAAGTGCTTTTCCTCCTGTATTTGTGCTGGGAATTAAACAATTAACACTGAGAACTGGGCAGGTCAATATGAATCTGTGCCAGCTTGGCACCAACACGTACAAAAGATCACCAGGATAATGAGGCAGATGTTGCAGTTCCATTTTCCTCTGTAGAAATTTGAGGTCTCTGATGCTGCTTTTTAAAATTCATGTGGATGGGAGATGCTGCCATGTTGCTGCAACTTACTGCTGGGGGTCCTCAAAGTCCAACAGCTTGACTTTCCACATGTTGGAAGCAAGAAAGGTGGCACAGTCAGCATGGATTTACCAAGGGTAAGTCATGTCTGACCAATCTCATTTCCTTCTATGATCAGATGACTGGTTTTCTGGATGCAGGAAGATCCGTTGATGTGATATACCTTGATTTTAGCAAGGCTTTTGATGCAGTTTTCCACAGCATTCTCACTGGCAAATTAAGGAAGAATGAGTTGGATAGGTGGACTATAGGGTGGATAGAAAACTGGCTAAATCAATGGTTTCAGCGCGTAGGAATCAATGGATCCATGTCTAGCTGGCAACCAGTAACGACCGGTGTGCCCCAGGGGTCAGTCCTGGGGCTGGTTCTGTTCAACATTTTCATCAATGATCTGGATGATGGAATAGACTGCACTCTCAGTAAATTTGCAGATGACACCAAGCTGGGGGGAAACAGTAGACACGTTGGAGGGCAAGGACAGGATTCAGGGAGACCTAGATAAATTGGAACAGTGGGCCAATAGAAATCTTATGAGCTTCAACAAGGACAAGTGTAAAATCCTGCACTTGGGATGGAAAAACCCCATGCACTGCTACAGGCTGGGGAACATTCAGCTAAGTAGCAGCACTATAGAAAAGGACCTGGGGGTCATGGTGGATGGGAAGCTAGATATGAGTCAGCAGTGTGCTCTTGCTGCCAAAGAGGCCAATGGCATACTGGGCTGCAGCAAAAGAAGTATTACCAGCAGATCAAGGGATGCGATCATTCCCCTCTATTCTGCACTGGTGAGGCCACATCTGGAATACTGTGTTCAGTTTTGGGCTCCCCACTACAAAAAGGACAGGGTCATGCTAGAGAGAGTTCAGAGGAGGGCAACCAAAATGATTAAAGGCCTGGAGCACAAGCCCTATGAGGAAAGACTGAAAGCATTAGGCTTATTAAGTCTGCAAAAGAGAAGATTGAGGGGGAATTTGATAGCAACCTTCAACTACTTGAAGGGATGCTCGAAGCAAGACAGAGCTCAACTGTTCTGGGTAGGAATGGAGGACAGAATGAGGAGCAATGGTCTCAAGTTACAGTTGGGGAGGTCGAGGCTGGATATTAGAAAAAAATTTTTTACTAGGCGAGTGGTGAAGCCTTGGAATGAGCTGCCTAGGGAAGTGGTGGAGTCTCCATCTTTGGAGGTGTTTAAGGCCCGGCTGGACAAAACCATGACTGGGATGGTTTAATGGGAGTGGTCCTGCCTCTGGCAGGGGGTTGGACTAGATGACCTATGAGGTCCCTTCCAACCCTATGATTCTATATACACACACACCTTTTTTACAACATAATCAGAACCTTTCTGGAAGTGTACTCATCAGTACCCATGAACTCCATTTCCCTATAGCCAGGGTGGATGTGGGTAGATGGGCTCCCAGACCTAGCCACATAGGTCAAATTAGTTCCAGCATGTTAACACCTTTACACCTATGTGGCTAGAAATGGAATGAGTATTAATGCGTCCAATTCTCCTGCAGAGACGCTCAGTTCCTCTTTTTGTCTGACGGAGAAAAATAAAATGCCAACAGTAGTGACTGCATGAAGAATCTGGGCTACGCAAGCTTAGTACCAATTTCATTCTCACCATGAAGCAAGAGCTCCTTTCTGGGGTAATGCAGACTTGGAAATTGGGAAAAAACAATCTATAATGTGCAAGAAGTGGCTGGGCAATATCACCATAGGGATTTCCCAATTTGTGTAGGATAAATTTTTTCTCTTTTCTAACACCAAAAGAAACAACATGACCTGCCATCCTCAGCAAAGAGGTACTACTTTCAATGAAAACACTTGCTAATATAGCAGTTTGATCCACATCCAGAGCTTCTAGAAACCCTTGAAATGTTGCATAAACTCCCTAGTCCCATGCCCACTATGTATGCTTTGCTAACAAAGACAAACACCATTG
Organism: Podocnemis expansa; assembly: GCA_007922195.1. Classification (NCBI taxonomy): domain Eukaryota; kingdom Metazoa; phylum Chordata; order Testudines; family Podocnemididae; genus Podocnemis; species Podocnemis expansa. The sequence goes on along the minus strand of ML682021.1, from coordinate 7,659,111 downwards.
GTCTGGAGTTCTTTCTGAAAGTGTGAGAAAGGGAGCTCTCAAAGCCCTTATAACGACCCCAGTGGCAAAGCATATAATGGAATGTTAAAAATGCATCTGTGAATCTGTGACTGTGGCTGATACAGCAAAAGAATGCATTAAACACCACAGAAGTTGTGCAAGATGGGGGCCTTGTCCTCTGATGTTTGTTGGCACTGTAATAAAGAGAAAGGAACCGTGGTGCATCTGCTATGGGATGATCCAAGAGCCAGGCAGCCATGGAAAGAGCTGGACACAAGAGTGAAAACAATGCTTGGCTACACCAGTCAAACCTCAGCTGAAAATTAGAATCTAGGTTATGTACATAACTCTGCCACAGAGCTTTTAGCTCTGACAGGCTGAACTGATTTCAAAAATGGAGGAATCGGCTTATGCTCAGAGTAGAGCAGTGATATTTGGACCTGTATGAGTTAGCAGTGAAAAACAGAACAGTTTATCAATGTAGAGAGCAATTATATGATTTTGAAGAAATCTGGACTCCATTTCTTCACACATTTGAAAAAAAAAAAAGTATTATTTGAGCTATTGTAACAGTCTCCTTTTCACCTGACTTTTCTGCTTTTTCCTTTCCTGCAATCAGTCCCCTCCTCTTCTTTTCCCCTAATTGTGTGTCTGATTAGTCTCACCGCAACATATTACATCTTGTGTAATATTGTCTGATTTTGTTTTGTCTGTCTTGAAGTTTTGAGAAGTTTGAGATTTGCATAACTTTATTGCAGATCCTGTGAAATGGGAAGTATTTGGTAACAGGCACATGCTGCAAATCATTTACCTTTTGTATTTTGTTTATGAAAATTATTAAAATAAATCACATATTGCTTCATTTATTTGTCAGAAAGTTCACGGAGAGTACAGGAAGTGCACTACGTTATTGCTTACATTGGGGAAAGAAGTCTATGGCCTCAGTCCCCTATGAAATAATTGTATTCTTTGAAACAAACAAAAATAAAACAGATATTTCAAATACTAATTGGCTTTTGCTATATAAACACATCACACTTGAAAAAGCCTTCATCATTCGCATTCAGACATTACAAGAATCTATTTTTGTTATAAAAGAATAATTTGGCAATCAACTACCATTATGACAGAGTAGGTTATATCTGTGTCAGGTTATGAACCCTGTGTTGCACCATCAGTGAAAACAAGCCTGGACATGCCCAAAGATAATCTATTGTACTGCATTCAAACAGCCACCTTGCCCAGAAATAGTGTTTGATACCTTATTGAAGCAGGGCCGCCTCAAGGGGCTTCGGCGCCCGGAGCTGGCTTTTGATTTTGCATCTCCCCTTCCGTGTGTGGGGTGGTGGGGGCAGAACCAGGCCTCTGCTCCAGCCCGGCTTGCCTCGCCCCCCAGGCTGGCAAACAGACAGCCCGGGGTGGAGCAGAGCAGCCTAGAGGCCAGGCTCCACTCTCTCGCCTCTCGCCTGGGCCAGCTGTTACACCCTGAGGGCAAGGCGGGCTGGCCCAGAGGCAGGCGCAAGAGAGCAGAGCCCAACCCATGGGTTGGCCTGCTCTGACACCACCATGGCACTGCACTGCCCCTAGGCAAATAACACTCTCAGCCAGGGCTTCATTTGCTTATGGGTCAAGCCAGCCCTGCATTGAAGGACTATACAATCTGGAGTCACTGGTTCTGAGCCACTTTGAATCTTCATGAAACTGTTTTTTTTCTACACAGGGGCTTGCAAGTGGGCCAACATCACCAATTACTTAAAAGCAGGGCTCTGTTTGGTACAGAGAAGTCCACTATCATTAAAGCAACATAAGGAGGACTTGGAGGAGACAGAAGGCAGAATGGATTCTGTCCAGCCTGAAATGCTAACAAACCTCAGATTCACAGAAGGGGGCAAGATGAGATTAGGGGAGGTTGCTTCTCAGAATCTTTGTTATTTTCCAAGATCTGTAAATCTTGAGTGCTTTAAGTTTCTGTAATTAAATTCCTTTGCAAACCTGTTCTCTTTGCTCTCCTCCCACATTTTCCTCAAAGGGGTTAATTCAAAAACCCCAGGGTGCCTAAAAGAGCATAGGTGGAACAAGTGTAAGCAGCTGAAAGGGCTTGGGACAGGAGGTTTCAGCCACTAGTTCTAGGGTCTGGGATGGCAGAATTAGAAGTCATTATTAGATTCTACCTAGACCCAGTTGACTTGGGAGCACATGGAACCAAAGAACTAGATTTTCCTCCTTGGACTGGTGACCTTATATAGGTATACTGGGTCAGGCTGCAACTTAAATTTTATTTTTTATTTTATTTTTATTCAAATCCTTCTCCAGTAAATGCCAGTACTTTTTCAGCTTCTGAAGATGCTCATTGATTGCAGGTATCTGTACCATATGATTCATTTATCTGTTGCCTGGACCTAAAGGTAGCTATAGTACAAAATTAATTTAATTTAAAACAACTTTTTGTTTTGTTTTTAAGTGGACACTAGGATGTTGTTGGAACTTTTTCTGCAGTTTTCTTCTGAAAGAAAGTTCCAATAAAATTAACAGTTTCATGACGTGTTTTGATTTCAGTCAACTATACATGTTGAAGCTTCTCTGAGCAGCTCTATTCCAGTTATTTACACATTGTCAAAATAGAGGAACAGAGAAGCATCAAATGAAATTAAAAGGCAACATAGTTAACAGTAATAAAATGAAAATACTTCCACAAGAGGTCACCAAGGCCAAGATCTTCACAGGATTCAAAGGAGATGAGCTACTTATATGGCTAGCTTCCAGAATTACATTCCTAGAAACACATTTAGGACAGATAATTTTATGCTCTAGGGCATAAATCAACCACAGACTATGGGACTATGAAGAAGCTTCCCCTACGAGCTGTAATTCCCTAATGATGCACCGTACTAGACAGAACTTAGTCTGGCATTTTCCATAATCTGATGCATCCAGCAGGGGGATGGGGAAAAAAAGATGTGGCAGACTGCACTGCCACAGCACCCCTTTCTTGGTGAGCTTGCCCAGTACCAGATTCATTGCCCTATGGCTATGTCTACATCTATTTTTTCTAGCTTAGACTTGCTAATCCAAACTAAAGAAGTCTGAGGTTAGTCCAAACCAGCCTCTAGCTAGTTCAGACTAACCGTGGCTTTTTAGTTCAAACTAGTATACGCAGCTAGTTCAAACTAATGGCTTAGTTTGAACTTTTTTAGTGTGAACTAAGTCATAGTCCATATCTACATTGCACCTAGCTCAAACTAAAGTTTGAACTAAGTGCTTAGTCTGGACTAACTGGTCAAATTTATTAATTTGGACTAAGCTCTGCCTAGTTTGAACTTAGAAGTTTCTTAGTTCAAACTAGCCAAAGGCAAGTGTAGACACGGGCTAAATTAGTCCAGACTAACTGGCTAGTGTAGACATAGCCTAACAGTTCACACTTGATCCAATCCTGGCCTACAGTTCAATATTCACCTGTAGCTATAAATGGTGTATACCTCTTTCTGGTAGTTCCACTTACCCACTTTCAGAGGTCACCAGCTTCCTCTGTTTATAGAGGTCTACTCCTTTCCTTGCACTTTAGTGTTTACATACTCAGATTACTTTTATGTCATGGCTTACATGGCTGCTTATTCCTCAGAACAGGGTTTCCTCTTGTTTAAACATTATTGAGTGCCTTCTTGCTTTTATGAGGGAACTCATCCACAGTTCATCCAGAACACTATAGTTTATTATGTGTCCTGGAGAATTTTATTTAACAGAGTATTTAGAATTTGGCTATGCCATTGTTTAGGAATTAGAAGGCAGTAAACTTCTGCACAAAAATCCAGTTCTTACACTGATTCAGACAGTTATCTGGTCCCCCAGGGCAACCTCATAGACTGAAAGACACTAACTCAGCTGCAAAAAATTATCAGCCATGAGGTCATTAATAAAGCTGGTCATTTTCAACAGTCACTTTCAAAATGATAGCACTCACTGATAAAGCTAAGCAATAGATGATAGCTTTGTTTTTTGTAAGTAGCTGAGTTATGGTTCAAAAGATTTTGATGATGCTTTCTTTGAAAGTTTCTTGACCAGTTTTCAGTCAACCCTTTCCATAAACTGGCTGGAGGAGTCAAGGATTAGGAGCATGCCCCAGCCAATGAACAAGTAAGAATTTAGATTTATATAAGTTCCAAAAGGGCAGCCATGTTAGTCTAGTAAAGCAAAAAAAGCAAGGAATCTTGTGGCACTGAAAGGCTAACAGATTTATTTATTGCATGGTCTTTTGTGGGAGAAAATCCCACTTCATCAGATGCCTTGAAGAGGGGGAACTTACAGAACTGGATGAAAATAAATGCAGGGGAGTGTAAGATCAGGTCATACTGCAACAGCAAATCAGAGCATTTGTAAAGATTCAAACTCTAGGAAACAGCACACAGAGGGAGGGTGAAGTCAAATTACCTGTTATAATGTGAAAAAAAAAGTCCATAGTCATGATTCAGTCCTACTTTCACACAATCTAATCTACATATTGGTTCAGTTTTGGCTGTTTCTCTTTGAAGTCTTGATGTCACACTGATTTTCTTGAGGACCATTGTAAACAAGACATCAATAGAGTGATTAGGAAAATGGAAGTGCTCAGCAATTTTTGTGTGTGTGTGTGTGTTGTGATTTCTGATGTCAGTTTTGTGCCCATTTATTCTTCTGCATAGGGACTGTCCTGTTTGTCCATTGTATAAGACATGGGGGCATTTCCAGCACATGATGGCATAAATCACGTTAGTGGATGAGCAGGTGAAGGACCCTTTGATGGAGTAGCTGGCTTGATGGTGTGTTTTGTGCAGATATGTGGACAAAAGCTGGCAGTATGGTTTGTTGCAGGGGTATGTGCCTGCTTTCCTGTTTCTGTTGTTAGGTCTGTAGTTGCTGGTGAGCATCTGTTTAAGGTTTGGGGGTTGTCTGTAAGCAAGGAGAGGTCTGTCTCCCAAAGCTAAACAGGGTGAGGGGTCATCTTTTAAAATAGGCTGGAGGTCCTTAATGATCTGTTGTAGAGGTCTGATCTGAGGGTTGTATGTGGTGACCAGTGGTGTTCAATTGTTCTCCTTTTGGGGCCTTCCCCTTAGTAGACTGCGGGGTTACTCGTCTGGCTCTGTCAGTAAATCTGTTTTTTTACTTCTACAGGTGGGTACTGTAGGTTTAAGAAAGCTTGATAGAGATCCTGAAGATGTCTGTCTCTGTCTGAGGGATGAGACCAAATGCAGTTATATCTTAGGCTTGGCTGTAGACACTGGATCGTGTGGTGTGTTTAGGATGGAAGCTCAAGGGATGTAGATAACTACACTGATCAGTAGGTTTTCAGTATAGAGTGACGTTGATGTGTCCATCCCTAATTTGTACTGTAGTGTCCAGAAAGTGGATCTCTTTTGTGGAGTCTTCCAGGCTCAATTTGAGTGTGGAGTGGAAATTGTTGAAAATCTCTGTGGAAATCTTCAAGAGCATCTTTGCCATGGGTCCAGATGATGACATCATCAATATAGCACAAATAGAGGAGAGGTGCTTTGGGATAAGACTTGAGGAAATGTTGTTCTAAGTCACTCATAAAAATGTTGGCATATTGTGGGGCCATACAGGTAACCATAGCAGTGCCACTGACTTGGAGGTATAAATTATCCTCAAATCTGAAATGGTGGTGAGTGAGCACAAAGTCCAGTTACAAGCTGTGCTGTGGCATCAGCTGAGATGGTTCTTCTAATACCTTGTAATCCATCCTTGTGTGGGATGTTTGCATAAACAGCTGCTACATTCATAGTGGCCAGGATGGTGTTTTCAGGAAGCTCACTGATGGATTGGATTTTCCTGAGGAAAATCCATGGTATCTCAAAGATAGCTAGGGATGTTGATAACACAGGGTCTGAGGAGAGAGTCCACACAGCCAGATAAACCTGCTGTAAGAGTGCCAATGACTGAGATGATAGGGCATCCAGGGTTTCCTTTTTTTATGGATTTTTGGTAGTAGATAGAATATTCCTAATTGGGGTTCTGGTGATGTGTCTGCCTTTATTTGTTCCTGTGCTGCCTAGGTAGTTTCTTGAGTAGGCATTGTAATTCTTTTTGGTATTCTTCAGTGGGGTCAGAGAAAACTAGTTTGTGGAATGTTGTGTTGGAGAGTTGTTTATAAGCCTCCTGGTAGTAATCCAATTTATTCACGATGACAACTGTACCTCCTTTGTCAGCCTCCTTAATAATAATGTCAGAGTTGCTTCTGAGGCTGTGGATGGCATTACGTTCTGCATGGCTGTGATTATGGTGTAAGGGATGTTGTTTGTCCATGATTTCAGCCTTTGCATGGCAGCAGAAACAATCAGTGTAGAAGTCTATATAGTGTAGCTAGCACAACTGAACTTGGGGGAAAAAAAATTACCAAACAAGTAGGCTCTTTTCTTTAGAAGAAAGCTCTTTAGACTCGAGCTACAGAAAGTTCAAATTAGCATGAACATTCTAAACAAAAAGTCATGTGGCTCTTTTAAAGACTAAAGAATGTATTTATCACATGAGCTTTCATGGGAGAAAATCCCATTGCAATAAGAAATGATAAATATATTGCATCTTGAAAAACATTCCATTATTTTCTCTGTTCTTTGGAAATTCACACATCGGAGCCATCACCACAGCATTTGAGCACCTATTTTCAAAGAAGAGAATGTGGCAGTGGATGGCACCATATACAGTGGGAAGGACTCAACTCAGCTGATTTCTAAAAGCAAAGACCAACATGTTTAAATGCAAGTGTCTACATTTGGTTAGCTTCTAAATAAAAGTGGCCTGACTTTTAGAAATGCTGAATATCCAAAACTACCAATGACTGTAGTGAGAGTTGCAGGCTTTCATCTAGAGTTGAGCTGCACATTTAAGTGATCTGATGGGCACCTGCTATACCTTCCAAAATCAAAGGGAAATCATTCAGGCATGTGCAGGGTCACAGGAAGCTGTCTGATCCACTCACAATGTCAGATTCACACAGTATCAGACAATCAGTCCACATATGCAGAAAAGAAATCAAAACAAATCAAACCAAAATCCTAGATCCACATACCTAGATACTATAGGAAAATTTATATCTGGACCCAAACTTTACAAGTCAGGGTCATGTCTGTTATAAACCAGGCAGGAAGAAAGGTCTATGCCAGTGGGTTCCCAACCTGTGGTCTGCGAACTCCTGGGGGGCCGCAGACATGCTGGGAGCTGAGGCTGGAATCTGCCAACATCTGAGGTTGCCATGGAAACCCAGACTTCCCAGAGGGCAGGGGGGCTTCCCCTGGGCTGGGAGTTTTTAAAACTCTTGCCCTGAGCATGCTCAGATGCATGCTCAGGGAGAGCTGCCTGTGGCGTGACCAGGTAAGGGGAGAGAAAAGGGATCCTTGGGGAGTCAGGAATGGAAAACCAGAAAGAGGGAGGATCAGAGAACCGGCTGGCAGGTGGGGAAGACTCTGGGGGGAAGCAGGGGACCATGGCTGCGGCAGGGGCTGGATTCCACCAGCAGCAGAACCACCACAGGTAGCTTCATCCAACCTGCGGTGGGGGGAGGGGGTCACAATTATTTTTTGAGATTAAAAAGTGGTCCCCAGCCTTGACAAGATTAGGAACCACTGGTCTACATTCAGAGATATATCTTCACAACTGAAATGCATAGTTGATTTGTTTCAAATCCACTGTCTAATTCAGGGCCCTTAGAACATGTGTGTATCTTTTCTCAAAGATGAAGTGAAAGCCTTTTCTATCATTTTAAATCACATTTTGAAGTTCCAAGCTGAAGGCTTATTCAGAGACAAGGATTTGGTCTGGCCCCATCTCTTCACATAATGTTTCTCTTTTGCAAGGTTTTTGGAGTGTCTTCTTTCTGACAAGTTTAGGAATCTTTTATGCTGTATCAATGTTTTTTTTTTTCTCTCTTATTTTTAGGTCTTATGAGTCTGATAATAGAATGGACTTTTCCAAATACTGCTCCACATGAAAAAAAAAATACTTTAGTGTTATTTGTTACAAGACATCCCAATGGACAGAAAAGGGGGAACTATGAAAAAAGCTACTGGAGAAATTTGCTTCACTATATTTATAATTTGATTGTTATACATCCTGATTGTTAACATCTCTCTTTATTCCAACCCTCCCCCCAATAACAAAATTACTCTTATCTGAATGCAGGGATCCAGGTCATTAATCTGCATGCTCTCAATTTTTCCTTTCAGTTTAAGAAATTCTGGATAAGACACACTTTGAAAATACATAAAACACTTCAAAGTAGTCACTGAAGAGTTACACAAATGATACTTCCTTGCAGTTCTGAGCTCTATCTGTACTAATAGTTTTCAACCTGAGGTCTGCTTGGGGACCATCAGTTGCCCTTGGACCTTTCCCTGGTAGTAAACAGGATGAATCATTCAAGGTACAGTGTAACTAGTTCACATGCAGAACTACTGGAAGTAGTCTGCAGAATGATACAGATAAAAAATAACTGGGCTATGATATTCTTGTCTGTTGCCATTGCTGAAGTCAAACTCAAAACCTCTCACTGGGCAATGGGAGTTCTAATGGGAGAGTCACTTAAACCCATACAGAACCATTTTGGCAAGCCATCGGGACTTTTAAAACATAGAATCACTTAAGTCTCTTCCCTGTCTACTTTACACGTGCATAGCCAGATAAGTGATACAAACAAAGCATTAGACTATGACTGAAGGAACCTTGAAATCCCATGGCTATTTCCTCAAATACACAGTTCTAATTCACCCCTTCTTTCCTCCCTTATCCCCCCCCCAGGACTATTTACTGTGGCTTCTGAAAAATTTATTGTTGCACAGTAAACAAGATGAAGGAAGGGCTTGATATAAAACTGACAAAGGTATGACCTGCAAATGCATGATTAACATAGTCAAGATGACTTTTGCCAAATCCTTGCCTTGTGCAATCAGTACAACTGGCATGTTTGGGGCACACTTTCCATGGTCTTGAACTGGTTCACAGCTCTCCCCAGGTTTTATGTTCAGACATATAATCTAATGAGATGAAAATAGAAAGCAGCTCCTGAACATTTAGCTATTGCTGGGAAAGAATGCAAATTAAATATCTGAAAGAGAAAGTGCAGTATGGGGGTGTGTGTCATGGAGGCTCAGAGTTCCATCCGGTGTCTAGCCAGCTCGCACAGCTTTTGTGTCCACATTGTCTGCCTGTTGGATGGAGCTAAAAGACAGAAGAATGACCAGGGGAAAGAAAGACAGACAGTAATCATGGGACGTATGTGATTAGCATGGTAGCCAGAGAAATTAAACCACCAGTCCCAGGAATCTTCCCTTCTGTAAGGTACCTGTGGAGGAAGAGAAAAGCCCGTCACCACAGAGTTCTGCTGGAATCCATTCCTGCTAGTTTAGCTTGATTGCTTTTTTGGATACCTACTGTGGGGGTTCAGCTCCTTGACCTTCTTTTCTATAGAACTACATTGTCTTACCGTGAAGAAAGGCAGATTAAGAATTTACAGGGATCCTTCCATCACTGCACTCTGACAGGAGTGCTTGGGGAGTTAATTTTTCATGGCTTAAATTGCCTCAGGCTAAGATTCTTATCAAAATGGGTCAGTTTAATGTAAAGCACAGACTTTTTTTATTTTCACTCAGTATCACCTCCTCCCCGGGCACAATCTTCCCTTTGAACAGTAAGTTCTTGAGCTGCTTTCCTTTGAGTAACCATGTACATTTGGATTCAGGTTTATTGTTTTTGAGTAAATCACTTCAGTTAAGAAGTTTATAATGACTGTCAGGGAGGTAAGATGTTTTATAATACCTTAAAGTCTGAAAAATTCCCAGCAATAATTAAACCACATATCCGTTGTTTGACTTGTGTACTGCTTTAATAGTTGCAGTTTTACAAAATAGTTTCCAAACTCTATCCTTATGGTACCACTGGATTTTAGGAAGGTAGGAACTAAAACCCTTGTAGGTATTTGCTGATATTTGTATGATCCATTTGGGGTAAGGCACTCGCCATGTCCTCTGAGCTAAGCAGTACTTTTCCTCCACTTTAACTCTCAGATACCCTAATGTTCTCAGCGGATGGATACATTCTTCTGGATCAACGGTTCTCAACCTTTAGCAGGTTGCCACACAATTGGTGGCATATTTCAGCCCTACAGGACACAACAGTCCACCACCACCACCAGGCCAAATCCAGCCATGTCCCCAGCTCTCTGTGGCACACTTACCACAATAATGTGTGCCAACAACAAACACAGTGGTTGATAACCATTGTTCTGGATGAGCTTGTCACTTTTTAGCAGCAGCAGAAGTCACTAGACAGTGACACACAAAATTTCTGCTGCTCTTACTCTCAGGAGCACAAAGCTGCCTCTGCAAAGCTCCCAGACTTGAAAATGAGAGTCTAGGGAGAGTCTTCCCTGATGGTGGCAAAATCGCCACTGTCAGCCTGATGTTTCAAGAGCACTTAGCAGTGAGTCTGAACTCACTGCTGCACTCCCAGAAGTCGGCTCTGGAAGTCCTAGGGGCCAGGAGGCGTACAGGAAAGCCAACCACAAGAGATTTGCAGTCGGCTTTCCCCAATATGTCCCAGTGGCTTAGGAAGTCACCGTCATTTGCACAAGGCATTTTACGTGCCTTGCGTAAATGACTGTCAACTACCATCGAAAAGCATCCCAGTGTAGACTAGGGCTAGGATTGGAATTTAGCAGCAGCAGCAGCACACGTATTGCTGTGACCACTAAGTCAGCAGACTGGACCAATATCTCCATTTTAGATTACTTAAGTGCATGTACTATTGCATTGTACCTTCCAGTACTTGCTGTGGGAAATACCTTGAAAACTAGGTTTTTTTTGTTTTTAAACACATACTTAGTAAATTTTAAGAACTAGCACTCTATGCTCATTCACAAACAGTCCACAAGATCTTCAGTCTCTTCAATATTCACCATTCAACAAAAAAAAATTTAAAAGAATTTTTTAAAAAAATTACAATAAAGAAGCCAATGTTTTCTTTCACAGAGAAATAGAAACTTGGGGCTGGAAAAGGCCCTGAGAGGTTATTTAGTGCAACCCTTACACTGAGGAAGGACCAAATAAAACTAAACCAACCATGACAGTTCTTTGTCTAACCTGTTCATAAAATCTTCCAATTCCAATAACAGGGAATCCATGACCTATCCCAGTTAATTATCCTGACAATAGTTAAAGTTTTTCCTAATATCAAACCTAAACCTTCCCTGCTACAGATTAAGCCCTTTACTTTTCGATGGACAATAAAATTGATTACCATCCTCCTAACACATCTGAAGACTTAGGTTACCTCTCAGTCTTCTTTTCTGGAGATTAAGCATGCCAGTTTATGGTTGGTTGGTTGGTTGGTTGTTTAAACAACACCCTTTCTCATAGGTCAGGTTTTCTAAGTCTTCCATCACTTTTAGTTGCCCTCTTATGGACCTTCTCCAACTTGCCAACATCTTTCTTGAAGGGTAGCACCCAGCACTGGACACAATTTTCCAGCTGGGGTCTTACCAGTGCTGAACAGAGTGGGAAATTACCTCCTGTATCTTGCATTAATACATCTCAGAATATGAGCTTTTTCCACAGCTGCCTTGCACTGTTGACTCATTTTTGATTTGCAACGCCCAACATCTCCTGATCTTTTTCTGCAGCACTATCACCTCACCAGTTATTCCTCATTTTATAATTATGCTTTTGATTTTTCCTTCCTAAGTGGAGTAGGCTTTGCACTTGTTTTTACTGAATTTCATCTTGTTGTTTTCTAACCAATTCTCTAATTTTCCCAGATAACTTTGAATGCTAATCCAGTCCTCCAAACTGTTTGACCATCCCCTACTCCCAAACAAATTTGACAAGCAAACTTTCCACTCAATTACCCAGGACATTAATAAAAAAAAAACTTAATAGTACTGGACATAGGACAGTCCCTTGCAGAATTCCCCTTCTGAAATTTTCTAAACAAAACATTTTGATTTTCCAGTTCCAAGTGATTTGTTTCAAAATGTCCTTAATCTTCTCTTAAAGCTCAAAACTGAGGTAAAACATTTCATGTGATCCAGAACATTTTTACTGTAATTTTTTTAAATGGCTAGTGAACTGAAAACTCCATTATTCACACAGCTTTACCTGTTGGACCGCTCACCCTCAAATACATTAAGAGCAGGCACTTGTGCCTACTTGTATCACTCAGTGACTTTAATGAACATTTACCTTCAAACAACAAATAAAAGCACCAACCCAGCATGTGATTTTCATTAGTGCCTGTTATGTGTTCTGTAACCGGGACATTGATTTGAAAGTCCTACCCCAAAATGAAGGCCAAATCCAAACACTTAAGCTCATGATTGACCTAAACAGAACTACTTGCATGAGTAAAGTAAGAGACCTATACTTAAGTCCTAGAATTGAGTCCTTAGTGATATAAATCACTAATTAAACCCCTATAGTGAAATCTTGACCCTCCTCCAGTCAATGGGAGTTTTGCCATAGTAAGCAACAGATGGCTGCATGACACAACTAGTATGGCAAAGGTACTTTTCAAAAGTGGGGGGGGGTTGAATCCCATAACATCCATTTTGCTAGCATTTACAGCAAATATTTGGTACCTGCTATGCCTCCCTCTAAGTCACATATATCAAAAGTAAACCTGTAGAATTCAATAACCTAGAATATCACAGTCAAATACTTAAACTGGATAGTTTTACAATTTGTGGGAATTATCCCCTTTTCAAACCTCAAAGATATCCATGTATCATTAGCTAATCAAATGCTGTGTACCAGCAAGGTGCCAGCATTCTCTCAATTTAGATGAAAAATAGTTGAAGCAACATATTTGATGGATTCATTTAGGGGTTTTGTATGCATATGGAAGTCATTTGTTTCTCTACTGCAAAGACTGTTTGATCGTTCAGTATCAACATTAAAAAGACAAAGTAGCTACAATACTTCCACTTGTATAGAGCACAGCTAAACCAAACAAAATCTGAAAGCCAGTTCAGCATCTCTCATACCCATTAGGAGAACAAATGAAGGGGAAAAGAAAGAGAAGAAAAATCTACGGGATAAACAGTCACCATGATTTCTCTAACAACTGTCTAGTGCAAAATATATTTGAACTATTGAAAAAAAAATCCTGTTCAGGCCATCTACGCATAGACAAGACTCAAGAGACAGGCATAAATCTGCATGCAAAAATTGAAGTTTCTGAATATCATTGCAGAGAGTTAACCACACAATACCTTTCCAAAGAAGAGCTCAAGCATCTCATGTAAATACATTGGCTAAAGGAGAGGAAGTGTGTAACAATAATAATATGTAGCTAGTATAGAGAACTTTTCATCAATAGATCTCGAAACACATTACAAAAGGAGCACACCATCATTATCCCCATTTTACAGATGGGGAAACTGAGGCAGAGCAGCAGCATGACTTGCAAAAGCTCATCCAGCAGACTATTGGCAAATCCCAGAAGAGAGCCCAGACATCTTGAGTCCCAGTCAAGTGCTTTATCCATTGGGAAACACAGTTTCCCCAACATATAAATTTATCCACTGGATTTGTTTTCATAGAATGCCAATAAGTAGCTTGCAACTTTCTAGATTTCTAACACGAGTTCACAGAAAGCACATTCCAAATTCACTTTACTATTTTACATTTCTTTCAAATTAGCATGCCTAGAAATATATTTTTAAATCAGTAAAAGTCAAAAGTAAATTTTCACAGAAAACCTTTTGCACCATTCATTCAGCTCTGAAACTAAGTCTGTATTTTAAGCTGTTGTTTATGTCAATAAAATCACAGGTGGCCAAACTTTATTAGCATATCATATTTTCTAAAGCGTTTCTCCTGAGATTTCAAACAACTGGCTACCAGAAATACATAAACCATAGTACTTGAAAATGCCTGTTTTATGATATTTTTAGCTAATTTTGCAAACACAAGAGCATGGTTAAAATCCGAACAATTAACATGAAGATATTTAGCCAAATAGCCTAACTAGCCTTTTGAAGTTTGAGCATCATGAACAGCTCAAAATAAGATAAAGATCCATTTTTCAGGTTGGGGTTCACCTTGTCAGTCAAAATCCAGGGATGATTCAGAGTAGTTTCTATTTACAAATAATGCAGCATGAATGTTTTGTCTCTTACTTACCAAATTAATGGTTATAAAGTAGAGTCCATGTGGGCCAAATTTCAGATTGCAGTAGGATTTGCTCAGGATTTTGACAAATTAATACCAGAGTCACACAAATGAGTACTTTTTTTGGAAAAATGTGCTGCCAGAAGAAGTTATGTATTGCAAGATTAGATTGTGCTTTAACCTATTCACAGTTAGTACCCTGTGGAAGAAAGATGAAAAAGGAGAATCCTGATGCACAGGAGAAATGTGACTGCTGTATCCTCACTCAGAAGCATAAGGCTGGCTCTACTTTTGTGTCCCACTCCATACACATTTTTCAGTAACTAAGACTATTATCCTCTTACTTAGGGTCAGTTAGATAAGTGTAAACACAACAATTATGCTCAATCCTATTGCCATCAGTGACATGACACAGCCTCATGCTGCTACAAGTGCCCTCTAAAGGTAATGATTATCAAGGTTATGCTTAATGGTGCACCAACCTCAGGAACCTGAAAATACTAGTGAAGTACTACATTTTGGAGGCAGAATTACATTTGCTTCACAAAAGAAACATGGAAAGTTACCTTGAAGGATCTGGGTAGGAGATCAGTGAGAGCTGTTGACATTTCCACGCTTCAAGCTTCAATGGGTGAAGGTAGTGCTCAATTTTTTTTTTTAAATCAGGCACTCTTTGAGTTATCTATTACAGCATTTCCTCCTGTACAAAAGACTTGTAGCAGTATGGGTGGCACTAATTTCCTGAAGAGGAGGACTGATTGACAAGCCATTTGCTGTACTTATATATTAGAACATTTCATGGGAAACTTGGGGTGAGATAAGCCACATAGCTAAACTTTCCAATAATAAGTGGCTACATCTGAAAGAGCAGAGCTTCTCAGATTGAGATCTCTCATCCTGGGAATGAAGAATAAAGCTGCTAATGCAGTCAGTTCTGGTGTGCTGTTCACAGCCCACTGATGCAGGAGGTGCTTCACAATAACTGAGAACTCTGTGCTGATAACTAAACTTAATGGAAAACTGGAATCCCCTGCTGAGTCAAGGAAGCATTGCTCTGCAAGCACCACCTTCAATGGGGAATATCATGGCTTCCTCCCTCTCCCTCTCCCTCTTCTTCTTCCTCCTCCTCCTCCTCCTTGTTTAGCAGACATTGAAAAAGCTATTCATCTGATATCCTAATGGGCACACCCACCAGCTGAGTACACTTTCTCTACTCCATCTATTTGTTCATGAAAGGAGAATTAACCATGTCTGTCTGGTACAGAAGTCCCAGAAGAGTATGGGACATAGAGGAATTTTTCACTTAAGGACTGAGTTTTGAACCTCTCATTTCCCCCTAACTGGGAACATCTGCACTACCATACATGTCTTGCCAGAGTATACACTGAAGCTTTAGTTGCCTTCAAATCTTTCAATAGTAATAAAGCTGGGAAAACACAGAAACAAGAAAATGTGCATGCACAAATAATAAATGTAACACCCATTCTGACAGTAACATCAGCAATAGTCCTTTAATTCAACTCCTCATCCACTTGTATGAATATTCAATAAACCAGCATTCTTTCAACACTCATTTTTTACCTTCCACTACACCCCCACTCACCATTCATTCAGTGGGTAGGAAGTCTAGGAGTACACTCAGGTAGATCTACCTCTTGCTCCTGGGGGTAAGTGTTACCTGATCTGACCCTGAAGCTGTACCATCTAACCCAGCTGTCATGAGTTCCACTTTGTTGGCATTGGTTGAAGAGAGTAAGATTGGGAAATTTCACCAGAGTTCAATTAGCTCCAATGCTGCCTTCTGAAACTTCAGTCAACAGCCACCTTGCTACTACCGCTTTATAAAGTCTTCAGTGGATTGAGACTAATAACACATAGGATTGTTGAGCAAAGTTCCTATTAAATGGGACAAACTACTTCCCAGAAAATAGGAGTCCATTTTTCTTGGTTTGCAGCTATGTTACCTATCCAGCAGCGCAAGATTGAGATTTGGTTATAGTCTCAACCACAGCATATTAAGTGCAGTTCTTTGCCTATAAATCACACAATAAAGATAACATTTCATTACCTCAAAACATAAAACAATGAATTTTAGCCAAAAGGGTCCATTTCACACTGAAATGGAGTGTAACAATGTGAGTAAGACAAACAAAAAGTCCTGTGGCACTTAGGCTGTGTTCACACAGCACTCTTATTTTGAAACAACAGAGGTTGTTTCAAAATAAGAAATACCCTGTTTACATGACACACGGTTGTTTCGAAACAATGGCACCCCATGTGGGGTCGAAACAATGTTGTTTCGAAATGATTGTTTTGAAACAATGCCGTCCGAACATGTTGTTTCGAAACAACAGTGACTTCTTTCAAAATAACTGTTGCCTGAAACTGCTATTTCACTTTGAGCTTTTTTCCTTAATTCGAATTAACAAACTGTTAATTCAAATTAAGTTATTTCGAAATAAGGCATTATTTTGATACAAGTTGTTTTGACACAACTTGTATCGAAATAATGCCTGTGTGTGAACACAGCCTTAAAGACTAACTAATGTATTTATTGCATGAGCTTTTATGGGAGAAAATTCCACTGCCCACCAAGAAATGGCAGGAGAGAGATCTTTCCCCTATGTGGCGCTTCAGTCTTTTTGATGTTTTGAAGCGGCTCCGGCTGCTCTTTCTCCTTTTCACCAATAGGAGCATGATGGCCATACCAGACTGAATGCTTCTGACCTCAGAAGGTAAACTGTCCTGGGCTTGGCTAGTACTTGGATGAGTGACCACCTAGGAATCTCAGGTGCTGTAGGCAACTTTTCCTGAAGACAATTCTGGAGTTCTTCTGGCCAGGACTGCACTGGGTCTCTCCAGGGATCCTGAGTCTACCACTGGAGGAAGGAGAGCAGGGTCTGTGCTGTGTCTACAGCCAGGTTCATGCCTTCTACCTCCAGGCCCTGCAGAGACTCCTTTATGATGCAGGTAGTCTGAGAGGTGGTCCGCTAGCCGTCTCTGAGCTACTGGCCTTCTACCAAGACCTCCTCCAGACCTGGAGTCTCATCTCAGCCTCCAGGTCTGTTATACCCACCGAGGGGGAGGACCTCCTTGTGGAGCCCCTGCTACACAACTCCCATCTCAGTGTGCAAGTTGTGGAGGCCCCCTCCATGAGGTGGAGGCTGGTCCTGGCAGGCGTCACTGGGGTCAGAGACCTCCTGGACTACTCCTGGGGAAACTGGGTGGCTCCCCAGGCAGTGATTCAGTGAAAGCATCTCTCTACCCCTCACATCCCCCAGAGCCTACTCCAGGAGGTGAAGGAGGCCCTTCTTCCCACAGCTTGGGCCTACCTCAAGCAGGTCCTGTGAGAGGATACTCCCTGCCCCCCTCTCAGTCCTGACCCTCTGGAGCTTTTCATTGGGCCCTGGCCCCATGACCCGCCCCGGCCGCCCACACCCCACGCTAGCTGCTAGACCTGCAGCTGGCCTCTTTTTGAACTGCACCCTGCATATATCTGTACATGCTCATGCTCCATATCATCCACTTCCTCGCCCTCATGTCCCAGCCCGACACCAAGTGGCAGGACCTCATTCCACCCGTGGAGGGTGAGGAACCCCAGTGGCCAGCCTGTACTCCACCTTGATCCCACAGCCCACCAGGGACATCAGTTGGTGGCTCCTGCACAGAGCTGTGAGCACGGGCATGTACCTGGTGCGGTTCACCCGTCATCCTGACACTTGCCCCCTTTGCAGTGTGAGGGAGACCTTGATGCACACCTACCTAGAGTACGCCATGTTAAGGCCCCTCCACTCTTCAAGCTCCTCCAGAACCTCTTATTGAGGTTCTGGCTACACTTTTCCCCACACCTATTTTTATATGCACTCCCTATCTAATGCCCCAAAAAGTCACAGGACCTCCACGTCAACCTCCTCCTGGCCCTTGCCAAGATCGCCATCTACAAGACCAGGGAGAGGAGGTTGGCTGAGGAAGGGGCCTGCGACTGTGGGGCCTACTTTTGGTCCCTCATCCGCACACGTCTCTGGGCAGAGTTCCTCTGGGTGGTGTCCACTGGCTGCCTTGACACCTTCTAGGAACAGTGGCCCCTGTCTGGGGTTCTCTGCTCAGTGTCCCCTTCCAAGTCCCTTGTTTGAAACCTTTGACCCTCACACCTGTTCCCATTTTTCATTCGTTTTTCCAAAGTACACAACTGAAGCTGGGCCTAGTGCCACCACCCTGTAGGCTGGGAGAGGGGTTTTAGAAATGGGCAGGCTTGTGCCCGCCCATCACCCAGTCCTTCAAAAGGACCAATGGGAGTCTAGAACTTCCTTTTTTCTAGAGCTTCAGAGTTTACATAACAGTATTTTGTTCTTTGATGGTACCAGCTGAGGATCTCAGAGCACTGCACAAACACTAATAAATTCAGTATTACATCACTCCTGTGAGGAAGGTGAATGTTACAATCCCTACAGATGAGGAAACTGAGACACAGATGTTAATGCTTACATTTTACAAAGCGTTCATTGATTTGAAGTTCCCAGACTCAGACACCATGGGCTGTGTTCTCAGAAGAGCTGAGGACCCACAACTCTAAATGAAGTCAAGTGGAGATGTACTTCCTGAGCATTTCTTGGCCTTATTTTTAAGCCTACAAATTAAGGCCCACAAACTTAGTGGGTACTTCAAAGTCTGGTTTTATGTCATTAGTCCAGGTCTGTGATAGCTGGGAATAGGACTCAGCTTTCCTGGCTTCCAGTCCAATGTCCTGTCTGTTCCTCTTTTAAGAGAAAAACTTGAAAGCACAGGGACTTTCTAGCTTCTCTTTGCAAACAAATATCACTATGATTTTTAAAAAGGTGTTTTGGGTTTCATTAAAATTAGCACTTGAATGAGAGTAAGTGTCTAACTGTGCAACTAGCAATAGTGTCAACCTAGAGCAGGGCCATCCTTGGGGGCAGGGTCAAGAAGGCCAAGTGCCTCTGGGCCCATGATTCCATGGGCTCCATGCTGTCCTTCTGTGAGCAGGGCAGCGCAGGGCCCACACCACTACCCCCCAATGGCTGCATTGAGTGGCTGGCTCAGGGGAGGGCTGGAAGTGCGGGGCCAGCCTCTGGGCCAGCCTGCCTTGCCTTCCTTAGCACAAAGAAGGCAGTGGGGGGGTCCCTCAGCCCGACTGGCCCCAAGCCCTGCACACCCGTAGGAATGGTCCTGCCTGGGGCATCTCTCTGACCCCTTAATTTATACACATGGTGAGAGACAAATGATGATCATCAGAAAATGTCTGATTGTCAGACATTCCAAACAATGTACTAAGGGGTTGTGGAACTTAGAGAAGAAATCAGTGCATTTTCCCAGAAGTACATTTTTCTTTCTAAAAAGGGGGTCAAAGGGAGAAACAATGGAGCCTAGACAATACCCTTCAATTATAGTGCTTTCGTGTAATATGCTGAAGATTATAGGTTATAGATGGGAAAAGAGAGGGACTGAATGGACAAGTATAATCCTTGCTTGCAAAAACATTCTAAGACATGGATTTCCCTCTCCCCCCTCCTCCACGTTCTCAGTGTTAAATATGGAATTTGTATCATATAGTGACCCCTACTACTTAGACGAGAAATAGCCATTTCAGTTCCACCCAATCCTTCAGATCTTGTGAGGGTTCCATTAACCCAAGCATATCTGAGGTTTAATACAAACAGTGAAGGTACAATGCTGAAAAGACACAAAGACCTATAGTGGGGAAAACTAAAAAATAGGGCAATCAGCTACTCAGTCTCTTCTAATCGGCATAAAATAATTTAAGTTCGTCTTAACTGGCAGCAGTGAATGGTTAAATGAGACACTGTACAGAGCAGACTGGCCTTCTGTTTTTACATTTTCCATCCAAGATTACTTTCAAAGCTATTTGGAATGAAAAGGAAATTTTGTCATGCATTGTATGTAAGCGTGCCACTAGTCTCTGGTCATAATCGTGTCTCTCTAACTTCACAGAAAATATGTGCGTAGGCAAGACAGAGAATATCTGTCTTTCCTGTCTGCATGAGTTCAGAGAAGCATGTATTTGTTTGAAGTCCACCAATTATTTGAATAAAGTTTGAACACTTCTGAGATGGGAAACAGAAGAAATCTCATAAAGCACTGGTGTTTAATTTGAACTCTTATTTCAGCTATAAAGCTAGATATAAGTCATACAGGACCATATGATTCCTCACTCTTATATCCACATTGTGCTTACATTGTTATTATGACATTAGTTACTAGTGGTAATAAATAAGCAATAATGTATTAGGTGCTGTCCTCACACACAGTCCCTGGCCTGAAGTACCCATAATCAAAGAACAACAAATGAAGGACAGGGGAGAGATATTAAAATATGCATTCAATTAATATTTTTTCATTAACTTTGTTCTATAAATATAAACTATGGTTTGGATGCCCTAACTGCTCAGCAGTGTAGCCATTAGTTATTGGCTAGTTTCTTGTACATATCACAGGAGAAGGGGCATTTGAAGGAGGAGAGCATTGGACAGAAATGCTGCAAGGGCATTCCATTTATAAAGGGACATGTGGGAGACATGCACAAGCAGTGGAGGTTGGCATTGCTGGGTAGATGTCTGCTAATAATATTAATTTTGATTAATGCTATTGATTAATTTTGCATAGTGGAAGGTCCACTGATGCCAACATGGCTACTTTCAGGGAGCAAAGTAAAACATGGAATTTGCAGGACTGGGACCTTTGTAGAGTTTATGTTGCTGTTTTTATTTAATTATGAACTCATTTCTATCTGTAGTACCATAGCACCTAGGAACCCTAGGCATGGAACAGAACCCATTGTGCTAGGTGCTATATAAACACAGAACAAGAGATTCTCTCTGCTTTTAAGAACTTGAATGAAGAAAATGCCTAGGCTTGGAAAACTGGAATGAAAAACACTATCACTCATACTCCCACTTAAATCTATCAGAGGAAAACATAGCAAGTACAAACAGCTGAAAGCTGAAGCAAGACAAATTCAAGTCAGCAATAAGGTACAAGTGTTTAACAGTGTTTAACAGGGAAGGGGACTGGCCATTGAACAAACCATTGAACAAACTACTAAAGAGAGTAATGGATTCTCCATCTCTTGATGCCTTCAAGCCAAGATGGGTCACTTTTCTGGAAGCTATATATTAGCCAAACAGAAATCATGCTTTTGTCAAACACAAGTTATTGGGCTCAATGCTGGTGACACTGGGTAAAATGTAATGACATGTGAGACACTGGAAGTCAGACTAGACAGCCATGTCCACACATACATGTTTAAATTGATTTAAGTTAAATCAATCTAATTGAATCACCATAAAAATCATTAAATCAATTTAAATTAAAGGGTTTGGCTACACTTACAATTTAGTTCAAATTAAGGAGGCTTAATTCGAACTAAATTAATGCATGTCCACACTAGCTTTCATTAGTTCAAACTAAGGAGTTTGCTTAGTTCAAACTAAGGAAAGCCTAGGTCGAAGCTATAAAACCCTCCCTTAAGTTTGAAGTGATGGTTAATTCAAGCTCATTAGTTTGAATTAACCCAATGTAGCTGTGTTAATTCGAATTGACTGTTAGTTCGAATTAACCACGGCATGATTTTTCCCTATACAATAGCGCCCCCTACCTGATTTGAACTAGCAAGTCCTATGCATGGACATGCTAGTTCGAATTAGGGTTTCTACTGTGGCCATGTTAATTTGAATTAACTTAATTAAAACTAATCATTATTAGTTCAAATTAATTAGTTTGAATTCAGTTAATTGGAACTAACCTTCTAAGTGTAGACATAGCTAAACTGATTTAACAGGTCCCCACTAGAAGACCAAATCAAACTATCAAACTAGCATGTCCATGGACAAGACTTCCTAGTTCTGTTTAGGAAAGCGGCACCATGGGAGGTATGGCAAGATAGCCCCCAAGAAGGGTCATGCCCCCATCCAATATATAGAAGGAGGAAGGCACCCTGGGATAGAGAAGGGCAAAAGTGTTAAATCAAAATAACATGTCCACACAGCGTTATTTCAAAATAACAGTTTCAATTTAACCGTCATTTTGATATAATACTAGGTTTTATTATATCAAAATGACATTCCATATTGCGCAATGAGGGAGCTCCTTATCTTGATATAAGGAAATGTAATGTGGAACTGCAATCTTTTAAATCAAAATAATCTGCATTATTTTGATTTAAAGACTGTGAGTAGACTTTCCTGACTAGATCATCCTTTTTGGCCTTAACATCTATGAAGTACTATGGTACTCTGGCCACATTAGTAAAAAAATATGCTAATTATTCTGTGTTCTGTCAACAACAATATGACGTCTACACCATTTTCATTAAAATCTTGCCATGTTCATGATCTAACAGCACTTTGTTCATGATCTAACAGCACTTTTTTTCCTTGTTTATCCAGATGGTATTAGAATTCAGTTACAGCAGGGCACTTTAGAGCTGCAAGGAACCTGCAAGTTTCAATTTACTCTGCTTTGTACAGGTACTTTCTTCAGTCTCTGTCATCAGGGCATCATGTCCACCTCACTCTCTAGAATGTCACTTTGAGTAGGGATTCTCAGGAAATGATATTTCCCCACCTGTAAAACAGTCAGTGAACTTTCAATTTGAACAGTCATCATTACAAAAAGAAGTGGAGGGAGGCTGTCAAAACTCCTCTCCAAAAACATTTCAATTCTCAGAGGGTTTTTTTGTTTGTTTGTGCTTTGTTTTTGGATGGGGTATTAATGAAAACCAGAACATTGTTATAAAAACAACAAAAAAAAATGTTGACACCATTTTTTGGCAACTTTAGCTCTGTCTATGAATGAATTCAGAATCTCTAATCAAAACTCGGTATACAGTACCAAAACCAATGAGAGTTTTCACACACAATCATAAATTTGCCCTGATTCATTCCAGCCACAGCATAGGCTCACTTGAAAGCTTAAAGCAGTGGTTCCCAACTTGTGGTCCAGAGACCCCTGGAGGTCCATGGAGTTATTGCAAGGGGTCCTTGAATACATCTGGTCCCAGCTGCAGCCAGCCAGTGATCCATGTTGGAGAGGGCTTTAAATTAGGGGTGTCAAACTTACAGTCCAAGGGTGCTCATACAGCCCATGGAGCTGCTGCTTGGGCTGTACCCGGAAGCTATCTGAAGCAGCAAACTCCAAAGACAGGCTCTAGGCACAGCAGTGCCAGGGTCAGGGAATCAACATGGGGAAGAGGAGCCCACAGGGCAGGGAAAACGGAAGGTGCAGGAGAACCTTCAGGGTTGTGGAGGGGGAAGAGGAGCCCATGCCACTTTGAACATGGAGGGGGAAAGGGCTGGTGAGCCCAGGAGGCCATGCAGCCTTCAACAGGTGTCCTGCTTTCTAATCTGCCCCCATCCACATTGAGCAGAGTTTGACATCTCTGCTCTAAATGAACTTGCTGCGAGCAGCCTCACCTTGGATATGTCCCCATGCCTTGGGAACAGGTGACAGCCAGGTCCTCCATTACCCTTCTGCAGAACTACTGCGTGCAGTCAGTCCCTGATAACTATCATCATTTGGGGGTCCACAAAATTTTTTGACATTAAAAAGGGGTCCTCATGCTCAAAAAAGTTGGGAATGACTGGCTTAAAGCATAGTTTCTCAACCTGCAGTATGCGTACGCAGGGGCAACACTACACCTAAATATTGGGGGGGCCCTGACCCCCACTGGCCGCCAGGGCCTGATCCTTCCTTCCCCCCCAGCAGTCCCCTGAGCCCTTCCCAACCCTCGGTCCTGCTGTTAGCCTCTATTGCCCCAGGCCAACCCCTTCCCTTGCACCCTTTCCCTGCCAGGCCAGCATGCCTACCCCTGGCTGCCCCCTCCCCAGCTCCCTTACCTGGGGCTGGAGGATAGCAGGGCCACGGCACAGGCTGTAGCCCCCACCATGAACCTGCTCCCAGCCCAGCCTGGGACAGTTCCCTGCCGGCATTGCCTGCACAGGGGTGCGATGGTGCACTCCCATGCAGTTAAGTGGCTGGCTACTCTGGGGGCTGCCCCTGAGTTTCAGAAGGACTGAGGTCCCTGAGCACTCCTCAGTGACTCCACTGCATGCACCCCTAGGGGTACACCAGTCACAAGCTTGAGGTACCTGTGGCAGCTGTTTGCTTCACTCCAGTCACAGCTGGGAGGTAGCTGGGTGTTGGGGTACTTAGTAAAATTGTCAGCAGTTAGGGGATACTTGCTACTTGAAAGGTTGAGAAACCCTGGCTTAAGGACTTGTTTTGAGAAATAAGGATTGGGATTCTAGTTTGAAGCAAAACTGGCAGTGAGTTTCACATGTAATTCTTAATAATTCGCAAAGCTCTAAATGTGTGTTCACACAGCAGTCTTATTTCGAAACAACAGAGGTTGTTTCGAAATAAGAAACACCATGTTCACACAACGTACCGTTGTTTTGAAACAACGGGTTCCGTGGTTTCAAAACAACAGCGTTGTTTCGAAACAACTTAAACCCCATTTGGTGACAAAACAACGTTGTTTTGAAACGATTGTTTCAAAACAATCCCATCTGAACATGTTATTTCAAAACAACAGTGACTCGTTTTGAAATAACTGTTGTCCGAACATGCTATTTCGCTTTGAGCTTTTTTCCTTAATTTGAATTAACATTTTTTTAATTCGAATTAACTAATTTTGAAATAACACCTTATTTTGATACAAGTTGTTTCAAAACAACTTGTATCAAAATAACCCCGTGTGCGAACATAGCCTAAGTGGTAAGTACAGGTGATACCCCAAAGAGGTGCTGTATCAGTAGCTCTCCCCTGTGCCCAGAACTTTCATCTCCCAGAAGAAAATCTCTCTTTCTCTGAAGCTAATATAGCATAATAATTCAAATCATGTGTGAAAAACTCTCTTAGATCTTTTGGTCTCAAGTTTTCTTCAGCCTAGTCCATTAATTCTGTCTAATCACCTCTGGTTCATAATCTAGGGTGGCATTTACAGATTTCTATGAGTAAACATGAAATCCACAGAAGCTTTTATTAGCCATGTCTCATAAAAGCCCAGCAGCTTTAAATTAAACTGCTGCATTATCCAGCCTCATAAACTCCCTGTTTTACTACATAGAGGAGAAATTGTTAGTATAACTTAATCAAAGCAGGGGTTATATCTAAATAACTTGTACATTTTAAAAAGCTCAAAATCATGTTGTGTAGCATGTGTAAGGGCAAAGGTTAGCAACAGCATCTGGTTCTTTATAACATGCACTTATTTTAAAGCAACTCACTGAGATAAAATGTCTATAGGAATTAGTGTAGGGTATCAGAGAATATACCCATACTCACATGCAGGTAGGTGGAATGGATGAGTGAACTAGTCTGCTCCACCATTAGCAACAAGACCCCATCAAAGTAATTTCAAATGATGCCTTAACAAAATATTGACCTCTAACACTATTTCAGTATCACATAGGCCATAATTAGAAACGTTCTTTTACTGATTTTATAAAAGTTGAAATAATGCAAATTTTTCTGGAGAGATTTCTAAAGAAATCTTTGAAGCACTGTATCTATACAATGCCAATATAGCATGTTAAATGGATTAAAAATTGGCTAATACATCTCAAAATGTAGTGGGCACAGGGCATCAGCATTGAATGGAAGTGTATCTAGTGGATTTCTGAGGGATCACTTCTAGGCTTTATGCTATTCAACATTTTCATCTGTGATATGGAAGTAAATATAAAATCACAGCTGACAAAATGTGTAGATGACACAGAGGGTGGTGAATAATGATGAGCCCAGAACAATCACAAAGAGAGACCTGGGATTATTTGGTACTTGAGCCCTTTCAAACAAAATGTGCCTTAATACAGCAACATGCAAAACTATACCTTTAGGAACAAGGAATGCAAGCCATACCTACTACATGACTATACAGTGTATCCTGTAGAACTGTGACTCTGAAAAACCTTTAAGGGTCTTAGTGAAGAAGCAACTCATCATGAACTCCCAGTCCAAATACTGCGGCTACACACGCTAATGCAATCCCTGGATGTAGAAGCATGATGGCAGTGAGTTGGAGCAGATAGGTGCCTTTACCTGTGTCTGATACTGGTAAGATACATACTAGAATACCGTGTTCAGTTCTGAGGTCTAAAAAGGGTTTTGAAAAATTGGAAAGGGTGCAGAAAAGAGTAATAAAAAATATTCAAAGGTCAGAGAAAATGCCTTACAAGGAGAGATTTAAAGAGTCAAATCTGTTTATCTTACAAAAAAGATTGAGAGATGACTTGATTATAGTATATAAATACCTTCTTGGGGAGAAAATGCTTGATCTTAAAGGGCTCTTTAATCTAGCAGAAACAAGTGTATCAAGAACCAGGGGCTAGACACTGACTCCAGGGGTATGTCTACACATCTCTTTTATTTTGAAATAACACTGCTTATTTCAAAATAAAAGAGATTAGTTACATATGACATTTTCTTATTTCAAAATGACGGGATCCATCATTTCAAAATAAGAATCGTCATTTCGAAACAGCTTAAACCCCATTCATTTCGAAATGGCTGTTATTTCGAAATGGTTATTTCAAAATAAGGCTGTTTCTACAC
The DNA here is from genome assembly GCA_007922195.1 of Podocnemis expansa. Classification (NCBI taxonomy): domain Eukaryota; kingdom Metazoa; phylum Chordata; order Testudines; family Podocnemididae; genus Podocnemis; species Podocnemis expansa. Next base: position 7,632,373 of record ML682021.1, on the reverse strand, counting down.
GTTGTTTCGGAACACCATTGTTTCGAAACAACTGTTTTGAAACAACATGTCCGAACGGCCTTATTTCAAAATAATCATTTCGAAATAACAGCCGTTTCGATAGCAGGATTTCCCTTAATTCGAATTAGCATTTTCTTAATTTGAATTAACTCATTTTGAAATACTTATTTCGAAATAACGATGTGTGTGTAGACATAGCCCAGACAATTTCAAATTAGAAATTAAGCACAAATTTTTAACAGTGAAGGTTATTAACCTTTGGAACAAACTACCAAGGAAAATGTGGGTTCTCCATATTACAATGTCTTCAAATAAAGACTAGCTGCCTTTCTGAAAGATAGGTTAGTTTAAATATGTTACACTTTAATCACACACATACTAATTATTGGACTCAACATGGGATAACTGGGTGAGATGCAATGGCCTGTGTTATATTAGGTCAGGCTAGATGATCTAAAGCTCCCCTCTGACATCAAATTCCTTGAAACCGTGTTAATAGAAATCAGAGGCTGCTTTTGGGGTAAGCTAAGCAGGTGGTCACCTAGGGCCCTGAGCAGTAAGGGGGCCCTGTAGCGGTCACCTGCTTCACTTACCCTACCAATTGTGGGGTCGTGGGGGAGCAGGGGACTGCGGACTGCCAGGGCCAGAAGCCGCCCCACCCCACCCCGCCCACCCAGCCAGTGTCTCTGCAGTGGGGGCCACACCTCCCTGAGTGGAGGGAGGATACAGGCCCAATCCAGGGCCTAGGGGTGAGGCATCCTTTATTCAGGCCTGGGGTGAAGCAGCACGAACTCTTCGGAGCGGGCCTCTCCAGGGGGCCCCACTCCTGGCAAGCAGCAGCTCCATGGCCCCCTGCTCCTCCCCATGGGAGTTGGGACTGTGGCGGGTGGTTAGGGTGGCAGTGGGGGTCTGGGACCCCAGTGAAGGTGGCTTTGGGGGCCTATAGTGGGTCTCATAAAGGGTCTTCACCTAGGGCCCCTAATTGCCTAAGACTGCCTCTGATAGAAATAGTTAATACTCAACACAGTCCCCCTGTGGCTGTGTGTTCCCAGGCCCCATGTTCTCCTTTCCCTTTTTTACATTTTTGTGGCAGGGGGAGAGGGATGGAGATTTCCCATGGAGAGGGGTGAAAGAAGGAAGGTTGCACAGGATTTAGTTGCCCTGTCCAACCATTCATGAGTCCTGAACACACAGGCCAGTCTGAGAGTTGTCCAAGCTGTTGCTGGGCTGAAGGTGTTTTTCTGGGTCATCATGCCTTGGTGTGCGAGAGTCAGCAGGAGGTGGTGCTCTTGCAATCTGTACAGACAACAGCTGCTAGAAAAGTTCTCTCTATTTAGCTCTGTCCTCCTCTCTTAGCTCCCTTTCCTGTCCCAGCAACTTTTCTGAAAGTGGCAGCTCCCTCACTGCAACAATCTGCTCCACCTGGGCAGCGAGCATCAGTCTCTCCACTCACATGTCAGCCTGTCTTTGTTCCAGTCTTTTGTCCTCTTCTGCTAGTCTGCCCTCTCAAAAACATCAACCGTAACTTCATGACAGGAAAGCTTCCTTTTGGAATGGTCCCTGGGAGCAGGGATTGAATTCTTGAAGAACAGCAGGCAGTATAAGTTATCAGGCCTGAAATAGGAAAAGAAATAGAGAGTTGTTGTTCATTAATTAGCTATGTGGAAGAGCACAGAACTAAATGTGGATTCTCAATAACATAAAAGGTCATTCAAAAGTGAACTTACTGGTAGTGGGTATGTCTACACAGAAAAGATTTTTCAAAATGAGGCTTATTTTGAAAAAACTTTTTACCTGTCAATGCAGGCATTTTATTTTGAAATAAGCGCTTCATTATTTTGAAAAAATGAAGTGCTATTTCAAAATAACTAAATGTGCTTTTATTTCAAAAGAGCAATTCTTCCAAAATATTTATTTTGAAAAGCCACGGAACTGGCTTTTTCAAAATAATGTCCCTATACTTTTCCTTGCCTTCTCCTATTTTGAAATAGAGAGTCTAGTAAAGACTATCCATTTTAAAATAATAATTCCTTCCTTATTTTGAAATAGTCTTCACTAGACTCCAATTCTGAAATAATACATTTGAAATAATCCTATTTCAAAATAACTATTTCAAAATATCTTTTGCAGTGTAGACATAGCCGTTGTGACAGAGGTGCTTCAGTCCTCACACCGTCTCTTGATGCAGCTTTACTAATTGATATTAAAGAAGTGCAAAGGCAGTGGTAAGATTAAACTTAAAATCTTTATTCAGCATTATCACAATTTCATAAATAGTTCATATATGAGGAGAGGGGCACACAGGTGTGTATAACACTCTCACTGCAAAATGGTTTCGATCTGTCATTTCAGACCTTTCATGGTTTGTAAGCCATAACAATTCCTGTGATGCCCTACTGTCAGAGAAATGGATGGAAACCTGCAGTGCATGCTGGAGAAGTATTCAAACAAAGTGACCAAACAGCACGTTTGTGAATGGAATGGAGTAGTCAGCTATAGTGGGGTGGCCTGAAAAATACACTCTTCTTTGTACTGTGACCAACTATTTGGAGTCTCTGCTTCAGAAGATGTTTGTAACTACAAACAGCCAAGATTGGGTCAGAATCCATGAGGGAGTTTACATTATGCTGTGTTCGCTCACGCACAGGGCCGGTCCAACCAGCTAGGTGAACTAGGTGGTTGCCTATGGTGCCAGGCTTTAAGGGGGGTCAAATTAGATGGAACTGAATTTTTCTATTTAAAAAATATATGAATATGTTGTCTCTTATAATATGTAGGGGAGGGGGCACCAAATTTATAGTTCACCTTGAGTGCCCTCACACATACCTTCACCTGTTATTGTTGTATGCTGAATTCTGTGAAATCCACTCCTGGATGGAATGTCCCTAACTAAAAAGGACTAGATTTGAAAATACAGAATACTGTTTCCCAAACACGCACACTCACTTCACTGTTCACAGGCAGCTGCATAGACCCAGGAGGAGTGACAGCAGAGTGGCAAATTTTTGCTTACTGAAAGGAAAACAAGAACAACTGCAGTAACAAAAGTCTGTCACTTAACAGTAAAAATAACCTTTACAGTTGTATATGAAAGTTTGAAATTCCAAGTCACCATTTTGGGCCCAGGGAGGATACCCAGACATTCAAGAAGGTGGTCACGTGCTGACAGTCAAGACTTAACCATTTTCACATTGCTTAATAAAGCTGAAATCCCTCCCATTACTGTAATAATAAACTTGCTGGGCTCTGAGCAGTTTCTCTTCCCAGCTGGTTCTCTGCAGGCTTGGCAGTGGGCTGTTCCTCGAGAGTGAGGGACAGGTTTCATTATAAGAGTCGCTGCATGATATTGGCTGGGAGCCTGCCGTTGGCTGCAATCAGTCTCATGCTGGATTCAGAGGCCAGCAGCGCTTCATCACAGCTCACCAGGTCATCACAAAGCATGGTTGGCCCTGTGCTTGATCAGTGCAGTGTCCAGGACCTGGTCAAAATCATCATAAATTGAGCCTGTTGATGCTGGGGAGTTGCCTAAGATGGAATTCTTATTCCTGGTCTTCCTATATTTGCTCTTTGTCTGTTTAATTCATACCCTGCACTGATCACCTGTCATGGAAAATCTGCAGAACTGCCAGGTTTTTAGCTATCTGCTGGTATGCATTGTCATGCCTGGTGCTTTTGCTGAAGTCAAGAGTTTTACTGGCCTTATACCAGAGATTCATCAAGACCTGGTTGTGCTCATGTGACCAGGAACCAGCTCACTTTGCAAAAAGCTTCATGGGATCTATCTCCATTGCAAACCCTGGAGATTCTCTGATACTGTGCTTGCAGATTGGAGATCAGAAAACAATGGGATAATGCAGCCTTGAGCTGCTATTGTTCACAAAGGAGGGGTGGCATCCATTTGCAATAGCTCACATTGCAGATTGCTGGCATAAAGAGGATTAAGGAAGTTGCCTCAATTAACTGTGGGATAGAGCTGGCTGACTCCCAGGACCCAAGTCAAGCTGGAGCCCCGTCAACACTGCAAAGTGATAGGGATCAAAACCTTGATTCCACCTCACCTGAGCTCAGACTTATCAGCTCTGCAGGGTTCTGGGACTCTGGCTTTGAGCCTTTCCTGGTTTAGCATAATTTCAGTGCGGATACAAATGGAGGTTGCCAGGAGCCCACTGCAATGTAGACATACCCACAATCTCCTTAATCCTCTTCAGATTCTAGGCCTGATTCTTTCTTGTCTTGAATTGTGTCACAGTTTATACCAGTTCAAAATTGGTATAAAATGCCACAAACCAATCTAATAGCATTTTCCACCCTCTTTTTATGTGTAAAAGATGACACAGAGAGCAAAGTTGTGGAAAATAAGGCCTTTCATTTAATTATAGGACTCAGGAACTAAGTGAAATATATTACAGTAATAAAAATAGTTGGTAAAATAATTTGATACCCTGGCTTGTAAATGCACATACCAAATCCAAAAAATTAATTAAGGTAGATTCCCTTGCTCAAATATATTATAAAGCACAGTCCTCTGTCTCTTTATCCAGATAAGACTCCCATTGACTTTAGTGGGAGTTTTGCATATGAAAAGACTGCAAAATTGGGTCTATAAGCATATCAGATAGTTAATCCATTATCTGGTTCTCCAGTCCTGGACATACAGAAGCCTTCCATAGCTTAAACCTGCTACATAAATTACAGTAACATCCATTAATTCTATTAAATGCAAGGGAGTGTCATTTTCAGTTTAAATCAGGGCAGGTCCATCCATAGAGGCGACCTAGGAGGTCACCTAGGGCACTAAAAGGTAGGGGATGCCAAGACCGGGGCTGGGCTGAGGCCAGCAAGCCTCCTGCCCTACTCTACCAGCAACAGGCGGCGGGCAGAGAGCTGGCCCTGGCTGGGGGAGCTGCACCACTGCTGCAATTTGGCCCAGCAAGGCACCCACCCACTACTTGGCCAGGCTTAGGGCGTGGGTGCAAGGAGGAGTGGGGTGGCCAAAATTGCAGGTGCCTAGGGCATCAAAAATCTTAGGCCAGCCCTGGTTTAAATCCTTTTTCTTTTTATAATTTTAGATTGCAGATTAAATTTGGCATAAAAGCTCTCAACCTGGAAACAATGTTTACCTTTTCGAATTTTCAAAGGGATGCTCTTTTTAAGCTACAGGAATGCAAAAAAAGATGTTTGTTAAATATTAAAGTGCTTTTGTTGTTGTTATGCTCATATACTTTGTATGAGAATGGAAATATCTTTTAAAAATACAGTAACTATTTTTTTGGTTCGAGATCCCTGTTCATCATATGTATATATTTATAGATGATATATAAATATCAACAAAAACTGAATCTGGATTCACTTATCCCTAAAGTTCAAAGAATTTAGGTCAAGAGGTTTGGTTTAGGCCCATTTCTAATAATGCATTTTAAACATGAAAGGACTTTTCTCCTACCCAGACTGGAATTCAGACCTTCCGGCACCTGTGGGTCTCTTGCAACCATAGACAACATAACTAACACCTATAGCCTAAACTCTCCAAGCATACAGGGTCTGGATCTATGTCATTCCAAATATTGTACACACTTGCTTTAGTATTGTTGTGCCCAAAGAGATGCTACTACAGAATGGGGCCATATTAGTGTTGTCATCCCTATGGCTGAGGATACCTTAAGGCCCTTCATTTGCATGTTTAGGGAATTTGATAAAGTACTTGATATTTATTAATACAAATTCCTCAGGTGTTATCAAACACTGATTAGGGTTTTCTTTTTTAAGATGACCTTTATATTAAATTCACTTGTTTGTAATCCCTGTTCTTTCCCACCTTTCTCCAGCAGATGGTGCAATGATCATAGGTGTCAATGGCAAGTGCTGTTTATAAGCTTCATTCATAGGTTTCAATAGCAAGCAGCACCCTGTCGATGCCTCCTCTGTTTTTGGTTTTTGAAAAAATATTTTATCAAAAGCAAAAAAATTCCAGATGAAATGATCTTAAGGAAACAACCTAAGAGGAAAAAACCAAGTACTTCACATTGGTCACGTTTGTTATACAAGGAACTTTAAAACATTTGCATGAATTTGTTTGCAAAAGGTGAAATGGCCAGTATAGCTGACATTACACTCTCTACACTGGCCATCCAACCTGTCACAAACAGATACATTCAAGTGTTTTAAAATTCCTTGTATAAGAAACCTAACCATTGTGAAGTACTTATGTTTTTCCTTTTAGTGTGTTCCCTTAAGGTCATCTCATCTGGAAAACTTTTGTTTTTCTATAATTTTGTTCATGTTTCCCAAGGCTCTTCAAGTGGAGAAAGCACTTTGAATGCTACTCTTTTAATACATTCTCTCCAAACAGATTTTAAATAGCTGAGTTACAGCCTGATCTTCAGAGCTACGGCTAACATTAGTAGACTGATTGTCCTGCTGCAGCCTGGCCTAACCTCGAAGAATGAACAGATACTTGGCAAGCCAAGGGAATGAATGGGGAAGTCAGGCCAAGGCAAAAAGGATCACATGCCTCCATATTGATAAATTATTGATGAATTAATTTCCTTCTTTCCCTGAGTTGCCCCGAAAGAACTAATGGCACTGCCCTTCCCTAGAAGTCGAACAATGCAGCTTGTGTTTTCCCCCTTCATGTTTCCTCTTGGATACCTTTTTATTCTCACCCTTTTTTTCAAAGAATAAAAATCTAGTAAGGTCTGAGTTTGAGCTGAATTTCTCAAGCCCACAATATTTGAGCAGCTACAGAGTCAAGCAAGATCGGTTTGCCCACCATTGTTATTGGTCAGAGGCTGGCTAGGCAGAATCCACAGTATCACACTGTTTTCCATGTTAAAGTTTCTGTATGAATTTCCATGAGAAACAGGCTTCAAAATACCTGATTTTACCATAAGTCCGTTTATTATTGTTGAATTCCAGCTGATGCTGTTTTGACATATTTCTCTTTCTGAATAGGAAAATTCATCATTTTTTCATGATGCTGTTCACTAAATAATACTGTTGTCCTGAAAGAATAGGAAAAATATCTTACTGGTGCAGAAATGTGTTCCCTGAAAGCTGAACATGTTTTAGGAACGTGTTTTTTGGTCACAATAGGGAAGATATGAGCAAAACCAGTGCACTATTAGCAAATGTATCAAATCCTCCAAAAACTGCCACTAACTATATTAATATTTAAATATAATCATGGTAAATAAATTACATTATGAAGGTAAATTCACATGTAGGTTTGATTGGTGTCTGCCTTTTATTTAAAAAGCAGGAAGAATATGATACAACATGCTACAGTCCTTCTGTTACGTCTGACTAGCCTGTATTGAATACTAGCTCTGTTAAGTTAAAAGGATTTCTGGTTTGTTTCAACTTGAAAGTGATTTAATATGAGGCCCACAGAGAAAATCTGTCTCAGTAATCAAATTATAACAAGTAAGGATTAAAAGTATTAAGAAGTTTAAGCAATCTTTTAGCTGCCCTGTATTCTTGAGGTCATTTGAAGCTGGCTGTGGGAATAAGTAAAATAAAACAACAAGAGGAAAAAACCCAAAATATTACAGAAGAGAATCAAAGAACGGACTTCAGGATTAGATTATTATACAAGAAAGGGACTGAAACATTTTCCAGGATCCTTATAATTGATTTACATTTGGGGAATTGACATTTAAAGGCTCAGAGGGTATTTTAACAACAGTTTCTTCTTTTTCTTCCCCAAAGTGTAAATCTGGTCACAGCAAATCTTAAAAGCTAACATTTTTATCTAAAGCATTTATTAAATGCTGCCACTACCCCATTAGCTCACATGCAAATTATACGACCATTGTGTTGCCTAGCTAGAGTGCCTAGAATGGGCACTTTTTAAAATAAAAAAATTGTATCCACTAGTTCAAATACAGCCCAGGTCAGTAGCAACCAATGCATTAACATCAGACAGATTTTTGGTAGCCTGCAGGAGATGGGATCATAGTGTCCCCAGGACAGAAGATCCACCACCACAGCTGCATTAATAGGCATACCTATTGCTATCTCAAGAAGGAGGCTAAGAGTAGAAGCTGCATAGAGAATGAGCTACGATCTCTGCTCAGATGTCTCTCCACTTCAGAGCTAAAGTTCCCATACAGGGGTTGAGGGAAATGCACCAGGGCATAGCAAAGCTTTTTCTATCAGTGCCCAAGCCAGTGTTCTGTGACTTGGAAATATCTGCACCTTTCAGAAGAATTTTATAATTTACGGTAAGAATGTTTTCAGAAATGTGCCTATGAAAGTCTTGTAAACTTTTTGCATCCAGTCCTGACTCTTTGGGCCTTATGTTTAGTCAGGAGTGGAAGCGCAGCCATTTTAGAGCACACAGAGACCAGGAGTATGCACTGCAATCCCACCTATGCCTCCAGCCAGTTCCTTTACTCCTCTCCTTTCACCACTGCACTGAACTCCCTGGGTGACAGTAACTGGTAGCAGCCCTTGTGTTCAGGTGAACTTGGGGCCCTACCTATGTGCCCAGGAGGCACCAGGGTGTAGGGAGAAAGAAGCTCAGGGCTCTTGGCCCATTATTTATAGGTACAGACCTTAGCAATATCATGATAGGGGAGTGAGTGGGGACCTGGACATAATTCATATTTCTTGGCAAAAGAAAATTGCATGGGGGGGGGGGAGGTAGCAAGAGACCTGACTGAAACAAAGATCAATGAGCCAAGGTGATCAATGACAGGTCATAGTTAATGTAGGTCATTAAGTCTTTAAAAGCCAGGTCTTAGTTATTGTTCCAAATGTCCATCTCCAAGAGAAAATAGTGAGTCCAGACCCTACTGCAGAGCAACTGCCTCCTGGGTGTCTCTGTCAGTAGGTTCTCCCTGCTTCAGCTCCCCTCTTCTCAGAGATCTATCACACAGTCTTCACCACAGTATCAAATAGCATGCCCTGCTGGAACATCCTCTAGTGGTAGGCCATGGTATAAAGAGTACATCTGCCTCGGTTTCCCCTTCAGTGGGCCTCAAAAATACTTACACACACAAATAACCCATTGTGGGGTTATTTTATAAGAATTTACTCTGCTATAGCAGAATTCCAACTCTCAACAGTCTATCAACACCAAGTGCAGCTCTGCTTCTCTTACCACCTCCAGCTCTGCTTCATGTTCAGGTTTGGTTCTAGAGCTCACCTTTCCAATCATTCCCCTTTCTGGCTTCAGCTTTCTGGCTGTAAGAGTCACAGCTCTCTGGCTGTGAGAGTAAGGTAGCTACTTGTGATGCTGTCACCTTTCCTCCCCCTCTATCTTTCTGTGTCTGGGGCTCTCATGGATGGAGAAATTGTAGGTAATCCCCTGTCCACCTCCAAACTGCCTTTAGCTTTCACCAGCTTTTCAATGGGTCTACCACTCAACCAGGGAACTTTCACCACTCCTTGCTTAGGGATATTCTCTCCCTGGGGCTCTCATTCCAGCTTTATTCTTCTGAATTCTCAAGGCCCTGAGTTTTGAACTCTCTTGCTTTGGGGCAGGCTTCCATTTCTAATTCCCAGGCCAGTCCCTTCCTCTTCATTATACCAAACTAGGGCATAACTGGACTGGAACAGGAGCATAGAATCAAATTTTATTTAATGGGCCAGCTACCCTGTACAAATTGACTGAATTTCCAAAGGGATAGCCATGTTAGTCTAATCCAGGCCAAAAAAAACCAAAAAAAAACCCCACAAGGAGTCTTGTGGCACTTTAAGACTAACAGATTTATTTTTCGCATGAGCTTTCGTGGGAGAAAAATCCCACTTCCTCGGATGCTTCAAAGATGGGTGAACTTCCATCTTTGAAGCAAACTGATTGAAGAAAATGATGAGACTGGAAAGCAGGGGTTAGCAGTCTTGGATAAGGAGTGAGGATGGGGTTTGATATCAGAGATCAAAAGCAAAAGGAGAGGTGTTCTCTGTAAAGCAACCAATGCTACCAGGCTGAGAAGAGAGTTCCTGAAGGAAGCTGTTTTCAAATAATGCCTGCAAAGCACATTTCTTGTTTTTCTGTGTTTAACTAAAATGAAAATGCCTTATCTAGCTTAGCTTAGGAGACATATAAATCTAGAGATGTTAAGCAAGCCATTTTCTTTTGTTAGTGCTCTTTTAATTCTATTATCTTTGTATTTTGAAAATATCTTAGTTTTGTTAGGACTACTAGCGTATAGGTAATTTCTCACAGATGTTCTCAAATCAGAGTGAATCCTGTTATCTCTAATGCAAAGGTTGTCTGGACCTCCACAGAGTTTTAGTCAAAGGGTCTGGACGAAGGCATCCCCACCCAGTGAGCTGTGCTTCCATCAGGCTATGACACATGAATGCAAGGAGAAAAACAGAAAGACTGAGGAGGCGACCACAGTGTTAATCATGTTATATATTAACAAACAGAAAACAAGAAACACACACACCTGTTGAAAAAGAGACACATTTTTAAGTCTTTTGCCTGCCTTGCTCTCCCTTTTTCCTCAAAAAGCTTTAAAATGTGAAAAATTTTCAACCAACTTTACAAAAGTGATTTTTAAATAAAAGTGATACGTATATTTTGTAGGGAAGTTTGTGAGATTTATCTTGCCATGAAAAGGTTCTATTTTGGGTCCTAAAATATTTAACTGTGTCCCTTTAAATCTGTGATATTTAGTTGTAAAACCAGTGCTGCTTAATACAAGTCCTATTTGCTGCTTCTCCTCATCTTTATTTTTAGTGTCTGTGATGTTGTTGTCTTCCCAGATGAAGAGATGACACTCAAAAAGGTTGCTGCTAATTACTAAGTGACACCCAAATGTGAACATGCAATAACCCTTTCAATGGGCGAAAAGAGGTATCTCCACATGCTGCCTAGACTTATTTTCTGTGAGTGATTGTATCAGATTGCCCTATATCTCACCTAATTTTTTTCAATCCAGTCATGAGCTGACAGCTTGGCCTCCTACTGGGAAGTCCTGTGTTATATAAGAGTCTGATCTATGTCCAGCTAAGTCAATGTGCTTCTATTCCGTGCACTGAATAACCCTTGCAAAGGGTTTGATTGTGAACTCCTTAATCAGCCACTGATTTCAGTGGGAGTTTTACTGGAGAAGGAATCAAGTCCTTAGATGGTAACTGTCAATGCGACACAAGCTCCATTCACGGAATGGGAGATACTGGAGCTAGAACAGATATTTCATGAAAATGTTATGAGGAGAAAAAAAAGTTTCATGTTGGTTGGGCATATGCTTCTGGTCTTATTCACTCAAGCAGTCCTACTAATTTCAGTAAGACTACTTCACGCAAGATCGTGCCCCAGCTTGTCCAGGCTACTCAGATCATAGGAAAATGAGATGGAAGAAAGCAGACTTTGCAGGCTCTTCCTAGGTCTTCACCTTTATGCAAATAGATGGGAGTTGGCAGAATGGGGGATGTGAGGAAGTCTGGAGCACCCTACCCATTTTGCCAACCCACCAGGACAGAAAACATGTTGATGCCAGTCTCCCCACAAGCTACTGAGAAAACCCACGGCCAACCATCAGTGAGGGGAGGGAGGGGGAAAGTGGGCCAATCAGTAGAGTGACACAGCAATATGATGCCCTCTGGCAATTGGCTACCAGGGCAATCATCATGCTAGACTGTCCGTACAAACACTCCAGGGAACACTGCAGCCCCACAGAGAGTGTAGCTATGTTACTTCCCCAAGGGAAGTTTACTGCCCTTGGAGTCACAATCTGCCTTCCAATCAGTAATAGAAGTAGCACAATGTGATGCTAACCCCTTGCTTGGACTTGGTAGCAAAGCCACAATTCCACCATTAGGAAGTAAGGTATTACTCAATATGTACAAGGGTGGAAAAATTTGGTCCACAAAAAGTGACTTCATATCTGGTCCTTAGTTAGGATATATTAATTAAAAACCACAGATAAATACACCCGCAGCCAATTTGCCCCTTTATCTTGTGTCAGGGCTTCTGCTCACGAGATTGCAGTGTTACAACCATTGTAAAGTTACTACAAAATTAAGGTATGTCGTTGCACAGCATGTTGCTCAAAGCAGTCTCAAACATATCCAAGGTCTTCAGTCGGAATAAAAATCCTCAATATGTCAGCTAGTTGTGAGATATTTAATTGCCTTCTCTTAAAACTCACTTCCCCTATGAGGTGTTGCAGTTTAAGTCAACTTCTCTTGGAGAAATTCTACCCGAGCATAGAGCTGTGACACACAGAAATAAATTAAGATTAGAACAATCTGAAGAAATGTTTTAAAAGTTATAAATCCTTTTTTCAGAGCCAGTGGTTGTCATGGTAACCACTTGACTTTCTTTTTTCCTTTGGAAATACTGAGTAAACACTTATTAGAGTGGCCTCAGTGATACAGCAAATACGTAAATTTATTGCTATTTGCAGACAGAGCTGGGTGAGGAAATCCAGGAGACAGTACTATATTTTAGAATTTGTTTTTCTGCCCAAACTGAGGTTCCAGTGTGAACAAACATCCAAGCAACCAAAGAGCCAGAGACGCATGCTTATTGTCTGATTTAGCCCATCAGACGGGGCCTTGGACGGCAGCAAAGTTGGTGGCCAACAAATTTTAGTTGGGCCAAACTCAAAGGCATGGATAGTGTTGACAGACCATGTTAGATTATCTTGTTGTAGGGATCATTACATGATGTACAGCTGGCATGAGAAAATTTATTGAAACTCAATTGTATACTACTCTTTTTTTCCTGTACCAATCAGTTTTCTATTTGTAGAAAAGCTTTACAAGTTAAAACATAGCACCCAGTGGAAAGAATAAGGCATATTAAAAGCTGTACTTCTCTTCAGGCTTGAACTGCTCTAGGTCAAACCATCATCCCATTAAACAAGCAACATATGTAAGGTTATTTGTAAGATCACACCTTAAATTTTCCAATCCATTTGATCTTGGTTTGCCAACACAGGGGTTCTCAACCTTTTCAGGGTCACAGCACAGCAGGAAGGATTTCCACTGTGCATGACACACTAATGCTCCCCTCCAATAGCATCACCTTCAGCAGTGGGTTCAGGTGGTCCCCACTGCTGAAAGAAAACAGCCGGCAAAGATAGTTTCGGTGGTGGGCGACAGCCCTTGCCACCAAGAAAAACTGGCCATCCTGAATGCTTTCAGCAGCAGTGCAGCATACCACTGCTGAAAGCATGCGGGGGGGGGGGGCTATTTTATTCTGCTGGCCCTTTAAAGCTGCCATCCAATTCTCTAAATTGTCTTTTGCTGCCAGTTTTAAAGGGCCAGTAAATTGCTGCCATCTTTAAAGAACCAGCAGCAAAAAAGTGGCATCCTGGGCACTTTCAGCAGTTGTTCTTTGATAAGCACCTCTGCTGAAAGTGCTCAAGGGGCCACTCTTTTGTTGCTCGCTCCTTAAAAGCTGCTGCTGCTCTGCAGAGTGGGGGCAACTTCTATAGCCAATAGCTTGCTGCCACAACTTTTTGGCACCCTGGGGACTTTTCGCAGCAGGCTGCCATGACACATTCAGTGCTGTGCTGCCACATACTTTTTTCACAACACAGCAGTTGAAAACCACTGTGCAGCACATACACTTATAAGCTCTGGAACATATATAAGGCCTGAAATTTCAACAAGGTAGGTATTCAGGGTAGCAAAAAATGCACATGCATTTGCAGACTTAATTTGTTCATAGGTTTACACTGAGCATCTTTGCAAGCAGGGTATTTCTGAACATGTAGAAACATGGCAGGTTTTAAATCATGTGAAGTCCTAACCCATTTTTAGTTAGCTTGTTTTTTGTTTCCTGTTTTTGAAAAAGTATATTGTTGTAACCCAAATAAACAAACACTTTTCTAAAGAGGAAGATTATATTCAGCACTAATAAGTTACAGTATGTCCTTGGTCTAGAACACAAAGTACAGGAGCATTCTTTCATCTCCTAAAGATACATGCATATGGAACTTGTCTCGCCAGACACTATTAGATCTGAAAAATTGAAAGATTTTAGCCATATTTCAAAGAATAAAGTGTAACAGTATATTTATATCATTAAGTGTTACATAAGATGCAGAAGCTCATGCAAGAAACATTCCTTTTAAAACAGATTTTTTTGTTTTGTTTTAAAAAAAAACATTAAACTGTTAGGTAAATGTGAGATCTGTAAGCAACACAATCATTGCCATGTATCTTAGCCTGTGAAATGCTGGGCAGCTCCTCCATAGTACTTAAAACTCTCAGTCCCCTCACTGATTTCAACTGGGAGCTGAGCATCTCCCAGAATCCAGCTCTCACTGCTGATTTCTTGGTTCTCTCATTCTCCAGAGTTAGGATTTGGCAAGCTGAGCTTTGGCAAGCCTTACCTTGGTATCAAGCAAATTCGCTTCCAAAAAGTGTTGGAGAGCCCCTGCCATAACTCTTGTTGTGCTGAAATCCAAATGTGCATTTCTTGGAAAGTGTATGGGGACATGCAGTCAACAGATCTGTGAAACACATAGCAGCTTCAAGCACTCTCCTATCTTGGAATAGAATCTGTTGCAGCCTATTTCAGAGAGATTCAAAGAGAAAACACTGTAACTCAGAAGACAGCCTCAGCAACTGACTCTAAAGAAATAAATACTGCCTCAGCGTAAATTCAAGTGAGCAAAAGAGGATGGACTGCATTCATTTAAAATGGAATTGAGGTCTGTGATGGGCAAATTGATTTGGTATCAGAACACATCATAAGAAGCCAAAACTTCACCCCAAACTTGAATTTGAGAACAGTGCTTTTTGGCATTTGGAAAAATATAATCATCTTCTTTTGTTCCTAATTTGTTTTCACGTTCTCATTCCTTCCCATAGATAGAAACAACTGGGTCTAGCAACAGATTAACAACAGAGGTCGCTATTTATAGTAGACTATTTCCAGTTTGCCTGGAAAAAGGAAACCAAAGTCAATGAGACATTTACTTAAAGGAAGACTGCAGGATTTGGCCCATGAAGTACTGAGGATCCCATACAAAATCCTGTGAACTGTCCAAACCAGCTGTGCAGAACAAAATGGTTCACATGAGATTGAACAGAACTGAAGAGCCAAGCCATTTAAGTCAATGGAGCAATGCCATTTTACACACATTGAGATTCTGCCTGTTGACATGTAGCCTATATTAGCTGGGTTCCAGGGACAAATTTTTTCCTCAGACATACAAATTCAATTCTTTCTTTGTCTATGCAGGAAAGAAAAATTTTGACTATAAAGAAAATAGACACAACTCTAATAAAAAGTTTATAAAAACATGGACCTAATTCTGAATGCTCAACAGTATCAGTCAGGGGTGAATCCAGTGAAGTCAATTCTTATAATGGTATAAATCTGTAACAAGTGAAATCAGAATGAGAGCCATAACAGATATCATTATAAATACTGTACTGTGCTATAGCTATACAGACTGATTTACCCGCACAATAGCTCTAATATTTGCTTATCCTTGGAGAGATATGAGAGACAGCCAGTTTATATTCAATAGAACCTCAGAGTTAGAAACACCTTAGGAATGGAGGTTTTTTATTACTCTGAAACATTCATAACTCTGAATAAAACCACAGGGGTGTTTTTTCAAAAGTTTACAACAATTAACTTAACACAGCTCTGAAACCTTGTTATACAGAAGAAAAATGTTGCTTTTCTTTCTTTTAAATAGGCCACATTTAGAACAGTACTGTACTGTATTTACTTTTGGGGGGTGCGGGAGGGTGTCTGATGCTGCCAGTTCCAAATGAAGTATGTAGTGGACTAATCAGTTCTAATTTGGGTGGGTCTTGCCTTTGCTGCTTTCTTCTTCTTACACAGTTCTAAAGCTTGTGTCTAAGCACCCTTCTATTCAAGAGCAAAGTAGGCACAGACATGCCTATTTTCCAAAAATCACGAGCTCTGCACCACTCAACCGCAGGAGTCACTGCAGATAACAGAAGGCAGCTCCTGCCCTTTCTAGGGGCTAGAAACTCTCTATTGTAATTGATCTGTGGCCATCCCCAGCAACATTACTCTCACAGCACAAATAGAAAACTGGTAACTAGAACCTCAGGACTGAATTCCTGGTTTTGTCAGCAATTCAGGATACGCACAGGGGCAAGTCATTTAACAGAACAATTTTGAATAAGTAATGGACTCCTATTAAAATCAGTGAGAGCTGCAGGCACTCAGCTCCTCTGAAAATCAGGGCTTATTTATTTCTTTGCCTGAATATGGATTTAGCTACTTACATTTGACAATTGTGACCTTGATTCTTAGCACAACGAGTACCTTCAATATCATCAAATAAAAGCTCTCATTCTAACTTTGCATTAATCACAGTGTAACTTCTATCTTCCTGAGCAATCTGCTTTTCAAAAACTGTCCAATCAACCCCAATAAGCTGTTTTTCTGCACCATGAAATACAATACAAATATTTCTACAGAAAAGCCAGACTTTTTACTGGTTTTTCATACTATGCAAACATGGTTACCTAGGTTTATTATAGGGATTTTTCTTTCATTCTCAGTTTGTGACCCAGTCTTGACTTACTGTTCACACTACCTTTTTCATACCTTTTTAATAGCTTTTGAAGCAAAAAAGAGGAAAAGCTTACAAGGGATTTGATCCTATATGAGAATCTGCTAACAGGGAGTTCAACTAATTTCAGTAGGATTCCAAGTGTTGAAATCCTGATAAAGACTCAGGTCTCTAAAAATATAGAGCAGTCAGTAAGTATAATGGATGTGTTGCTAATACAAGTTGATCCATCTTTTCAAATGTAGTGTAAGTAAAATATATTGTCCTAATTCTGCATTCTTGGAGCTAGAATGCGAGAAGCAGTGGTTTGCACAGTAGTGTGCCCCACTGTGGGAAGAGAGCAGTTCAGATCTTTAGCAACCTCTTTGGTCAAATGAGGATTGGTCTTGATGAGTTCCAATCCCTTCTTGCCTGATCTCCTCTTCAGGGGCTAAACAACTGCCCCTCTTCAACAGACCCACTTCTCTGACTGTTCTTCAGACTACGGGCAACTTGGGATTCCTCTGAAGACTGCACAATAGGATTGCAAAATCCACACTCTGGAAGATGCTTCTCCCTTCCTCCTGTTCAGAGATTTTGGTGCACTACAAGTTGTGCTTTGGATTGGAACTCCACAATGCCACTGAACTTGAAAGCAGAAAGAAAAATGACCCAAGTGGGAGTGTTGCTCCATCCTGCTGATTTGAATAATGGGACAATACAAGGAGATCCTACACTGAAAGTGGAGAATGGGCATACCTGAGATGGTCCATCACCCCTTAAGAGAGCAACACAGAAGGCTGAAAAGAGTTGAATTGTGTTGGGAGGAAAGGATCAATAGGGAAGGAGGAAGCTGAGTGCAGCAGACTGCTCCTCAAAGTATTAATAACCATCTAAACCAAACTTCTGATGCTTTTGAGGTCTGTACATCATGAATTCCCATCATCCACAACTGAGAACAGCAGTGCCCACGTGGCCTTTGGCAGTTAGTGGTAAGTACAGCATGAGTCTGGGCAGGGCCACCGGGGGGGGGGGGTACAGGGGCAACTTGCCCTAGGCCCCCATCAAGGAGAGGTCCCCTGCCCTGGCCCCTGTCTCAGCTTCTGACTCTATGGCTACGTCTATACTGCCAATTTAGTTTGAACTAAGGAGGCTTAATTCAAACTAAATTAGCCCATGGCCACACTAGCCTTTCCTTAGGTTGAACTAATGAACACTTAGTTCAAACTAGTAAGTGCCAGTGGTCAGTTCAAACTAAGTATGGCAAAGATTTGAACTAACCCTTAATTTTAACTTATTAAGTTTGAACTAAGGCAGTTAGTTCAAGCTAACAACATGGACTAGTTCAAACTAATAGTTAGTTCAAACTAGTCCAAAGTGAGAGGTCACATCAAGGAGAGCATCAGCCAAAAACAGATGAGAAACAGCTTTCCAAGTGCTAAAGGAGCCAAGATTTATAGAAAAAGCTGATTTTTGAAGACCCAAGGTTAGTTTGAACTAAGCTTGAATTTACTAGTTCGAACTAACAAGTTTGAACTAACTTTGGCTAGCAGAGGCACAGCCTATGCGTCCTGGCGAACATTGGGGCTGGATAAACCAAGAGGGGCTAGGTAATTGGGAAGGTGGCCATAGTGAGCTGAGATAGGAGGAGACCTGGAAGTGGGCAGAGGTGGTAGGGGCTGTATGTATGGAACAGTGGGGGGTGGGGGGTCTCACATCAAATCTGCCCCAGGCCCCCTAAGTTCTCTGAGGGGCCCTGAGTCTGGGCACTGAGTTACTTTACATATAAAGTAGCATGATCATAAAAATACCTAGCAGTTTTCATCTGTCATTCAAAATGCCTTTACAAAGCAGAGGCAGGGTAGTTATCTTCATTTTACAGATGAAGAAACTGAGGGCAAGAAACATGGCCAGTAACAAGTCAGTGGCAGAACCTGGAAAAAGACCCTAGCTATTCTAACCTCTTAGTCTCTGCCCATCGTCCCAGATTGCAATATAATTATTTCAAAGTGATTCCCATTTTTAGAGCACAATGGGCCAGATCCACTCAGCACAGCAGAGAAGGAAGAAGTCATCAAGGATCTAGTTACAACTCCCTGATTCTCTGCTGCCTTGACTACAGCCCCAGCACAGGTTAAGGAGCTCTAAGCTGTGCTAACCTACACCAGCTGACAGTGGTTTCAAAGGGACTGTGTGCCAGTTGAGAGGAACTGGAGCACAGTAGCATTCCAGGCATGCCCCATTTCACCTCTGGCACCGCTCCATACAATGGAATTGGTAGGAAGGTGGCACGGACGCTGGAAATCTCAATTTTGTATCAGATGTGAACTGATGGGGGCATGCTGAGGGAATTTTTATTTGGGCAGAAGTACAGCAGCACAAAAGGGCCAGAAAAGAGAAGAGAGTCTGGCCCAGTTAGGTTTTTGGTGCATCATTCTTGTTATCTCACTATTTGAGAAAACTCTCATCAGTTTAAAAGATCTCTGCTAAAGTGTCATGCTGTCGCCATCCCACAATGTTATGTTACATTGCATGGTATAAGTCAGCATCACTCACTTATCCCAAAGTGAGAGGTCACATCAAGGAGAGCATCAGCCAAAAACACTGACGAGAAACAGCTTTCCAAGTGCTAAAGGAGTCAAGATTTATAGAAAAAGCTGATTTTGAAGACAAAAAGATAATCACCAGCTACTACACAACAACTGTCATGGTTACAGGAAATCCTACTCAGATGACTACATAATGGCAGACCAGTTATTTGAAGAGGTGCATTATCTGTAAATCTAAATATGCCTGTATAAAAAATATACAACAAAGCTCTCTCACATAAGTAGTAGTCTAGATCAGTGGTTCCTGACCAGTGTGCTGGGGCACACTGGTGTGCTCCGGAAACACCCAAAGTGTGCCGCGAGCATGCCCAAGACCTGGAGTTAAAGTTCCCTCCTTGCTCAGCCCAGCCACCTGGGCTGTGCAGGACTGGGAAAAGGCAGGGATTAAAGTAAGGGAGAAGATACCCAAACACAGTTCCAGGCCCCCTATTATTAGGCAGGCAGCATTCTGGCCCCCTAAAAATAGAGGAAGGAACCGTAATGTTGCGTTCCAGAGGTCCCCCTAAAAATAGCAGGAGCAGCCCGAACGCACAGTTCAGATGGCTCCACCATAAGCCCAGCCAGCAGAAAGCTGGGAGAGGCTGGGAGTGTGCTAATCTCCCCCTGCAGGGCGGAGCAGCTTGCCTCAGCCAGCCTGCAAACAGCCCAGGTAAGGGCTTTGGGGGTGGGAGGGCCCTGCTGGGAGTTGTGTGGGGCAGGTGTGTGTGTAGCAGAGGTGGGTGGGAGCGGATGTGAAGCAGAGGGTGTGCGGCTGGTTGATTGCGGGTGTGGGTAGCTGGGGGGTGGGGTGGCCGTGTGCGGGGGGGTGTAGCTGGGTGCTGGAGGGTCCATCACAGGCAGCAGGGGACTGCGGGAGGGGAGGACAGGACCCCCTGGGGTGGGAGGGAGCAGCAGTGGGGTGAGGATTTGCCCTGGGTGGCAGGGAGCCACTGTGGAGAGGGGGGAAGTGGGTGCTGCACCATGCTCCCCTGCCTGTCCTACCTTCCCACTCCCCAGGTTCCCCCCGCCCCCCCAAGCCACGCTTGTTCTCCCTTCCTCTCTCCTCTTGCCACCCTTGTGCTGTTCCTCACATGGCTGCCCTTGTCCTCTTCTGCCACCCCTGCCCTGCTCTGCTCTGCTCCCCACACTCACTATTGCCACTGCACACGACTCTTGACCTCCCGTTTTGCCACCCCTGCTCTGCTACTTCTACTATCCCACATAGTAGCATTTCCGAAACACTGTGCCCCAGGCCATGAATATTCATAAGTAATTTAAGTTAATTGGAATATTCATGAGTTTTTTAATGGGGGCGTGCCTCAAAAAATTTGAAGCTCTCAAGGTGTGCCACGGTAGAGAAAAGGTTGGGAACCACTGGTCTAGATAAAGGATCTCATCTGCTAAAAGAATAACCTGCCAGTGAAAAAAATACATACCCCCCCATCTCTATTCTGCGTAAACAGATTAAATAAATGGATTTTAAAAATACGAGGCCAACTGTAGCTGAAGGAGCTATGCTAGCAAAAATTCAGGCTATCATTTTTATTGGCAGGACAAATACTGTTTACTGGGGTTATCCTCCACCCTTTTCAAAATATGACAGGAAAGCTGATGTTGTCATTCTGGTCAGTATTCCAGGGCTCTGTTCCTGCCTCCAATTCTGCCTTGCTGTGCAACTATTCTTGGAGTCACTTAATTTGTCACTTGGACTATTCCAGGAGTCACTTAAATTTGTGTGCTCCCTAATTTACTCATGTAGAAAACAAGCCATTTTTAAGCTAGATGGAGACAAGGACATAATAAATGAAAGTCCATTCAGAATAACTTTTTAGTGACCCAGAACTCAAATAATGTTTTTTTTCCCCTTCATATTTTACTGAAATGTTTTGCTTAGCTTTCAGAGTAAATATAATGCAATTTTCAGATCAAACCAATTTCCCAAGCCAAAGTTCTAGGAAAATCAATTGAGGGCTTTAAAATGGAAGATCAATGCCACTTTAACTATGAAAAGCTACTACTAAAATATTAATTAAGGAAGTGTGGTGAAAACTAATTAATAAATGTCTTCAAAATGAGATTAAATGGGTTATAGAAGAAATTTATATTCTACCAGAAAAAAGTAAAGTGGACTTGCATTGAATATTGCCTCTTGTATGGAAAGCAGGGCTGAATCGTGACCATAAATTCTTTTACATTATATCAGGTAATTTGACTTCAACCTCCCTCTGTGTGCTGTTCCCTAGAGTTTGAACCCTTACAAATGCTCTGATTTGCTGTTGCAGTATGACCTGATCCAATGTCTTACACTCCCCTGCATTTATTTTCATCCAGTTCTGTAAGTTCTCCCTCTTCAAAGCATCTGACAAAGTGGGATATTCTCCCACAAAAGCTCATGTGATAAATAAATCTGTTAGTCGTTAAGTGCCACGAGACTCCTTGCTTTTTTTTGCTTTACTAGACTAACATGGCTGTCCCTCTGGAACAAAGAAAGGATTGTGGCTGTCAGGAAAAGGATGGCATAATTTGAAAATACTTAGATTTTGACTTCTATAGAAAGGCTTCTTAAAATTTTCTTAGCCCTCTTCTGACAATAGTCATTGTAATCATTTTTTGTATAGCACTTTTCAAAGTGTTTTACAAAAGAAAGGCAACTATCATTATTCCCATTCTACAGCTGAGAAGCTAAGGCGGAGATAAGTGAAATGACTTGTCCAAGGTCACAGAGCAGGTCAGTGGCAGGCCAGGAACGGAATCCAGATCTCCTAGCTCCCAGTTCAGTAACATATTCATCATATAGTGCTGCTTCCTGTTGGCATCTACACCCTCTTCATGGTGTACAAGCTGTTCTGGGCTGTAACTGTCATACAAGGACACTTACTTCATGATGTGGGTGGTCCAAGTTTATCAAATGTAACAGCCAGAACCTGAACTTACTTGGGAAAGCTCCCAGGTTAGTGGGTAGTGTAGACTACACCAGACCTTAAAACACAATTTCAAAATAAACTACACAGATTCAAACAGAATGGGTTCAGATTGTTTTGAAGCTTTTCTAAATCACTCGTCATGCCCTAAAATACATTTAAAGAATTGGTCTCATTTTTACCAACTGTGCATCCATATTTAAAAAAAAAAAAAAACACCATGACTGGTGGTGGTTATCTGCTTGTTGGCACTCTTAACAGAGAGGAAAGACTGCATCAGTACAGAAGATAAACTACCCTTTGGCTCCCGGAGTTGGTCTTTTTAAGGCAGGGTGAGACATTTGGCAAAGCATGTACCTCCTCAGTTTGTGTGTTCTATAAGAAGATGGAAGACCTACATGTGCAAGGTTACCTGCCACCTTTCAAAAGAAGCCACATAGCACTAAAAAAAACCACCTCCTGCCACTGAACTTTATAAAGATTTCATGATATTCATACTATAAAAATAGCACTCTATTTAAGTTTGAGGTATTGTTGTAGCCATGTGGGTCACTGGATATTAAAGTTCCAAAGGGGCAGCTGTGTTAGCCTAGTAAAGCAAAAAAAGCAAGGAGTCTTGTGGCACTAAAAGACTAACACATTTATTTATAGCATGATGTTAACTTTCTCGCAGACTTTCCTTCTGCCCCACAGCTGCCACACAAAAGATAAAATTCTGCGGTGACCTGGAGGACTACTTTTGCCTTCTAAGACTCAAAGAATTTTTTTCCATAACACCACCAATCAATGCACTGACACAAAGGTACCTTCCTCCCAGCACCGCAAGAAGAAATATTCTTCATGGACTCCTCCAGAAGGTTTGAACAACAGACTAGAGTTCTACATTGATTGTTTCTGCCACCATGCGCAGGCTGAAATTGTGGACAAACAACATCCCTTACATCATAATCTCAGCTATGCAGAACACAATGCCATCCACAACCTCAGAAATAATTCTGACATTATTATTAAGGAGGCTGACAAAGGAGGTGCAGTCGTCATCATGGATAAACTGGATTACAACCAGGAGGCTTATAAATAACTCTCCAATACAGCATTCTACAAACCTCTTTCTCTGACCCCACTGAAGAATACCATAAGGAATTACAACTTCTATTCAAGAAACTACCTTAGGCAGCACAGAACAAATAAAGACAGGCACACCACCAAAACCCCAGCCAGGAATATTCTATCTACTACCTAAAATCCATAGAAAAGGAAACCCTGGATGCCCCATCATCTCAGGTATTGGCACTCTTACAGCAGGCTTATCTGGTTATGTGGACTCCCTCCTCATGGTATATCTTCGAGATACCATGGGTTTCCTGAGGAAAATCCAATCCATTGGTGAGCTTGCTGAAAACAGCACCCTGGCCACTATGGACATGGAAGCTCTTCACATCAACATCCCACACAAGGATGGATTACAGGCTATTAGAAGAACCAAAAAGATGATGCCACAGCACAGCTTGTGACTGAACTTTGTGAGTTTGTGCTCACCCACAACCATTTCACATTTGAGGATAATATATACCTCCAAGTCAGTGGCACTGCTATAGGTGCCCACATGGTCCCACAATATGCCAACATTTTTATGGGTGACTTAGAACAACATTTCTTCAAGTCTCATCCCAAAGCACCTCTCCTCTACCTACTCTACACTGATGACATCTTCATCATCTGGACCCATGGCAGAGAAGCTCTTGAAGATTTCCCCAGAGATTTCAACAATTTCCACTCCACAATCAAATTGAGCCTGAAATACTCCACACAGAAGATCCACTTTCTGGACACTACAATACAAATTAGGGATGGACCCATCAACACCACTCTATACCGAAAACCTACTGATCGGTATAGTTATCTACATCCCTCAGGCTTCCATCCTAAACACACCACACAATCCATTATCTACAACAAAGCCCTAAGATATAACGCCATTTTGTCTGATCCCTCAGACAGAGACAGATATCTTCAGGATCTCTAGCAAGCTTTCTTAAACGTATAGTACCCACCTGGGGAGTAAAGAAAGATTGACAGAGCCAGACGGGTACCCCACAGTCAACTACTACAGGAAAGGCCTAGAAAAGAAAACAATAGAACATCACTGGTCATCACATTGAACCCCCAAGTGAGACCTCTACAACAGATCATTAAGGACCTCCAGCCTATCTTAAAAGATGACCCTTCACTCTCTCTAGCCTTGGGAGACAGATCTCTCCTCACCTACAGACAAGCCCCAAACCTTAAACAGATACTCACCAGCAACTACAGACCTAACAACAGAAACATTAAAGCAGGCACATACCCCTGCAACAAACCATGCTGCCAACTTTGTCTATGTATCTGCACAAAAGTCATCATCACAGAACCTAATCAAGCCAGCTACTCCATCAAAGGGTCCTTCACCTGCTCATCCACTAATGTGATTTATTCTATCATGTGCTGAAAATGCCCCACACCTTATACATTGGACAAACAGGATAGTCCCTGTGCAGAAGAATAAATGGGCACAAAACTGACATCAGAAATCAAAACACAAAAAAAAAATTGCTGAGCACTTCCATTTTCCTAATCACTGCACTGATGATTTGTTAATGATGGTCCTCAAGAAAATCAATGGGACATCAAGACTTCAAAGAGGAACAGCCGAAATTGAACTAATATGCAGATTAGATTGAGTGAAAGCAGGCCTGAATCATGACTATGGACTCTTTTCACATTATAACAGGCAATTTGACTTCACCCTCCCTCTGTGTGCTGTTTCCTAGAGTTTGAATCTTTACAAATGCTCTGATTTGCTGTTGCAGTATGACCTGTTCCCATGTCTTACACTCACTTGTATTTATTTTCATCCAGTTCTGTAAGTTCTTCCTCTTCAAAGCATCTCATGAGATAAATAAATCTGTTAGTCTTTAATTGCCACAAGATGCCTTGCTTTTTTTGGATATTAAAGATACAAGGTGGGTGAGGTAATATCTTTTATTGGATCAATTTGAAATAAATCTCTCCTGAACACCCCTCTTAAGGCTTTCAAACATCAGGCTTTGAAACATTGTCAGCCTCACTAAACTCATCATCGGAAGCAAGCTCCCCACAGACCAGGGCACACCAACTAAAACAGCACCAGGCCCCACCAGAACAGATGCAAAACCTGCAGACATATCTTCACTACTAGGATGATCAACACCCACTCCACCCCACCTTTCAAGACCTATGGGTCAAATACATGCCTATCACAGTGTGAGGTGTACCTTATCCAGTGCACTAAATGCCCCAACAACTGTATGGGTGAAACTAGATGATCACTACACTCTTGAATGAACTCATACAAGAAAATGATAAAAGACACAGCAGCCATATCCCCTGTGGTGAACGTCTTCCACAAAACCGTCACTCCATATCTGACATCTCAGACCTTGTCCCCAAAGAATAACTGCACCACCTTCAAAAGATAAGCCTGGGAATTTCAATTCATAACTCTGCTGGACACTAAAAGTCATGGTATTAATAAAGACACTGGATTTATTGCTTATTACAATAATCTATCTCACTAACCCTACTTTTTTGTCCTTTGCAGGTGTTAACTGTCCTGTCTTTCAACACGGGACAATTCCGGGTGCTTCAGAGAAAATGAACAGAACAGGTAACCACTGAGTAAACCACCCCCTGATGTCTAATCACAGCTTCTGGCAGTTAGAAACTAGGGACAGCCAGAGCATAGGACTGGATATTTTTCCTCCCTAAAAGACCTGCTCTAAGAATCATTTTGGGGAAGTTCTATGGCTTGTGTAATACACGACGTCAGATGAGATTATCACAATGGTCCTTTTGGCCTTGGAATCTATGATTACGTGTACACAGACCAGGCCTTGGAGAAAATGAGAATCCAGATTAAAGTGTGCCTCTGTTTCAGAAAAAGAATTCTCACCTTGTTATAGGAAATGAGAGAAAAATCAGAACATTTTCATTGGTTTTTAATATTTTATTACAGATGCCAAATGATCACCAAAATTTATATATGCACCGATGAAAAGAAGCAGAGAATTTAGAAGACTATACTTTTTAAAATCTATAGCTGTAATTTGATCTTTCTATTTTAACATTACAATTAACTATATTACTATGTGGTGTTTTGAAAAGCCAGGTTTCTCTTTAGATATAGCCAGGGGCATCGCTGGCTGGGGGAGGGACCCAGGGCACAGGCACAGGCACAGGCCCCGCCCCCGGCCTGCAGGCCCCACCCCCTGGCCCAGGACAGGGCCGCCATGGCCACAAGTGGCCAGGCCCCGGATCCCCAGCCGGGGACGGGCCCATCGCGGCCACCGTGGCCACGGGCGGCCAGGCTCCAGATCCCTGGCCTCATTGGGCCAGAGATCCGGGGCTCTGGTGCTGGGGTTCGGGGCACATGTCCCAGAGTGCCCAGCGCCAGCGACACCCCTGGCTATAGCTAGGGTTGGTTGGTTTTATCTCAAAAAATGAGAAAAGTTCTGGCTTTGTCATGCAACAGTCACCAAGCTTGTCTACATGGAAACTCGGTATCTCTACACTGCTGGCAACATTGTCAGCAGTGTAGGATCAATTCTGCAGGTTCAGTTGAGTGGCAGTAGAGACCAGCTTAATCGATCCCAGAAGTCAACTCCATTAATCCACCCTGCAAGAAGATTAATTGACTGTAGAGCATTTCCTGAGAGCATAGAGGGGATGCCACGGTGAGTAGAAGTTAGGAAGTCAACTGGAGATACACAAGCTACTTTACCCTCCAGGTTTTAGTGTGCAGTCCATATTTTCAGTCTACAGAGCAGTGCATCAAATCACCTTATAGAACTCTGAGTGTGTGGCAGAAGCAGAGCCCACACGACCAGTGAGCACACTGGCAGGCTAGTGCACTGTTTTCAAGGAAAAAAGTAAAGCCATGGTGCACAAGATCTTAGTTAATAAAAATTTGCCATGGGAAATTATGAGAAAATCAATGTCATATATCTGCCATCAGATGTTTTAATACCTTTTAATATTATTTAAGTATTAGTTGAAAATGAAGGGGCCCTTTCTGAAAATTAACAGCAAATAATAAGCTGGCTTGAGTGACAAAGACCATGACTTTTTATTTAAAAAATCCTGAAAATTATGTTGTTGGGGGGTTTTTTTTTGTTTTGTTTTGTTTTGGTTGGCTGGTTATTTATTTAAGGAATATCATGGCCAATGATTAGCATAAAGCCTTAATCAGGGGTTAAAGTATAATTTGGTGGGCCCCCAGAACCCTCCTAAATTTGCAGGGACCCCTCACTCTGGTGTGGGCACCCTTCACACTGGTGCAGGGCCCCATCATGCACCCCAACTACTTCCCCCCAAATGCCTGCCCCCAACCCTTCTACTGCCCCCTGCCCCAGCTACTGCCCCCCAAATGCCTTCCCACCACCCAGCTACTGCTCCCCACATGCCTACCCCCACCCCAGCTATTGCTCCCAACATGCCTACCTGCCAGTCCAGCTACTACCCCACAAACACCTACCCCCCCCCAGCTACTGCCCCCAGCCTCACCACTGGTCCCTGAACCCTTCTCCAACCCCCTGATGTGCCATGTCCTCTTCCCCCGCTGCCCCGGGCCAATCTCCTCCCCCGCGCCATTTCCCCACCAGGCCAGCTCACCTGTCCCCGAAACAGGAATGTCACTAACACCCCCCCCCAAACACACACCAATTGCACCCCCTTAATTTCCCAACACTCCCAGTTTTCTGCTAGTGACAGTGTTATACCAAATGAGTGAGCACCCCCTACATCCCCCCAGATCTCCCCCTATGCCCCCCCCAGTTTCAAGTTCTGGGGAGAATACTGCCCCAACGCCCCCCCTTCCAGGGCCCCCTTACCTGGCCACCATGTCACTGCAGAGTAGCCCCAGCCTGGGCTCAGGCTCCAGCCAGAGCCTGCTCGAGCCTCAGCCCAAGCCGGGGCAGCTCTCTGCTGGCAGAATTGTGTTCCCGGGCCTGCTATTTTTAGAGGCTCAGTGTCAGGACCCCTAAAAATAGAAAATGCAGCTGGAATGCTGTGTTCTGGGGCCTGCAATTTTTAAATTGTGGGCCCCAGAATGCAGCATTCTGGCTCCATTTTCTACTTTTAGGGGCCCCAGAACACTGAGCCCCTAAAAATAGTGGGCCCCAGAACAATGTTCCCTGTAAGCTGCGCCAGTAGTGGTGGCACAGCTGCTGCCACTCACTGGTGCAGCAAGCACTGACCCCAGCGCAGGTCCCTGATCAGAGAACCCAGGGTGGGGCTGGCGGGGAGCAGCAGGGGGGAGAGGAGGAGCTGGGGACAGGGCTGGCGGGGAGCAGCAGTGGGGCGTGAAGGAGCCGGGGTCAGGGCTGGAGGGGAGCAGCAGCAGGGAGCGGAAGAGCCGGGGTCAGGGCTGGCGGGGAGCAGAAGTGGGGAGCGGAGGAGCCAGGGTTGGGGCTGGCGGGGAGCAGCAGTGGGGAGCAGAGGACCTGAGGTCAGGGTTCCCGGGGAGCAGAAGCGGGGATTGGAGGAGCTGGGGTCGGGGCTGGCGGGGAGCAGAAGCAGGGAGCAGAGGACCCAGGGCTGGCAGGGAGCAGAAGCAGGGAGCAGAAGCAGGGAGCAGAGGACCCGGGGTTGGGGCTGGTGGACAGCAGAGTTGGAGATCAGAGCTGGGTCACAGCTCCCGGGCTGGGGTCAGATTAGAAGCTGGGGAAAAGCTAATGCCAAGCAGGTGGGTTGATGTGTAAGGAAACATTTTGTTTCCCTTTCAAGTCATTGCTGCCACATAGGTCAGTGGTTCCCAACGTTTTCTCTGCCATGGCACTCCTTGCTACCTTTAATTTATTTGAGGCACACTGCCATGTAGTTTCCAAATGAAGGCATATATTTTCATGAGCCAATGAGCCAATCCAGAGCTCTTTGAGTAGTTTTTCAAAAAAATTTGTGACACACCTGTGTGCTGTGGCACACTGGTTGGGAAACAGTGAGATAGGTAGACACAACACACAAATTCCACCCAAGATTCAGAATAAACACAGAAAACTGTATAGAACATTATCCTATTTTATTAACACCCAGCATTTCTACAGCACTTTCCACCTCAGGATCTCTCAATGGCTCACTATAATAGGCATTCACACATGCTTGGCTCTGTGGTATCCAAGAGGCACACCCCACCTGTGCTCACATTTAAGTGAATGGCCCTGCCAATACATTATAGGCAAACTACATGTGTCCTCCCATTTTGATATCTTTACCAAGTGCCATAAACAATGGCTTTAGGAGGAGGTGTCCCCTCCATGTATTTTTATCACAGCTCTGTTTTCAGTTGGAAGCTGGTAAAGGAAATTTCAAAGCTTGCAAAGAAGAACACCACAAAACTGGTAGATGGGGATTGTAGCAGAGAGAGAAGGCAGCCTGATCTAACTTTTTCAGTAAAGTGGAAAAACTGTCATTGACCTTAATTTACATTAGCTCAAGTAATATATAAGCCTAAATCAGGGTAACTTCTTTTAGCTCAATGAGTGAGATCTAGTCAGAATTGGCACATTCATTAGGAATCTCTAAAAAATAATAGAATTGTATTGGCTATCTGTGATTATCAGCTCTTATCAGTGTAATTTCTTACAAATTTTCTTTATTTATTTTCACATCTTCTAAAGGTGAGCTGAAAT
The DNA here is from genome assembly GCA_007922195.1 of Podocnemis expansa. Classification (NCBI taxonomy): domain Eukaryota; kingdom Metazoa; phylum Chordata; order Testudines; family Podocnemididae; genus Podocnemis; species Podocnemis expansa. The sequence continues at coordinate 7,602,710 of ML682021.1, read as the reverse complement.
TACAGACAACCAAAATGTTTGTTGTTCTGGAAAAGGTAATGGCTGGTACACTAAACACATTCTTAGGCTATGTTCACAAAGGCAGGGCTTGTTTTGAAACAAGAGGTTTCGAAACAAGCTGTTTTGAAATAACTTTATTTCAAAACACCTGATTTCGAAGGACAAAAACAGTGTCCTCGAAATAAGGGAGCGAAATAGCATGTCCACAGTGTGAACATGCTATTTCACTTGGGGAGGGGACTGCAGGCACCCGCAGGTTGCAGCGCAGAGGGGTGCTGCACCCCACGGGTGCCTGCGGAGGGCTCACCCCGCGGGTGCCTGCAGTCCCCTCCACCGGACAGTGGACACCCCTCAGCACCCTGGCCAGAGTGCTGAGGGTTCCCTGGCCAGGGTGCTGAGGGGGCAGCCCTTCCTCCCAGGGTGCTTAGCACCCTAGGAGGAAGGTCAAATGTTGTTTCGGAACACTTTGTTCTGAAACAACATGTCTGCACAGGGCTGTTTCGAAACCACTGGTTTTGAAACAACCCTGTTTCAAAAAAAAAAGTGGTTTAAGCCATTCTGAAAGAACGGCAGCCATTTCGAAACAAGCAGTTTGCTTGTTTCGAAATGGCTGTGCGTCGTGTGTCCATGGCATTTCTTATTTCGAAACAACTTCGTTGTTTCGAAATAAGAATGCTGTGTGAACACACCCTTAGACGTTGTCACCTACACACTGACAGAAGATAAGTTCCCATTCCTGGCCCAGTTGGTTGATATATGTGGTACGTTTCAAGCATCTAGTGCAGATGCTGAACGAGGCTTCAGTCTAATGAATAATATTAAGACAGAGCCTTGTAACAGGTTGGATGTTTCTCATCTAGACACGCTAATGCGCATCAAGTCATATCTAAGTGCTGAATTCAAGGCTGACCTAGACTCTGTGTATGCATTCTGGAAATGTGACAAAGACAGGCATCAAAAACTGAGGTGTAGAGGAGGCTTGATAGGCAGCATCATTGCTTCATATTTGTTTAATAAAAATGTTAAACTGAAATACTGTGGTTTTATTAATTTACTAAAGTTTGAACAAAAAGACATCTATACAATGTTCCCTCTCTAAGCTGGTGATGCAACTGAGCAAGTTACGGATGCACTTGGGGAGCTGATGGGCAGTGGCTCAGGGGCCCAGTCCCGGGACAGGGAATGGGTAGGGAACTTGCTCAGCTGCATCCATAAGTTGCTCAGCTGCATCAACAGCTTAGAGGGAACGTTTTCCCAGAACACTGGTCCACCATGTTCCAACTTACTTTAATTCCTGGCCTTAAGGAGAATTTACTCATTCACTTTAGTGATAGCATTTTCCTGGATGACTGAAATATACCAACTATGGCCAAAAAATGGTCTCAGTATACAACACAAAATGGATATCATTTAGAAATAATATAACTGTATATGTGACACAAATGAACATGCACACACAGCATTTTAGTTTATTACTCTAAACCAAGTTAAAAGAGGGGAAGGTATTTAAGGAAATGAGATGCACAGATACATCGACATAGAAGATAAAAGTATGGTGGGACCACTACCTTTTAAGGAAAACCTTGATCATCTTTCCACTAAGGTAGCTAAGACTAAGGGCCAGATTCTAGAGCACAGCTGAGCTCTTCTTAGTGCAGGACCCAAGGAAAGGGACAAGAAGTGGTGGTATCTATCTAAGAGTTCTATAAGTTTTTATGCTGTTGCCTTTCACAGGAGAGTCTGAGCAACTTCCATGCAAATTAAACAGGTTATTCCTGCTCTCATACTTCCTGAATCCTAAGAGTGGTTAAAGGCCTATTTGGATCCCAGAGAAAGTTAGAACAGCCTCAGTTTTTTAGAGGATTCTGCTCCAAAAAAACTAATAATAAGTTATTATCATGTATAATGCTTAGCTATACCAGGTTACTAATATGAAGTGATTAGTACTTTTTATAGGGAATAAAGTGAGATCACATCACTGGGGCAATTTTCAAAAAAGGTTAAGCTCCATCTTTAGCACAGTCATCATTGTGAATCATCCTAATGCTGCATAATAGATCATCTCACTTGTTTTATGACAAGAACAGGAGTTTTGCCATCATGTATTTTATGGTGCAAAAGTCTCTTACTCGTAAAACAAGTGAGGCTAATTCATCAGACTAACCAATTTTCTTTGTAGCCTTTAACACTGGAAAGAAAAATAGGATTTTACTAGGCAAAGTAGACAAACATGGATTTAAATGAGTCTATCTATTATCATTTTAAGTCTTCTAAAATAATTTTTGTATTGGTTCTTAATTGAGCACATTTTTCCAGGAGTAGAAATTTCTTTCAAGAGCTTTTTTTCCATCAAAGGCAATGATTTATTAACATCCAGTCTTTGCACCTTCCTCCTGAATATTCTCTTTTGTTTATAGCAAAGGTTTGCATCATTTAATCTTTTTAACAATTTGGTTTTTAAGTTTTCATAAATTTGTAGATGTTAGGTATGGAAAAAGCCATTAAGTAACCTTTTCCATCTCTCTGGCCAATGCTGGATTGTTCTTCACGTTATAGTCTTCAGAGCTTTGTCCAATCCCTATTTGAATATCCCAGGGGATGGGTATTCTACCCCTTCACTTGGAAAATTATTTGACAGCTTAATAGACCTCAGCATTAGCAAAAAGTTCCTGATCTTCAGCCTAAGTTTTCCTCTGCTACGTTTCATTCTTTTATTTTTCATTATGGCCCTCCTGACCACACTAAACAATTCTACTCCTTCCTTTATTTTTACGCCCTTGTATTGCTTTAGTTATATTAATGTCATGAGATGCTACTGTCAGCCTATTATGAGCAAATCCAAAGTAATGGTTTATGAAATATTTACCTATTGAAATATTGATTGGGTGTGATATGTGTATATTTATGTTAAAGATGACCATATACATTTAGCTATGCTGTAAAAACTTGGTTAATTAATCTGATGCATGCTCCTCCTTTAAGGATTTTCTCAATGGAAGGACACTATATAAAAATGAATACTACTTACCTCCTGGAACAGGAGAACATAAGATACATGAGAAGAGCAGAATTTTTTTTTTATTACTGTGGCAGAAAGAATATTTGCATGTAAATAATGCTAAACTGCCATTTCTAATGCCTTACTAACTGCTAATTGTCTAAAGCCCTCTGGTTCTGTAGCTCTTGAACAGCCTTAGGAAGTGGGCTAAGGGCAACACTGTTGCTCTTCCCATGGCAGGGTGAGAAAACTATTTTTGGTCTCACCAAAGCCAAGAACTAAATAAGAAAGTAGGTTAAACTACTCTCTTTGCCCTTAGTGGATGCCATTCTGGGTCATAGATAAGGTATATTAAGCAAGGGTGTGACGGGCAGATAATCCGGGGAACCATGTACAGCAAATCGTCCTGCATCTCACTTCCCTATCCCTTCTTCAGCCTCAGCCTGAACTATATCTACCGGCTTGTGTGGAAGAAGGATGTGTTAGGGCAGTTCTCAATCACTGTGCCAGGACAGATTACTGTGTTGCCACACAGTGGTGTGTCACAGAGAGCCAGCTGGGGGGGAAGGGAGAGAGGCTGGATTCAGCTGTGAGGCAGAGGTCCTGGTGTGCCACCAAGCATGTCACAACCCACAAAAATTTGAGAACAACTGTGTTAGGCAGTTGACTCAACCAGCCCATCGTAACTCCTCCCCACTACTGTTAGAGAATCTAGCACTGCCAGGGATGCTAGATTTGTTAGATAAACAGAATGAAGTTCAATAAAGACAAGTGCCAAGCACTCCACTTAGGGTTGAACAACCCATTGCACACATACAAAATGGGCAATGACTGCCTAGGAAGGAGTACTGCAGAAAGGGATCTCAGTGTAATAGTGCATCACAAGCTAAATATGAGACAGCAGGGTAATACTATTGCAAAAAAAAAGCAAAAGCCATTCTGGGGTGTATTAAAAGGAATATTGTGAGTAAAACATGAGAAGTAATTCTTCCACTCTACTCTGCACTGATTAGGCCTCAACTTGAGTACTGTGTCCAGTTTTGGGTACCTCATTTCAACCACAAAGTGGAGAAACTGGCGACAAAACTGTTTAGAGGTCTGGAACATTTGTCCTATGCAGGAAGATTGAAAGAACTGGATTTGTTTAGTCTAGAAAAAAGAAGACTAAGAGGGGACATGATAGCAGTTTTCAAATACCTGAAAGGTTGTTAGGAGGAAGGAGAAAAATTATTCCCCTTAATCACAGATGATAGGACAGGAAGCAATGGGTTTAAATTACAGGAAGGGAAGTTCAGCCTAGACTTTAGGAAAAAATTCCTAACTGCCAGGGAAATTAAACACTGGAGTAAGTTACCTTGGCAGATTGTGGAATCTCCTACACTGGAGGTTTTTAAGAGCAGGTTAGACAAACACCTGTCAGGGGTGGTTTAATGGGGGGGGGGGACTTGGTTCTGCCATGAGTGCAGGAAACTAGACTCAAGGACCTCTCATGGTCCCTTCCAGTTTCTATAATTCTATGATTCTATGGAGTCCTTGCATTTCCTAGACCCATTTGAGTATGACTACACAGCAGTTAGACACCTGCAGCTGGCCCATGCCAGCCTTCTCAGGATCATGGGGCTCACACTGTGAGACTGTTTCATTGCTGTGGAGACATCTGGACGTGGGCTGGAGACCAGCTCTAGGGCTGTGCATGGTGGGAAGGTCCCAGAGCTTGGGCCCTATCCCAAAGCTGGACATCTAATCACCAGTTAAACAGCGCCAAGGCCCCTGAGAACAACTCAGCTTGAACTGGCCAGCTGTGGGTTTTTCTTTGCCATACCCTTTGCTTTGAGTACTTATTTGCACTGTGACGATGAGAAAGCCTCCAAGTCAAATGATGATACAAACTCTTTTCGACTTGCAGCAGAATATTTGAGCAAATGCAATCACTGTGGTGTCCATAAATACATTTGTTCAGAAAGTCTGATGATTATATTCCATATAACTCTATGCCATATTCATATCCTAGGTCTCTACCCAGCACTAATTCTGACAGGTTTTCTATAAATCTCAAAATCCTCATGTGTGGATGATGATTGTATATGTATAGCATTTGTGTGGAAAAATTGAACAAGGAGGGATTACAGTAATCTGGAAACTTTCCTTCATTGTGCTGTTTCTTCCAATATCCCTACTTGTCCACAATACTGTATGTCAAACTTAATAGATTCTAGTAACTATGTGGCTTAACGTGTTATTTAAAAACATGTAGTTCTCCAGGATTACAACACAACCTCAGTTATCTGAGTGCAATAAGGGACATGAAGTTTTCATTTGGCTAATCATGCTTTTGGCTAAATGTTTTTTGCTGGGACTGCAATATTTACAGTTTATAAGATCAGCAAGCGAAGCTATAGAATTTGTAAAGGATTTCTTCTGAGGAACTTATGTGCTTTGTAAATTTAAACTCTTACCTGGAATGAAATCTTGACCCCACTGAAAACAATGCACAACACCAACTGATTTCACTGGGGTCAAGATTTCACTGCAAGTCTTTATTTTCAAATGTTAATACAATCACAGAAAATAAATAGAAGATGGATTAAATGAAGGTGCTCCCTAAAATGGGTTGGGGGACTGTAGCGAGAGGAGAGGGACAAAGATGCCCATTTTTATTCCCAACATTTTGAATCCAATTTGCTGTCATACATATGAGTAGAAGTTCTGTTGACAACACCAGAAATTGTGTGAATATATACATAGAATTTGGTCTTTTTGGAATATATAAGCTCAAGGAAAAACAGAATAAGAAGGCTCACATATATTCATACACTGTATATTTGGGAGGTAATGAGTCTTCCCTGAACTAGAGCCTGATTAATTTACATACAGGGATGAGTCATTCCTGTGTTAAGCTCCAGCCAACCCAGAAGCCTGGAACTGGGTCTGGTGACTCTCAGACCAGGTATATAAACCTCACAGAAAACACAGCAGTTCAGTCTGCTCTGTGTTTCTTCATGGATTTGTCAAGAACAAATTGTTCCAAACTGAACCAAGAGCTTTCTTTGACAGGGTAACAAGCCTTGTGGGTGGAGGGAAGCAGTAGAGTATATCCTGGCATTAGTGAGCCTTTTCACACTGTCTCACATGACCTTCTCATAAACAAACTAGTGAAATAAAATCTAGATGCAGCTATTACAAGGTTGTGGGAAAACCATACCCAAAGAGTAGTTGCCAGTGGTTCACAATCAAGCTGAAAGGGTATATTGAGTGGGGTCTGTTCGATAACTTCATCAATGATTTATATAGTGGAATAGACAGTGCACTTATAAAGTCTGTGGATGATATCAAGATGGAAGGGATCACAAGTGCTTTGGAGGACAGGATTGAAATTCAAAATGATCTGGACAAACTAGAGAATTATTGGAAGTAAATAGGATGAAATTCAGTAAGGACAAATGCAAAGTACTCCACTTAGGACCAAACAATCATTCTCACACATACTAAATGGGAAATGACTTCCTAGGAAAGAGTACTGCAGGAAGGAACCTAGGAGTCATAGTGGATCACAAGTTAAATATGAGTGAGCAATATAACACTATTGCAAAAAAGGAAATATTCTGGGATATATTAGCAGGAGTGTTGTAAGAAAGACATGAGAAGTAATTCTTCCACTCCACTCAATACTGATTAAGCCTCAGGTTGAGTATTATATCCAGTTCTAGGTGCCACAGTTCAGGAAAGATGTGTACAAACTGGAGAAAATCCAGAGGACAACAACAAATATGATTAAAGGTCTAGAAAACAAGACCTATGAGGGAAGATTAAAAAAAAAAACAAAAAAGCCAGGTTTGTTCAGTCTGAAGAAAAGAAGACTGGAGTAAGACATGATAGTAGTTTTCAAGTACATTAATGGTGGTTATAAGGAGGAGGTAGAAAATTTGTTCTCCTTAACCTCTTATGATAGGACAAGAATCAATGGACTCAAAAGGCATGAAGGAACGTTTAGGCTGAACACTAGAAAAAACTTACTAACTTTCAGGATAGTTAAGCACTGGAATAAATTGGCTAGGGAGGTTATGGTTGATTTATGTTGGAGATTTTTATGAGCAGGTTAGACAACCACCTCTCAAGGAAGGTCTAGGTAATTCTTGGTCATCCTATAAGTGCAAGGGATTGGATTAGATGGCCCTGTGAGGTCTCTTCCAGTCCTATGATGTTGAACACACAGACATTAGCCTGCTCCTGTCCTGCTCTTACTCTAGTCCTGTTCTGGGTCCAGCCTGTTCTCCAGTCCTCCCCTTGTCTTGTTCTAAGCCTGTTCTTGACTCCTGATTCTGGCTCCAACCCATGACTCTGGCCTCTAGGACCAACCACCACTACTCTAACCTCTAGGCCTGATCATCCTTATCTTGGTTTCTGACAACACTGCCTAACTCCCCACAATAATTGCTTTTTCTGCTAATTCTTATGCTGCTCTGGTGGCCTAAAAGTGGCCACATCATCCACTTCTGTATTCCAATTAGCACCTTGCCTTTTGCTTCTTTGGCTATTTACATAGCAAAGCTCTTCCTTTAGGGTTAAATTTTGGTTCCATAGGACTCACTGGCAGAACTCCCATTGAATTCCAAGGGACCAAATAGCTGGTACATAGATGGAGCTGCTCAGCCAAAAAACCTTTCTTGGTATTCTTGCACGAAAAACATCACTTTGTGTGATTAAGACGTGACTGACTAGGACAAAATGTCAGTTGTTCCTGGTCTCTGCAGTGGTCTCCTTTATGTCACTGCTTTCTGCTGCCCATGATCTCAAATTTTTTTTGCCAGTGCAGACACTGGACCACATCCTGTTCTCACATCAGTTTTACACTGGTGCAACTCCATTGATTTCAGTAGAGTTACTTCTGATACAGTCATATAAATAAAAAGGGATCAGGCCTAATATTTCTCCTCCAAATCATGTTTCTGCAGTGATATAGCTAGTATTTGTGTGCACCTTTCTTCTTATTACTGACATAAAAAATAGGGTAAATAATTCATAATGCATTATATTCTTTATCAGTTTAAACATGCTGTCAGCTGTAGGGCCCAGATGAACAAATAACTAGTGTAACAAAGTGAAAACAATTAATTATTCTCTTTTTGAAGCAAGTGTCCTCGTACACTCGTGCGTTTACATCACTTACTTGTGATATATTCCAATAAACTGGCTACCAGAAGAAATCTCTACATTGGTAACTTTTAAAAATTCTATATAACCATGCATCTCTTTGATCTTTGTACTGTTTGTCTTCTTTTGTCCTGTTTTAATGAGTGTATTTAATTTTTAAGAATTTATCTTTTTTAAATGGCTAATAACTTCTAATAGTGTTATTTAGTAATATTAATAAATCAAAAAATCATCAGGAAATAGTTACAGTTGCAGAAGTATTTATTAATGAATTCTACCAAATGCTCTGGAAATATATAGAGTAGATTAATCCTTCTCTTTAAAAATTTCAAATGTATTACAGTTTGGGATGAAGAATTAAGGAATGAAGCCATGTCATGCATCCCCTGCATTCCTTTTTCACTTACCATCACAAAATGCAAGTTAAACATTCAATAGACTCAGAGGACTGTTTATAAAAATATGGAAGTACCAGATGAATCATCACCCCCCTTAAAAATCAAGCTAAAATTTAGAGTACATTTCATTAATCAAGACAAAAATCCTTACAGGACAATGTAGTTATTAAAATAAACCACTTAAATGAAAAGCAAAGTTAGTGTTCAACTAAAAAAATATGGTTAAGATTAAGGTACCCAAACTATTTTAACTGTTACTATAGAGCTATTTTATCGTCCTTTCAATCATGGAAAATTTGTGCCACAATACTGGTGTAATAAAAGGATTTACTGATCCATAGCCTTGATACAGAGTGGTGTATTGTCACCAGGATAACTTGGTTTTTTCATGTAAGTGCTGTGCTGATATAATGTGGACCTGGGAGGTTTGCATGTAATAGAAACACTAGCTCTCATTAGCTATGTCTACACTGTGGCTTTAAGTCAACTTAAGGGCCCTTAAATCGACTTAAATAAAGCCCAGTCTATATTTAGAAATCATTAAGTCAACTTAAGCAAGTGCTTAAATCGACCTAGTAACACCTGCCCTGTAAATTGGCTTAAGCTTTTAAGCCAACTTTATAGGGGACACCCCGCCCCCTTCCTTGGCCGTGGGCATGACTGGGGGGCAGGGGCTGGCAGCCAGTTTGTGCAGCCTGCAGAGAGGGGCTGAGAGCTGGATTTGGCTCCCAGAGGCTTGCACTGCTGAGCCATCAGCTCTGAGTCTGGCCAGTTTCACAGACTCCTAGCCTGTGAAATTGACCAGCTTCTTGTCAGTTTCACAGGCTAGGAGTCTGTGAAATTGACCAGGCTCTGAGCTGTTTGGACCCCTGCAGGGTACCCAATCCAGAGTGGGGGTGGGGGTAGGAGGAGAGGCGCCCCAGGTATGCTGCTCCCTGTCCATACGAACATAGCTGACTTAAAGTTGACCTTGTTAAGTTGACTTCCAGGGCCCCACCCCCCAGTGTAGACATAGCCTTTGTGTCTACTTAAAAGTGTAAAACTGACTTGCAGAGAGAGCTAGTTGTTCACCTCCAGTGGAGACTGAGAATTCTCATTGCTTCTCCAGATCAGACTTTTAAATGGAGAGTAATTTGTCTATCAGGAAATTGCAAAGGTGTTTTTTTACCCCATGTGGATAGCATGTGACCACAAAGACCAGAGGCTGTTCAACAGGGCCAACGCAACACGCTAAATGTGGTAAGCGTTGCAGGGGGGCGCTGAAGTTTGAGGGGTGCCAAAATGTGCTGCACTGCTGACGTCTCTTGTCTGCCCAGCCGTAATCAATCTGCTGCGCTGCAGGGGGGGGCACCAGAAACCCTAGCGCTGGATGCTGCTGTTCAGCTAGCCTATGAACTGTTTCTTAAATTTGAATAAGATAACCAGAGCTGATTTCTTCAGTGCATCCCACATTTAGGAATATCAGTCCATATATGTGTGTTGTGTATGTTTCTACATGAATGAAATTATCAGTGGACAGCTAAACAATGGAAAATCATGAGTCAAAGTTAAGTGATTTTTAAAACCAAGTTTTTCCTATGGACCCAGAAAATCCTCAATGGGGAGAATTTCCCTGGTATTTTCTGATTGAAATATAATTCATCAGCTCCCCTTTTCATGCACAGTAAATTGAATTTGACTTAGACTAGTTTGTTTTCTGTTTTCAAGGAAAAAGCTATCATTTTACTTCTCTAAAGAAAATGGATTGGCTAAGTAAAATGTGTGTGCAGAGAAAAAGCCACTTAAATACCAGCCTGTTGACAACATGATATCATTCAGCTGAAATTATTATATGGCCTCACTGAATGGATGCACAACAAGCCACCAGGACTCTTGCTAGTTCCTTACATTGAGCTCACATTGTTATGTCTGCTTATCAGCACAATCCTCCCTTAAATGATGATTTTGCATGGGCAGCTGTGTTTCTGCAATTCACTGAAATGCTTGTTTCGAAAATGTGGTTATTCAATACATGACTTTGAATACACTATTACTTTTAAGAGCTGTACTGGGTAGTGCCCCAAAGGGTAAACTTACTCCACATGAAAAGGATCATCTGGTTAAAGTTGATTTTCTTTTTCATGACTCAGTCTGAATTAAGTATAAGAGGAGACAAGATATTTCTCCCCTTTACCACAGAGCGGAGACCCACAGTCCTTATCCAGGTATTGCTTCAATGAGACAGGACTGCCTGTGAATTCCAGCTCTTTGCCCATAAACTTTAAACTAGGGAAGCGTGAAAATTAGCAGAGCGTGAGCCTGAAAGTCCCTGCAGGTTCTTTATACATATACTTTCCAAAATTTGGAAGATTATTCAGGCCTTAGATATACTATCCTCATCATAGCAAAACCCAAAGGGCCATAACCTCTTTGCATATCTAGCAGAATCCAGATATATCTCTAGGTAGGTCCATAAGATGGTCTGGCAGGACATTCAATGGCACTGAAGCTCTTAAAACATAAATGATTGTGGTTTGTGTAGCAGCATTTCTTAATAAAAATGCTTATAATTCATTAGTCTTCCATGCTAATAATATGTGGAGATCATGAAAGTTTCTGAACTCAAACTGGTGCGAATGGAGATGACAGCTGGGCTCAACTAAGAATATCCTCATGACTGATCTTCTCCTGCCACTGAATATGGAGCAGCTGACAAAGACCATGAAACATGAGAACATCAATCCACTACTCTTCAGCCTTCCTCAGCACCCAGGCTTCCCTGCATGAAGGTTCTGTAGATCCACAGCCTCCTGACAAGCTTGTCATCACAGTGTCCCCACAGAGGCTTTTGCAAGGCCTGCAACATGGAATTGGTGCTACACAAACATCCCTCTCTTTCACACATCCTCCAGCACTGACTTTGATGCTTTCCAAGTATGTCACAGTTACCACCTGATCTATATCCCATACTGACACGTTAATACTGAGCTGACAGTAATCAAGAGTTGGAGGCTGCTGGGTGGTAATGGCCATGGATTTAATTTTATATGGATTAATAACCAGACCACAGTGTGCTGTTTCTTGCCCAACCACCTTGGCAATCAGCAGCTGTCTATCAGGCACTGGGTACAACCGCCTCCATTTGCTGGAGTAACCTATAAGGGCAGCCTGAGGACAAAAATGTATGGTCCTTGTGGCAGGGTGGACTAAGCCCACAGGATCCTTGTCGGAGGCCTCAGAGTCCTGCCACAGCATGTCCCAAAAACTAGAAAGAAAAGAAGTTTTCCGACTGATTGCAGAGAATCAGCCAATGAGAGAAACTGCAGGGAGCAGCCAATCAGGGCCCTGTAGAGTAACATAAAAGAAGCTGCAGGGTCAGAATCAGCCTGTGGCTGGCTAGAGCTGAATGAGTGAGGACTGTGTTTGTGACTGACTGAGGCACGAGGACTATAGACAAGTCAGTTGATGTCAGGGACCGGAGTAACAAGAGGGAGCTTCCGGCTAGCTGCTAGGACTGAGAGGGAGCTCCTGGTTTCAGGAAGGGTCTCCATAAAGAAAGCCTTGGGGGGGGGGGGTACAGTCCCAAGAATATTTAAAGACTGAGAATACAGAGGCTAACAATGATTCTAACAGAAGGATACTGGAATAGGCCTCTGCTGGACTGTATACACCAGAAGGGGGTCTGTTCTGTTGCATATACAGCAAGTTGGTATGACTCAGTCAGAGGGCTGAGTCACAGGAAACATGCCTAAGAAACTACCAACAGGGGTCACCAAAAACAGAGAGTGCGGGCACCTGTGTTCAACTAGGGGATGCTCACAAGAGGTGAGTGCTGCCCCATTACACTCTTTGTGACTTTCTTTTCATCACTTCCTGGTCAGCAAACTTCACATCAAACTTCAGTTCAGTCTTTTCCACTGCTTGATGGACAGAACAACTTTCGCTCTTTCAGTCAACATCCAGACATTCCAGGCACCACTTTTAAATTTACTGTCAATACACGGGATACTGAAATGGGCCTATCACAAAGTTTCACTGGTCATGTTCACCTCAACAGCACAGACAAACCCTTGGCCATTTTCGCTATAAGGCCCAGCTTGTCACAAGTGATCGGCTTCAGCAGAAAAACCCTCACAATATATATGTACTATCATTGGATAGTATCAGACCTCCTATATCTACAACACTGGGCTGGAAATATCATGAAAATAGATTTCCATTAAGAAAAACGGTATTGGTATTGTGGTATTTCATGGTATTGTGATGCCTCTGCTTTTTTGTATTGACAGAAAAAGCGCTGCAAATAATGTAGTGGCTAGCACCTCTGTTTAACATGCAGAAGGTCCTAGTTTCAATTCTCAGGGGGTTGGACTCGATGATCTCATGAGGTCCCTTCCAGCCCTATGATTTGATTTGAAACTAAGAATTTAAATGATGTATGAAAAATGATATTTAAGCAAAACTTGCTAGACTGTATCAAACCATTTAAATAAGAGTTTGCATCACTTTGAGTTATTAAAATGTTTATGCAAACCTGCTCCCCAGCACTTTCTTTAACTCCACTCTTGTTTCCATACTTACCTCTCATGATCTGTTTTTCCTCTCTAAAATCAACTTGCTAACCCAAATCTGCTTCCTCTACTACTTCTCTCATCTGCTAAAGAAAGAAGTGACCACACTAATTCTTCCACTGAAGGTTTGTTTCCCCTCTACAGCTCTGCATATCCCCGGCAAAACAATATTTGTCCATTCACATTGAATCCCGTTCCCACAGCCCTCTTCCTCAAATATTTATTCGTAACCTTTCACTCCCTCCTGAAACATCCTCCCTCTCTGCACCGGCTCTTGCAGACCCCTTCAAGTTGAAAATTGACTAAATCCACCCAAGATTTCCTACTTAAACTACCTTCCCACCAAAAGTGCCTTCTCTTTTTTTAACTCACATCATCAACTTTGAGGTCTCTTGCTTTCCCTTCACCTTTAGCATCTCCATCTGTCCCAGGTGTCCCATCCCTTCCTGCCTTTTTGTTTCAATTGCACCTATGCTCAGGCCTTCAATCACAACCTCTCATTTCCTGTTGGCTCCTTCCCTTCAAAATGTAATATTGCTCTGACCTCCTTTATCCTCAAAAAAGTCACTCATCACTGTTTGCCCCCCTACATACCAAACAATCTTTGCCTCCCCTATATCACTAAACTCACTGAATGTATAATCGATAATCAATGCACTAATTTTATCTTTGTAGCTCTGTCTTGGATCCCTTCTGATCTTGCTTTCAATGTTTCCACTCTACTGAAATCACTCCCGTTAGGATCTCTAATGACCCATTCCCAGCAAAATCTAAGACACTTTACACCATTCTTATGCACCTCAATCTCTGTGACAAACTAAATATAATCTCTCAATAAATCAATGTTACATAACAAAGGAAGATGAGGGAGGGTAAGTTTAGAGTTTAAAAAATACTCCATTTAGCCCACCTGAATTACTTATCTCCATGAACAGGGCCTACCAAATTCACAGAAAAGAAAAAGGCATCACAGACCATGAAAGCTGATCTTCCCAATGAAATCTGATCTTTTGTATACTTTTACCCTATACTATGCAGATTTCATGGGGGAAGAGCAGCATTTTTTAAACTGAGGGTCCTGGCATAAAACTGAGTAGGAGAATCATGGTATTGCCACCCTTACTGTTGTGCAGAGGTGGGCAGCCAGAAAGTGGCAGCCATTGACTGGGAACCCAGCTTGGAGGATGGCGCCTCACCTGTAGGAACACATAAGTAAAGGAAGCAATACTATGACTCCCAAACAATTGCCTTAAAACCCCCCATGACCCTTTTTTGAGTCTAGATCCCCACAGTCATGCCACTATGAAATTTCAGATGTAAATATCTGAAACCATGTCATTTATGATTTTTTAAATCCTACAACCATGACTTTGATAGGGTCCAACCCTTCAACACTGGGTTGGTCCCAACAGAAATTAATCAGCTTGATGGGTTAGGCATATGCTTGCAAGATGACCTGGAAAATGCCAAACTGAGGCTTGGAAAAAAGGAAAATCCCATTGAACTGTAGGTGATCTACTTCTGAGCTTTTAGGGAAAATGGTGACTCCAGCTAGTATGGAAATAAGCTTTAATACCTAAGACTTTAAAAAAAAAATTGAGTGTGGAAGGAATTGCACCGTCTCTGCACAGGGCTAGAACACCCTGCAGAAACTGTCAAGACAAGGGCTTGATTTTGAATGTAGAAGACTTTCTTAGATTAGTTACAGAACAGTTAAGTGTAACTTATCTAACAAAGGTCAAGAAAAGCATACATCCAGGGCTGTTAAGCAAAATTTTTTCTTTTGATTTCATTTTCTCACTGATTTGAATAAAACTTGTTTTAAGGAATAATATTGTTGTGTGGACAATTTCAAGCCATTTGATCGAAGAAAGGAAGTCTGCAGTCTCTCAAGGAGACATGATAAAGGATAAAGGGTTTATGAGACCTAAAACACCAGCTCAGTCTTGGTCAAAGGACTGGTCTCTCCCAGTCAGGTTTTTCGCAAAAGGCTACACATCTAACCTAGGGTAAGACACTAGGGAGACACCAACAGGATCAAAACAAGCAAGGAGTCCTATGGCACTTAAAGACTAACAAATTTATTTATTGCATGAGCTTTTGTGGGAGAAAAATCACATTTCCTCAGACACTTTGAAAATGGGGAACTTACAGAACGGGAGAAAGATAAATGCAGGGAAGTGTAAGTCATGGGATCAGGTCATACTGTAACAGCAAATCAAAGCAGTTGTAAAGATTCAAACACTGGGAAGCAGCACATAGAGAAGGGTGAGGTCAAATCATCTGTTGTGATGGGAAAAGAATCCATAGTCACAATTTAATCCTGTTTTCACACAATCAGCTGTGCATATCAATTCCAATTCTACAGTTTCTCTTTGAAGTCTTTATGTGTTACCCACTTGTTTGAGCACAGCTATTAACAAATTATTCAGAGAGTGATTAAGAAGACTGAACTCCACAGCTACTGGTTTTTGATTGTTGTGATTTCTGATGTCAGTTTTTTGCTCATTTATTCTTTTGCGCAGAAACTGTCCTGTTTGCCGTTACAGTGTGACCTGATCCCATGACACACTTCCCTTAATTTGTTTTCTTCCCATTCTGTAAGTTTCCCCATCTTCAAAGCATCTGAAAAAGTGGGATTTTCTCCCATGAAAGCTCATGCAATAAATAAATTTGTTAGTCTTTAAGTGCCACAGGACTCCTTGTTTGTTCTCTCCTGGTTACACTCCCATCTCTTTGATCATTCTTTTATCATCTCTTTCAGTGAGTCCACTGCAGGGACTTCTTTGGTCTCTGTCTCTGGCCCTTCACTTTTACTTTACATCCTGTCTCCAGGAAATCTCATCAATTAATGTAGCTCAGCTTTCATTTTTGTGCTCATGACTCACAAATCTACCTCTCACCTCCAGTAAAGTGTATCCTTCCATCCAATTCCATATTTTAGTTTGTCTCTCTGAAATCCGCTCATAAATTTCTTTTCAACATCTTTAACTGACCAGGGCCAAAAACTTACTTTCCTCCTAAACCGTCTCCACTAGTCTGTCACTATCAACACCAGCACCATCCCCCACACTCCCATCATTCAGGTCTGAACTCTTGTTTTATTTTTTGCTCCTCCTCCCTTGACATCTAGTCCAGACTTCAGGCCTCTTTGTTTTCAACCTCTCACATCCAACTTCATGGGAGTAGCAACCCTATGAATGCAACATTCTTCCACATGCTGTAACCAGCAATGTGTGAAGCCCACACAGGGCAATAGGAGGGCACGGAGAGCTCCCTGTAATCTCACCCTAAATGCCTGTGGCAATCTGAACAAATAGTAGAGGTTCAGTTTTTTACTTTTTATGCAAACAATTTGGTTCCAGACATTTGATCAAATCAAAAAGAATCAATTTAATCAATGAGTGAATTTAATGAAAGTACTGCATACAAAACACTAATACTTTGTTTATTGTTTTATTTTGTATGTGTTTTACTGAACATTAAAATTGCTGGGATTGCGTGTACATGAGATCAGAAGCTGGCTCAATTTTTTTCCTTGCACTTGTCTGGTATATGCAAATAGTGCTATATCTGATACAGTGTATGCAGTTACTGTGTCTGATTAGCATAGAGCCTGAAAGTTTTGCGTTTGATTTACGTGGGCTTTTAAATAGCTAGAATATTAAAAGAATCATCTTAACCTACAGTTGTATAACCAGAGTTCCTGTGTCATAGTTTTCCGTAATTCTTACAAGATGAGGGGGCCAAAAATCATATGTAGATAAAAAGTTTGTAATGATAGCAAACAATTTCCCAATATTTCACAATTCGTTACCATCAGATGCCCACTAGATAGTGAGGCAAACATCATTTCTCTTAGGAAAGAATGCTACAGTATTTCCTATTTGCTTCCAACAACCTTTCTAAGGCATCTGTTCGCTCTGCATCTAATACATTTAGTTACAAAGCCATGAAAACCTCAGAATGGGTGTAGGATTTTGCAGCTTCAGCAAATTATAATTTTAGTAGTTTCTAGAAATGATTCTTTCCCGAGCACAGAGCAGAATCGCTGCGCAAAAGAATAAATGAACACAGAGCTGATATCAGAAATCACAAAACAAAGACACCAGTTGCTGAGCACTTCCATTTTTCTAATCACTCGATAAATGATTTGTTAATGACCATCGTCAGAGATGTGGCTGGGACATCAAGACTTCAAAGAGAAACAGCTGAACTCAAATTAACATGCAAGCTAAATTCTGTGAAAGCAGAACTTAATTGAAACTATGGGTTCTTTTCCCATTACAAAAGGTAATTTGACTTCAGGCTTCCCGTGGTTTGAACCTAACAACTGCTCTGATTTGCTGTTACTGTATGACCTGATCCTGTTTTACACCCCCTTGCATTTATCTTCATTCCATTCTGTAAGTTCACCCATCTTCAAAGCATCTGACGAAGTGGGATTTTCTCCCAAGAAAGCTCATGCAAAAAATAAATCTGTTAGTCTTAAAGTGCCACATGACTCCTTGAGATATAACTAAGCCAACTACTTAATCTTTATGATAGTACACAAAGCTGCTGAAGTCTAAGCCTAGAAAATTTTTATGCTGTGTGAAATCTTTAGATTTTATGGATATTTTGAAATCCAGAGAAACTCAAGAGAATATCACAATTTTGTTACCATCCTAAGCATAATGAATGATTAAATATTTCAATTAACTCAAATATTTATGATTAAAGTCTATATATTCTAATAGGTGCTTTTTCTAAATATACTGTACAGTATTGTATCCAGGAATTCTATATATTTTTTTGTATTAACAAAATCAAATATCTTACAGTGGTCAAGGCATAGGTAAAAAATTTTACAAATGCACAGAAATGCAAGTAACTCCCTGCATTTACAGAAGGCCATCAGAGAAAATGAGATTCTACAGACATCCTTTCCCCATCTCAAACACATTTCTCATTAAAGAGATTGGCTTTGAACAAATTTTAAAATGTCAGTAAACTTGGGCACTATCAGAAAAAGTGGGTGGAGCAAGCTTTAAATTTAAGTTCCATCAGCAGCACCAAGAACATCCTGCTACCAACCATTGTACTAAAGTTAGGGAGTATTAGCATAGGTATCTCATCTGACCATAAATGCATGGTAGGTCATAGAGGAGACAGCTTCTCAGTGCCAAAACCCAAAAGCTATATAGTGTGGCCAAACTGTGGCTCAGGAGCTCCATGCAGCTCTTGAGTGAAAAAGTGTGGCTACTAGAAGAACATCAGCAAATCAATTTAGGAAAACAGGCCCAGCCTAGGAGTTCAGGAGGGGGTCGGGATGGTGGGGAGAAGCACAGCATGGTTGGGGATGGCGGAGAGAAGCACAGCATGGTCAGGATTTTAAAAAACTCGTCACTGGCCTGCAGTCTTCTACATTAAACAGCAGCTAAGTTTTTACTGTATAAGCCTGATTTTCATGTAACCTTAAGTAATTATTAGAATCTGACATTCGTAGAATCAATATTTGCCCTCTTTTTATGATAAAATGAAAACATGCAATGAATTTTAAACTTAGTAATTTTGGAGTAGGTAAAAGTATATGGCTACATGCCTCAGTGCGTCTCTCAAAGGTCTAATAATCAACTTGTGTGGCTCTTGAGTTCTGTAAGTTTGGCCACTCCTGCTATATAGTAAATCTGTATATTCAGAAACTAGTGTTGTGTACAGTTCCTTAAAAGAACTGTGCCACAATTCACAACACAGCATTTCTTTCAAGACTGGGCCGCCTACACATTCAGTGAAACAGAAAGTTATGTGTAGTTTGTTATCTGATGAGTACCAAAAATAATGCAAGATGTTCTTAAAATGGATATATGCCTTTCACCCCCACACATTTAATGGTATCTTTTTTCCTCCACCTCTCAGGAGAAGTTTCAAAGAAAATAGTCATAAAATGGAAAGTACACAACAAGGAACCTCAAGTATCTTATGTGCTTTTATAGC
Organism: Podocnemis expansa; assembly: GCA_007922195.1. Lineage (NCBI taxonomy): Eukaryota > Metazoa > Chordata > Testudines > Podocnemididae > Podocnemis > Podocnemis expansa. The sequence continues at coordinate 7,583,637 of ML682021.1, read as the reverse complement.
ACTTACTCTAATAAACAGTAATAATAATAAACTACCTCATAAAAGTCCATCTACATTGCTGGGTAAAGGCTGAAGATGAAAGCAAAGAGGTCATCAAGATTACCCAAGTGAACCTGAATTCAACTGAGAGACAGTCAAGTCAGCACAGTCTGCAAATGGTTCTTTCTGAATCCCCTTGCACTGCAACCATCAGCAGGTCTCGAGGGTGACCAGGTTCATGTGTTTGGCATAGTATAAACAGCATCTGAGTTTTTTAATGGTAAATTCTAAAATATTGAAAACAAAATAGAACTGTCATTCACTTGATTCTTTTGCGTATGTTTTAGATCCTACATGAGTTTAGTTGTCATGATCATTACTGTGAAGTCTTATTCCATACCTATCTCTTACACATTTCCTTCATTTTCTGTTGAAGTAGAACCTAAGCACTTGCTTATAGTTAACTCCATGTGTATGTGCTTTGCTTAATCAGTAACTAAGTTCTCACCTACATGGTGCCACAGTGCAAGTTAGAGGGTGTGCCATGCTGTTTCATGTAAACCCTGCCTGGCAGAAAATAAAAGTTCATGTTGAAGAAGTCCCATTTCAAACAGAACAATGTTAATGCACACAAGGTACATTTTAGTTTGCAGAGGGTCTAGAGAGAACAGTCTGAATACAACATTGAAGCGGTCTACAATTCACACACCCTTTAGCACATACTGCAGTCTAAGGGCGACAAGCCCTATGGTATTTTTGAAAGTCCACCAATGATGCCTAAATACTTATTAAGATGCCTCCTAACTTTATGAACCAAAGTTTGGAAATACTGGTCTCTTATAATACACACCTAATCTACTCCTCAGTTCAGTTAGGTCAAATTCCCAATATTTTGTGACATGGCAGAACATATTTCTAAATACTTGCAGTGTAAATAGAAGAAAACATTATGACTAGAATTCCATATTTTAACATAAACAGACATTTAGCTGAAGTTTTAATGTACATAAGGTATGTGATGACAGTGTCCCACACACAAATCAAATATGCATAATGCCTGAAACCTAACACATTTAAAAATTAATACGCCTGTAAAATTTTGCATAGTAACTTTATACATGCCAAGTTTTACAGGGATGTGTTAATAATTAATCACGAAAATACTGGAAACATGAAGATGTCGCCCTTACCTTTAGTCTACAGGACCATAACTGTAAACATCCTTGTAATATTTTGGATATAATTTCATTGTTCACACAAACACAGAAAATACATTTGAAGGCTTTTTGTACTACATGAGTCCTAGAAACTATAAGGCAATACTTAAAAGAATTTGAGTAGGAATTTGAAAAGAACTTTTAAAAACAGCATGCAAATCTTTTAATGAAGTAGAACCAGGACAAGTTGTTTTGTCGTACTAGGGCTCTATCCAGACAGATGAACAGCTCCCTCACTCTGCCCTCTAATCTCTTACACTGAGTTGCTATTGTGGCCTCCAGGCTGGACTGCCTGCAAACAGCCTCCAATACGTAAGTTACGCCCAGCTACATCTGTGTGTGTACTACACCCAGTCAGCCACACCTTAGCTCAGTCATAGCTATAGTGCAGAGTGATCTCAGCACACACTCAGTGTTAGATTTCCCGCCATTATTTCTATAATGGAAATTATATGGACACTACTTTCCCCCCAAATGGAGTTTAGTTTAAGCATGCTGGATTAGATAATAAACTTGTTTTATTGTTCTACGTTCAAAAAGAGAGCTTTTAAGTGTGTGCACATAATGAGGTATGAAAGTCAGAAATGGGCACAGCAAAATAAAGTTAAAATGCTATTTATACCTAACTTAAAAGTTATATCAGATTCAAGCAAAGTTTCTCACCATACTTCCGGCAGCATTCTTAGGTCAGGACCCCTTCTCCCAGAATCCCATGAATGTTTCCTTTCTCACATCAGGTGCAGACAATTAGATGGACCAGGAGAATAACAGAAGTTCTCTGGAAGCATTTGTCCCTCCTTTTTATAATTTCAGTCACTCTCTTGAAAAATATTTCCAGCTAGGTAACAGGACACAGAAAGTCTATGAGGAAGGATGCTCCCTGCCACTCTTCCTCACCTGTTTGAGGATGTTCTTTATCATCCCTTCCTGCTTGATGAATCTATTTTGCTGCTTACATGAAAATTAAACAGAGTACACATTCCTGAAGTAGGGCTGTGATTTGAAACATGCATTAATAACACCATACAGTAGAACATTATAACTCCACATACAATATTGCCACATATATTTTATCAGGACAATATTGACCAGCAAATTATGAGTTTTCAAATGATACTTTATAATCAGGGCTTAATTTGTGCCAGGGTTTGCCATGGCTGAGGCCAAGCACCTCTAGGCCCAGTAGTTCATAGTCCTGGCACCTGTGGTCTACCACATCAGTTATGAATTTTTGTTTTTAAATCACTGGTTTTTGTTCCAAAATGTGTTGTGCTTAAAATTCTCAACACTTCAATCCATCAGGGCTGTAACTAGGGTGGGTTGAGTGGAGCAGCTGCCTAAGACACAAAGCTGAACAGAGGAGGAAAAATGACGCAAATGAACAAAAAACAGTATGGGGTAGAGCTCTGCAGTGGGACTGGGATCCCTCAGGTTACCATATCATGTCATCCTCACATCTGCTCTGGGGTTGGCAGTGGTGCTGTCTTCAGAGCTGGGCACCTGGCAAGCAACCGCCAATCTCTGGCCACCCAAGTCTGAAGGCAACACCATCACCAGCAGCAGCACAGAAGGGAGGCTAGCAATACACAGCGGCACCCTTATTTCTGCACAGCTGCTGGTGGCAGCGTTGCCTTCAGTGCTGGGTGCCCAGATAATGCAGAGAGGCCAATGACACAAGAACCAAGAGAAAAAAAACAAGAGGTTATCCAGGCAAGTAGGGATATTTTTTGGCCTTTTCTGGAGAAATAAAGCCCAAGGCTGTATCCAGTATCAGCTCTCCAAGACACTGCAGGATTAGGGTAAGAAAAAAATATTTTTTTAAAGTTTTTTTTTCAGTTTAATTATATTTACATTGTATTGTTCAGTCCACACTAAAATACAATTTGTTGATTTCTATTAACAGTGTTCCTTAATAATACAGAAAGGAAAGTAGCCATAGTTAACTACTTTTATTGATTAATTTGAAAGCTGGCTGTTAATACAATATAATCTTACAGTTATTTTTATTTCAGCTGAACAAAGAGTGGTCAAGGAGAGGGGCGTATCAGAGCAAGGATGCATCATAGGAGGGCAGGAAAGAGGTGAGCTGCAAGAATAATATTCTGTAATAACACTGTGGTGGAAGCTGGAGCAAAGGTGGATAGGTGTCTTGTAGCTAGAGCAGTGTTTCCCAACCAGTCTGCCATGACACACAGGTGTGCCATGAGGTCTGAGCAGGTGTGCCAGAAAATTTTTTGAAAAACTACTCAAAGAGCTCTGGATTAGCTCATTGACTTATCAATATTAATGAGTTCATTTGGAAATTATATGGTGGTGTGCTTCAAATTAATTAAAGGTAGCACGGTGTGCCATGGCAGAGAAAATGTTGGGAACTACTGAGCTAGAGACTATATTCAGAGATTTTTAATCTTTTTTTTTTCTGCTGTTGCTTTTATTTTTCTGCACAAGCTACTATTTTGTATAGGTTGTAGAGTACACAGTTGTAAACATCTAACACTAGTACATACAGCGAGTCACTCTTTCAAAGAATGGTAACAACAATACTGCAGTGGATTCAAAAGCATAGCAAGTTTAAAATCAAACCACTGCTTGAGCCCCAGCAGCTATTTCATTACAAATTAAGCAATGCTTGCAAAGCACACTTTGTACAAAGCTTATTACAGAAGAGCATCAGGCAGGGCCGGAGGAGTACATTCTCTTATAGAGCTACCCACGTAAAATGTGGGGAAAAAAACAAGAGCTTGCAACTAAACAGAAGACAACTTTCAGTGAAACATCTTTGGGAAACCAAACTGTTTTCTCCTCCTCCTGGGTTCATAAGAGAAACTATGTGTCCTCATAGTTAGCACTAATTATTAGATTCACTAAGGGGGATGGTGAATAAGAGCAATCATATTCCCTATAGGAAGGATCAGAGGGAGTTTCCAGTGGAACTCTCTTCCAGACAGCATTGTGATTTAAGTGTGGTCTGACCCAAAAGCTTTTCAAATAATGCCTGTGGGCAATATATTAAGCAGCCATATTACGTGCCAAAATGATTTATTACTCACAAAGAAAAACTGTAAAACCTTCAAGGATCTAACTGGTGTCATAGAAAATAAAATCAGATTAGGATATGAGACTGGAAAGGCCAAGGTAAAGGCAGTCAGCTCTTTTTCAGGGTGGTTTATAAACTTTCGAGGCTTAATCATTTTCCCCCTGCAATATGAAATAGCAAATTGACTCCTAGTAAAAGACCAGTCATCAAATGCCAAAATTAAAAAAAAACAAAACAAAACAAAAAAAACCCTGTTCAGATCTTCTGTCGCGTAGTCTTTTCTAACTATAACTAATGGGATGAGAAGGGGGAAGCAGGATGATGACAGAACTGATTGTGACTCCATTTCCCAGTCCAACTCCACCCTGGCCTTGGCTCTGGTATAGTTTAGAACTGACTTGGAGCTGCCATAGACAACCCCAGAGGGTAATGGCACTCAAGAACTGTTCATGAGCTGAAAATAGCAAAGCAGCACTGTGCGCCGTCATGGTTCCATCCTTTATAATGCCCCCTGTGCCAGGCTGTTTGTGTAGGGGAGAGACAGCAGAGAAGCTGGCTATGCCAGTGGGCAGAAATCTCAGCTTCTGAGGGCCAGCTAGCTTCTGGCTCCTTTGTGCTTCTAGAGCTGCACAAAATGATCAGAGCTGTCCAGAGAATCAGGTCCAATATTTTTAAGTTGGCATCTGTATCTGAATCTTATTCACACTATACAAGAATCTGCATCCAGATTCCATTCCTGGTCATCTTCCCCATCAGAAGGTGTTCACAATTCTCTTCCAATAAGAATGAAAATACAGGCTGGAATCTTTGTGGTTATAGCTTGCTAGGATACAGACTCAGTGAGCTGCTGGCTACATATATGCCTGCCCCCCCTCCCCCATATATATGCAATTTGAACAGAGGAAGAAAATGGCATCTGAAGGTCTATTTTTCCTAATAATAACTATGATTTGCTGGTCAGCTGTTCATGTGTGCTTACAGGGCTGAGGATAAGTTTTTTAAAGGATACCATGACATTAACGAATGTATTTGACAATAGATTTTTACACTTATACATAGCTTGCAAAATCAGCCACTTAAAAAAAATCAGGAAATTCCCAAAGGTAACATATTTCCTGCAATATGAACTCAGGTAAGTTGCTTGTTCTATGTATTTTGTGGTACGCACTCATAAGATAGTGGTCACTGTTAAAAAAGTGCCAGGTTTACTTTAGCTAAATAGATACAGGGATTTTGGTATGTGCCAAATCAGATTAACTGCTATAAAAAAGATTTAGTAACTTTTTTTTTTTTGAAAGAGAGTGTTAACGCTCCTTTTGGAAGGCAACACAAAAAGAGGACTTGAAGTGTTTTTACTCATGTGTTATGTGAAGTGACAAACTCTATACTTTGGAGGCTAGAGAATAAAAAAACCTGGATTAAAGGTTTTTCCCCCACCCCGGAGGGTTCAGGATTGGTTGGAAGAGATCCAGTAGAAGAGCTGAGTTTCATTTCTTTCTGAATTAGGGATGAGGTAACTGACAAGGCTCACAGCCAAGAAGGTGTTGGCTGCCATTATGGCTGTATCTAATGTAGCATTTATACAATAAGAAAGTATCTCTGGTTATTTTTAGTTGTTCTGGTTCCTTCCTCTTTTGAAGAAATTCTTATAAAAACATTTATCTTGTCATCTTGTGTAAATTATGTAGTATATTTTCAGTATTATAGAGTGATGTTCATCCCACTGTGAGTTATATATCAAGATTCCTGCAGCTGTTCTGCACATATTTTACTCTGAAGATGCTCCAAAGTTCTGGTTGACTTCAACCTGGAATGAGGATTATGCCATTATATGTTCTGTGAGGGAGGGACTGGTAAATGTCTGGACTTTGGAACTGACTTTGTGATGTTTGGATAGTACTTGCACTCCATGGGGCAAAGTAGCATGTGGTGTTCTTATGAAAAACTATAAAAAACAAGACAAAGAATGAATTAAAAGTTCATTTAAGAAAAAAGAGCCTCAGTACATGACTAAAACAATCTCATAATAGCAACAATTTTTTAGTATATGTGCATACTTGTCAAATATAGCCATAGTGTAGAAATCTAGTGCTCAAAACCATCAATTTAACAGTACATCAGCCATCATTAATTAGCCCGGGGTCTGCACACTGCAGCTTCAGAGCCACTACGTGGCGGTTTGGCTGCTCCCCTTGCGGCTCCAGGCTATGGGTCCCCTGTACCACCCAGGGATCCTGCAGGTGGCCTGCTTCTGGTTCCAGGCCCCTCCCCTGCCACTATGGGACTCTGGCCTGTGGGCAGCCTGCATCAGGCTCTAGGTTCCCCACCACCACCAGGGAACCCTGTGTAAGGTCCACTCCTGGTTCCAGACACCATCCTCCCTGCCACAGGCCCCTGCAGCAGGCTCCCTGGCTCAGCTCTCAGCTCTGCCCACCAGGGGGCTACACCCCTTGTGGCTTTCAAAACACTTGGTTATTAAAAAAAATTCAAAAAATGGCTCTTCTTCTCCTTTGGGTTGCTGTCCCCTGATTTAGTTCAACACTTTTTATCATCAATGACTTAAATGCAGTCTTGAGACTCCAGTTAGAATGCTTAGCCAGATGCACACATCAGCTGACTAAAAATATTGTGGACTCAGTTCTGGTCTCAGTTATAGTGTTGTAAATCAAGGGTGTTACGCTGGATGTACACCAATAAAAGGAGAGCAGAATTTGATCCACTATGTACTTACTAGTGGGAAAAAAATTGCTAAAATCAAAACCGATCCATCTTGTGAAAAACTGACCCAGTCAGGTCTGCTGCATTCTATTGATATTTTGCCTCTGCTAACTGGAGAGCATAGGGGCTCAGTTATCAGATTGGCTTACAACAGGCTGTGGTATATCTGGACCTTTAAGGTAGTTAAAAAGAGTACTTCATATTACCAGAGACAGGTGTGATGGTATGTGATTAAATATAGCCATTTATATCGTTGATATCACAGCTGTCAGACAACTGCAACAAATCTTGCACAAAGAATGTCATAAATTGTCAACGGAAAAGGTGCAATCTATCTAGTGTGATATTCTAGTTAAATCCATGTATCATCTTTGTAGCTAAAGTTATGAACACTGAGTACAGTATGTATTTGGGTCAGAAACCTTTCTTGTGTTCCCTGGTAACACTAACCAGATGGATTTATATTAGGACTAGAGAGCTTATGTGTTGTTGGTGCAGTAAGAACACTTCACACTATCAATGGGCTATAGAAAAAACTCATTGCACACAGTTGTTCATGGAGATGCCTCAGATTTCAAGAGGCCAATGGCCAAATCTGTGCTTCAATATATTATGCAAGGGCATGTGCACTGCTCATATGAGCTTCGTCTCCATCTTGTGCCAGTAACTTTCCATAAACGGGAGCTCAACGCTTTGTTTGGACAGTAAATTTCCACGCACATGACAAAGGATATAAAAAGGCAACAAAGACCTCTCCATTTTGACTTCATTACCTGTTTAATTTACTTGTGACCTCCAAACTGTTTGTGTAATTCCAGGAAGACTTTTGCAAGTTAGCAGTTTATTCCATCCCTGCTTCAAACATGATACAAGGGCTTTGCAATCTCATGTATGAATACTATCTATTAAGCATTTATAACTCTTCCATTATTATTAAACCTTTGGGTTTGAATCACTAAAGAACTGACAGCAGCATGTGTGTGGGGTAAGATCTGAATTATATATTGACCTGACCAATTAACTGGTCCCTCAGGATTGGAAGAAGCCTATAACTGATTAAATCAGTTTCCTATAAATACTCTTCATAAAGTCCAGTGTCTGGATGTTGAGCCAAGGACACTGCACTTTGACTTCTTGATAACCAGTGTGGTGATACAGAAATTATTTTGTTATTGGCTTGGCATAATTTAATGATACAATAACCAACAGTTTGGGGTAAGTCTGTCTTATTTCTCAGCAGTTTGTCCTGAATGTGGCATTTTCAGCATTACCCCACTGAGGCACAGTGACAATCTATTGCAAGGCACATGACTATAAAAGTAGTCCTAAATTTGGGAGCCATCAATACTAATAAAAGATTGTCACTTACTTCAGATTTGTATCTAACTGCAGGACAGCTGACAGCTACACGCATCGAAATGGTGGCTTAGGATGTTATGAAATTAAATATAGAGAACATAATACGGTAAAGAAATTGTTTGTTTGCAATGATTACAACTGATTTCTTTAAGATTTAAAGCCATTAATTCTTAGGACCATTTAGGTGGGAACTTACCTCTGCTTTGTATGGATTTTGCTTTATATATTTGGTCAAACAGCTTCTCTCTGTGGTGCTGAACACTTTAGGCTAACATGATGCTATTCTGTTCCACTCCAAAAATGGCTCAGTTTCCTTAATGTATTATGTATTTTAGTTAAAGTGCTTCATGACTAGAACAAATAGAAAACGGTAAAATACTTTCCGCAACTATTCATTCAAATCTTTTAAGAAATTTACTTCAACTTTAGTTTTTGCCCAGATATTCTAGTGAAAAGTTTATTGTCAGGAACATGGAAACAAGAACTTTAAGCAAATATTGGCAAAAGTTTGCTAACAGTAAAGCTTACATCTAAAATCTACAAGCATTTGTCCTGAATATGTAATTCTAAAAACTACTACATTCATTCAGTAATGGAAAAGAAATATAACATATGACCAGTGTTTAAGAATAATGAAGACTTCAAATAACCATTTCACTGTAATAATTTTACAGATTAATACAGTATATATATATATGTATACACACACACACACACACTTACTACTGTTTGAGGCTCATATATGAACTGTTGTACTGTTAAAGTGAAATTTGATTCCATGCTATTACAGCTACACTTACAGAATCAGTAAAACAGTTACTTTACAGAATGATTAGAGAAAGAAAGAAAGGAAGAAAAATAGCAGGTTTATAGTTGGGAAATAAGGATAAAAATATTTTTATTTTTCAATTAGAATTCTTCTAATAATGACTTTTTTTATTACTTAAAGGACATATTGTATGTTACATAATCTGAAAGCATTTAGAGCACCTGCTTGAATAACAGAGATTACTGCTTCCCAATAAAGTTAATTATGCAATTTAATATTAACCACTTCCTGTAGCTTAACAGCAATCGAGCCACATTCAGTTTCTTTGCCTTAAGTTAATAATAGTCAAAGATAATAACCAGCAAATATATGAATAAATTAGATAACGTAAATGTGAAAAATTAAAGCTTGAATTAATTTTACTTATGAATTTAACATTTGACAGATTATCTATATTTACAGTTATGCTGAAAACACAGCATAGGTTGAATCATCCCTAGAGAACTAGTATCTCATTATTTTGTTTTGAACTTACTGAACATTTGATACAACATGGATAAAATTTTCCATGGAAGCTTCAAGAAATCTATATCCCTGAAATTGTACTAGAAATAGAGACTGTCATACAAAATGTGCTCAATGTAATATGTAATCACACCCATAAATACAATAAAAATCTATAATGATGTCATTACAATATACTCCTGTATGTATTATTCTAGATAGAGTCTTAAAGATCCTTCTCACTGTTATTAGTGCCTTCCAATAGTGCTCTAGGCTCTTTAACTAACATATGTCCCTTATGGTTAGTTCTCTCTCTCTAATCCTGTCTCCGGGAGAGAATTGTATGAAAAGTGTAATGTTTTGTTTTGGGAGTGATCGTGCATTACTTTTAAATGCAATGCTGTTGTGTGTTTATATTAGAGAAGGTAAGGGGAAGTAAAGCTTTCACTTTCTGCAGAAGATGGTGAAGTTTGCGATGGTCCTTAGATCTAGTGGGAGTTTATTACACAGTCTCCTGAAAAAAAAAAACTCTCTTCCATAGATGAGCTTTATATCTACTGTAGAAAGTCCTACTGAGTGGTCAAACATAGTCTTCAAGCTGGAGCTTTAGGCAATATTTTTAGTAATGCTGGGGCCAGGGTACTGAGCAACTTGAAGATAAGAATCAATACCCTGAACCTGACTCTATCTAATCTATAGGAAACCAGTTCAGAGGCCAGGTTTGATGGTAGCCAATGTTGCTGAAAAGATATGCTTTGGTCTTCTGTACTAGTTAAAGTTTTCTAAGGGTTATGCTCGGAAATATTGTAATGCTGTAGTCCAGACAGAAGGGGACAAAGGCCTGGTCACTGTCCATCATGATAAGATGGCATCTTCTAATTTAGACAGCTGCAGATGATAGAACATGTTGTTTACGGCTACACTTCCCAACTATGATTTAACCAGTTATGGTCATATACCTTCCAACAAAGGAGAACACATCTTGGCTGCAAATTCTTTGAAGTGCCTTCCTCTGCAAATCAGTATAACCTCTGTTTTACTAGATTCACCTTCAACCAGATGTTTTTCTTTCATGAGCTAATATCATCAAGTGGCTGCACACACAGGACTAAAGACAGAATTGATCTTTGTAGGACTTCATAGTGTTTGGTGGTGGAGCTGCAGTTTCCCATCATTTGTCTTTAGATGCATCACACCAGGATGGACTCAGACCTTTCTAGTGCATTTCCTTGAGTCTCTGCCACCTTCCTCAGGCAGGACAGAAGCATTTCATGGTCAATACTGCTGAATGCTCCAAATATGTTGAGGAAGATGAGGAAGGATATCTACTTCTATCCAGTAACAAAAGACCATCCATCAATGAGATTAAAGCTGTTTCTGTCTTATGTCCTGGCCTGAATCCAGATTGTGCCATGTCTGGGATATTAACTTCAATTAAATGAGCTTGTAGGTAGCCTTTAGCTAACTTCTGTAGGAGCTTTATCTGGAATAAGCAGTTTGACACTGGGACATAGTTGGCTAGAATCAGCATGTCCAGAGTGAGTTTCTTCAGCACTAGTCAGCCACTGCATTTTTGAAGGAAGAAGAGCCAATTTACTTCCTGAATGAGGCACTGATTATTGTGGGCAACAGCGGCACCAAGTGCTCGTGACTCTTTCACCAGCTAGGAAGAGTCTGAGTCAAATCACAGGTCTTGGGTTGAAATTCCTTTAGGGCGTTCAGTGCACCTTTACTATACTGAACTCTGAGAAAGCAGACTGGTTGTTTGTTGGCTGATAGAAGGGGAATGGATCCATGCTATTTGAGAAGTCTTCCTGAACATGCAAGATTTTTTCATAGAATAGGATAATAGTTCTCCTCACTTGGTGCTGGCTTCTATTGTGGCAGAGGACTGATGAAACAGTTTACCACACTGCATAGTTTCTTAGCGATTTGGCAGCTTCAATGGAGGATTACAGGAGTGTTCTCTTGGCCCATAATATAGCCTCAGCATACACTTGAGAAGTTCTTTATTTTCTAACTTATTTTAACCTTCATTTTCCCCCCATACATACCTAAGTTTTCTATTCTCTGTCTATATCTGCAACAAGATGTCAGAAAACTATGATCTGAGTGGGCTATTGGGAAAGAAGGTGGACATATAATGATGAGGAAGGCTGGCATATATTCATCATGATTCATCACATCTCAACTCCCTTTCCTGGGGGTGGGTGAAGTGCTGCTGTCCTTTAGCATACTTTGGAATTGGATGGAGTGTAAAAATCTTTGGATCAGGACCAGGTGTCTTTCTTGTTCCCTGAGAGCAGAGAGACTTCTGCCCACTGTCTTAATGAGGCTAAGACAATGGTTGGGTTGTGATGGCCTCAATATTGACATCTAATGAGAAGGTCAAGATGTGATCAGCTGCGTGGGTTGGATCAGAGATGACATGTAAAAGACAGAGGAAGCAAGTGAGAAGAGTTTTGGGTTTTTGCTTCTGCAACCTTGACTGTTTAAATGTTCAGGATGGCAAGTCTAGGGTGTTTCACCACCATTAGTGACATGATATCAATGAGCAGCTTTTGAACCCTTCAGTCTTTTTTGGTCTACATATGAGCACAAAATCTGTTAGTTTTTGCTTGGTTTCTATTGGTAGACAAATGAATATTTATTTTTTTTTCAGCATTTTTACCCTTGATCCAATCAATCCTAGCAGGCACAACTTTCAAAGCTGAGAATATTTTAACAGATTTTTAATAAGGATACCAGACGTCAGAATTAAGCAATTTTGTCATGTTTCTACTCTTACAAAAATGTACTTCTATCTCACAGCAGAAAAAGTTAATCATTTAAAAGTCTACTACTACGCTTTTAAACCATAAACCTGAATAGCACTTGTAAAAAAGCTTTGAAATAAGTTTGAGAGAAGTAATACCTTCTCTCCTTTTGCTTAAGCAATTTTTATATTATTAAATCTGTTTTGGACCAGCAAGTTACCTTTTCTGGCATCATCAAGACATTAGCATTCCACTTAAATCAACAGAAGTTTGGGGCAAATCTGGTATGCACACTATCATAAATCTTTAATGCTATATGTATTTAGAGTATTTAGTAGCAATCAACTGATTTACTATTCCATCTTTCAGACCAGTAATGTATCACCTCCATTCTATGGTAATTTTTCTGCTCCTGAAAGATGATTAAACTGTTATCTTGCTTCCAATTTTTAAAGTCTTGGGGGTGGGGGTGGTTCAAAATGAATGTTAAGAGCAAACTGTTAAGAATTAGAAAAAAATAACTTTTCTCTTAATCAGGTGTCATTTGCTTGATTTCTGTGATGACTCAACCATACAAATTCTGCAGTTGTCTTTTGAGTCTTCTAAGATAAATGGGTTAGGTCAATTTTTTCTCCTTTTTTTTTTTCTTTAAGTAAAATGTATGCTGAAGGAAAGAAATCATTCATATTCCTTTCCCCTTAAAGTTCCATTAACCTATTATTTTCCTATAAATTATTTTTTGAGGGGCAGAGCAATGGAAAAAGATGATATTGTGACACAAAGAAAAGCAAAAATTCAAGCAAATGCTCATGTGCTTGATTTCCTACTGAAACACTGAGGAAAGACTGAACAAAGAAAAAAACCTGTTTTGACATATTGTTTTCTATCCTCAAGAGTACAGCACTCCAATAGGCCACTTGTCTCTGGTGCTCATTAGCTATGGACCTTTCATGCTGATGAGGTAATTCCCTTAACACACTATAAACTGTAGGATATCCTCTTCTCTCTGTTTCATGTTTTGACATTGGGAAAGGTCAGGAAAGTGTTTCACATAGCATTAGGTGCAGTTTAATAAAGAGAGAAAGACAAAAAAAAAATAGATCCAAATAGCCTTTTATCTAGGTTTCCTACTACAGCCTAAGACACCTAAAAAAGCATTACAATGGAAATAAATCTAGTCCATCATAATTTTCTCCACAGAAATTGACATCAGCTTCTAAGATGTATTGTTGATAAAATAGAGTAAATAGCTGATAATATGGATCTAATAATCCTCATGGGAACTTAGTGTCCAGTAAATTCAGGGTGCATAAACAGTTGAAACACAATAATAATTTATCCTGAATGTTAAAAACTACTGCTCTATACACATGACTTTTATTAGAAGTATACTTCCTGTGCAATGGAGGCATGTAAAAATTAAATTAAGTCAGAAATAAAGGTATTTTGTTACACAACTTATGGCTCAAATATGGTCTACATTTGTTTAAAAGTGAAATTCAGACAGAAGTTAATCAAACTGCAAATATTACACATGATCATTTCAATATAAATGTAATTTTACACATAATTTGCAAAAGAACATATTAAAGACTTGGATATTTCAAGTCTCCTTATTTTTTAGTTTATTTAATAACATTTTTATGTCAACTGCATTTCTTCAACACAAATTGCAACTGCTGGAAAGGGACATTGTAAATTTCATGTCTTAGTTATTTAATCCTGTTTTGTAACAGAAAAGAGAAATTGCCTCAATTGAACACATATGTCTTAGCCAAAAATACAATGGTGGCAAACATTTTGAAATCATTTTTGTAATGTATTAATTTCTTGGAAAAAAAGGTGAAGTTTGGAAACTTGTTTTATGTTTACATTACAACTAAGGCTATTTTCTTCTTTGATAACAAGGGTGGTAGATTAATTTCTTTTGGGGAGATGTAGGAGGCAGTTAGAGAGGCAAAGAAACCTAACAAGGCTCACCTGCAGAGTTCCTAGCATATTATCCTCTGAAGGCAGGGAGTTGCTAGAGGTCATAAAGTGTGGATTGAACAAGTTCTCTGACCCATATGGGTTCATGGGGTAAAACACACTCAGGTCTGCTGAGCTACATGGATGGGTCATTTCTCCACTCTGCTCTGTTGCCCTGGATCTCCCCTGGCAGCATGACTCCTGCTGTAGCCATGCTACTGTTTAGGTCCCACTGCAACTGTTAAAGAGCATGCATGGTGGGGAAGCCACAATTAATACAACTGCAGATTGTATCAAAAGAGATTAGCAAAGGATTTATTTTAAAATTGGGTTTGTCTCCCCTTTTGTTACTTGTGTGTGACAGAGAGTAGGGGTGCAGACTTTTTTCCTGTTTTCCTTTTCCATTACAAATGGCAGGAATGTCAAGTCTGGTCTTCCTTAGTTTTCCTGGAGGACTTCATCCTACACAAGCAAAAAAGTGAAAAATCACCTCTATTTTCAGGCTACCATTAATTTCTAAAACAGTTTCCATTTGGAAATGCAGAGATACATAAGCAAACAGTGCCCTGGAAGCAAACAGTCCCCATTTTTCCTCATGAAGTCCCAGGGAGCAGTTTCCAGTGTAGCGAATTTCTTGCAGCCAGTGATTATCTCCTTCCCTGCCCTTCCTCATGGGGAACGCAGAGCATGTCTTCACTGATAGTGGCATTGAGTGATTGGGGCTGTGAAGACCCGCTCAGTTGATCAGAAAGTTCGATCATTGAACATCACCCCAGCAACTGGAGTAGTGCTGAGTTGAAGGGAA
Organism: Podocnemis expansa; assembly: GCA_007922195.1. Classification (NCBI taxonomy): domain Eukaryota; kingdom Metazoa; phylum Chordata; order Testudines; family Podocnemididae; genus Podocnemis; species Podocnemis expansa. Next base: position 7,568,525 of record ML682021.1, on the reverse strand, counting down.
ACCCATCCCATTGACTCAGTGTAGTGGATGTGCCACGTGTAGGGCGTCAAACTGACATATGCAAATTATTTTAATTTGCATATCTCTCTTCTGCTGCTGCCGAAAATGGCAGGAAGTACATATCTGCCTGCAGTGAGTGAGGAAGGTTTTTCTTCTATGCAGGGGTATCCAGAGGGACAATTCAGGCCAAGAATAGTGCACTTGTTATGGAGAATTGCAAACTAATTAGTGTCCATTACACCTCAATTGCAAACTAATTAGTGTCCATTACACCTTTGGAATAATAGGAAAGAAAGACACTTTCTTCCTTTCCTGGGAAAAGATCACGAAGGCTTTAGTTTTAATACTATAATCACAAAACTAATACACTAAATGTGAAACTACTTTGTCTGCTTTTGTGCTATGCATTTAATCTTCAACCTATATACTAGGCTATAACTGCATTGCCAGCAAGTTTTTAAAGGAATAAAAACTATGCACCATAAGGTACAACAAGGAATGAATTATAGTGTATTAATAATTCAGTGTTTTCAAGCTAGTGTATTCTTAGGCACAAGACTCAAGTCATAGTGCCATAAACTCCTTAATTAGGCCAATAATGTATTATAAATCATTCTCCCATATCTTACTGAGACAGTTCTATTAAATATAGCCAGGGCTGCAATTAAGGTTTAAATTACTTTTCATCTTATTGCATTTTCACATGCCCCTAACATGTTTAGGTTTATTCCATATACACATACATGTATGTATATACAGACGTGTGACAAATATCTACATATAAATATAAAGATGTACAATTATAATACAGTGAAACTTCTTGCAATAGTCACCTTTGGGGCCAAAATTTTCCGTGCTTGGTGTCTGCCTGAAGGCAAGTGTCTTTGGAAAGTATGAACATAATCTCCTCTGCCATTTTTAATTAAGGGAGAACAAAGCAATATTGGGCAAAATATTGCATATTACAGTATTGCCAACTTTCACAATTTTTTTCTTGAGTGGCTGGAGTTCATCTAGGAATGATGCAAAAACCTCCAGCTCTCTCAGCAAGTAAGCCCTGCTAACAGCCAGCAGCGTTTCTCCCTTCTGCTTACCACAGTTCACAGGAAAGTAGGAAACAAAGACCCCAGTGAGCCCAGCTACACACTCTCCTCCTACAAGGACTACCAGTAGGATGGTTATTCTGTCCTCCACCTTTCAACAGCATCCAACCTGAGGAGGGAAGCAGTGGTTGAAGATCCCCTTGAATCTGTTCCCCCAAGTCTGGGAAGGAAGTCGAAGAGCCCCAGAAACAAGATAGGTGAGGCTGAGTTGGGGAGCTGAGCTGATAGAGGGGTGGGGAACAGAACTGGCTGCTGCACAGGGGACAGGCCCATGTGGGAGTGAGATCTCCTAAAGAATGGGAAAAATCACCTTACTGAATAGATTTGTGAGACTGGCACCACTAATTTGTCACCCACAGATGCACACACTGGGGATGGAGATGGGGAAGTCAAAAATTGATAGACCAAAAATATATCTTTACAAAAAGCCTCATGATTTAGGGGGGGCCAATACCTGAGTTTTGATCTCTTGAGGTTAATATTAATAACTGACAGGCCATCCCCACAAAACATACATGGAGAAAAAGCTATAGGAAGGGCTAGAAGAGGCAGGAAAGCACTACAGGCTGAATGTAATATAGCCACATGGTTGAGGCTGCATATCTTTGTAACCCTGCAGGGAAGACATCGAGGTCCTTCCGCAACTGAGCTATATAGAAATCCCCCTCAGCAGGGGTTACATATGCAGTAGTACACTTAGAAACTCCTGGATAACTGCCCACGCCAGAAGAAAGCATGCTGTGCAGAGCAGCTGCTCCTTAGCTCCTGTCCCGTCCCTGCACACGCACATAAAAGCTAGCAACAGAGCATAGACCACACAGCTGCATGGCCTATTGCATTCTATGCTGAATATAGGATTGAACTGAGGGCTGTTCAAAAATTTTTCCTCAATTCCACCTGCTATAGCTGAAGGTAGCCTGTGAGTCACTTCTAAGCTACTTTTGGGTAAGTGGTGATATGTAAATCTAAGATAGTGGCGATAGACCTCGACCATTTGGAATCATCCTTATCCACTCACAATCCCTTCTTCCTATTTTGTAATCTTCAATGTAAAAAAATATTTCACCTTATTACTCTTAGGTTGCTTAAAGGATTTTTCTAAATTCTCAGGTAACTAGGTATCCCTTGCAAAACCAACAGTCTGCTGAAAGATTCCTTTACTAACTACAATGCCTATCCATCAAAGCTTGGAGCAATTTTCAAGCTATCTTTGATAACTTAAAAAAAAAAAAATATTCCTTTCATAGTAGTGATTATCATTTTGAGCTTCCACAACAGAAAACAAACATGCTCTTCATAAACTGTGGCACAGAGCTGTCCCTGATAAACCTGCTTGTCATGAATATTAATAAACACTTTTGAATAAATAAAGAATTTATTTTCTCTCTATTCTCCAACTTTACAAGGAGAATATGAATATGCGTTTGGAGAAAATTAAAATTTATTCATTCTCTTGGCAGTAGGGGGGTTTTCTTGTTTGTTTTGATTGTTTTTTATATATATAAATTGTTACTGGCTTGGACTAAAAGTGCGTTACATTCTTCAGTTGTAAAGTCATATCAGGAAGAAGAAAACACATTGTGCAGTATTAAATTTAAAAAATTGGATGTAAAATTGATCTGCCTGGTTCTGTATTTTCCAGACACTAATAAAATTAGTTAAAAGTTTACAGCTAAAAGCTTCTGCCTCTCAGTTGGTCTCCCTAAGCACTTTAGTCCACTTCAGAGAGAAATTTAAGGGATATTTTAACAATGAATTTGTGGAGAAAGACCTGCCCAGAATGAGGAAATGGCCATAAAAAAAAAAAATGTAGTCTAGATAAGTGTTCAGCATGGAATTCTGAAAACACTTTAAGAAGGAATTCAGGACTAAATACCCACCCTCAAGTTAAAATTAAGATTGTGCACACAGCACTAAAGAGCTTCAGACAAACATTGCTATTAAGACCAAACTACCCCCAACTCCAAAATCCATAAGCCTGGAAACCCACAATTAAGCTTCCACTTGAAAAACAAATACCAAGAATAAACACTGGTAAATACAGAGACACACAGTTAAGGACAACCAGACAACCATAAATAGGCATTGGCAACCTTCAGTTTCACCTTTCCATTATTATGCAGTCTTTTTGGTTATGAACTTTTCCTTAATTCATTTTTAAATATATTTTAATGATTCTACAAGATTTAAGAAACCTGCAATGTACAGTGTCACATAGAATACATTCAGAAAAGAGATTCTCCTTCAAGCGCTGCTCACATCATTCAGTTACAGGCGTCTACGTGCCACAGCGCACGGTAGCTCGGAAAGTCATCAGCCTTAGCCTGTCAGGTCAGGGCATGCAGCCAACGCCCCCTCTACGCTACGACCATAGCTATAGAGGTGACCGTGACCCTGACCCTACCAGTTCCTTTTTCCACCCTCAGCAACGGTTCAGATCAGCCAGGAAACTTGCGTAAGCAAGTGCCTGTCTTCTACCGCAAAATTCAAGATGCCGGGCTTCAAGTCGTGCCTAGGGTGCTGCAAAGCTTTTCCGCTCAACGATCCACACCATAAACGTTTTGCATGCCTTGGTGAGTCTCATCTTGCCGAGAGCTGCCCCCTCTGCAAGTCCTTCAAAAGGAAGGCTCGCAAGGACAGAGAGCTGCACCTCCGATCCCTTGTTGGAAGCAGCACGCAAGCCTCTGATGCCGCCCAAGCCCTGTGTGCTCTGCCAGCTCACCCATCGTCCCAGGCGCTGGAACCCCGGGACCAATCTCAGGCGCCGAGCCTAAAGTCTTGGTTAACGCCCCCCTCAGTACCATGTGGCGCCGAACACCTCAGTTGCCAAATCAACCCGGTGCCGAACCCAAAGCAGCACCTCCAGCGGCACCGCCAACTCCTCAGGCCTCCACGTTGGTGCAGCCGTGTTCTCCAGTCCGGCTACCAGCACTGCGGAAGAAAACCAGCTCAATGCCGACCATGGCACCGGGAGTCCACTCGGTGCAGGAAGCAGTACCTCACATCAACCCAGTACTGCCTAGCCCAACACTGGCACCGCAATCCAGCACTGGGGACTGTTCTCCCAGCCCGGTGCCATCCAGTCTGCCTTCAGTACCACATTCCGTGGAGGACTGCTCCCTGGCTTCCTCCCCATGTTCCTCCCGGGACGTGTCAGTGCCGTGCTCCCAAGCCCCAGGGGCTCCTTCCCATGGATCAGCGTTGACTTCGCCTCCAGAGTCGGTACGCTCTTCTCCTCCCAAGATAGTAATAAGGGTAGGAGAACATTTAGGGAAATGGTGCCATAAGCACTCTCCCTCACCCATGCCTTGACGCAAGAACAGACTGTCGGGCCTGCCTGAACCAGTAGGGTCCTCCCCTTCAGGTACCGCACCGCAACCTAGTCAAGGCCGTTCCCCTCCCCACCACCTGGAGGGCGGAGCATCTTTTAACGACTGGTCATACGATTGGTTGGAAATGGCAGCCAATGACACCTTAGTCTCACTGAACCGCCCAGTCCAGTCCCCCTCACAGACCATGGACTCAGACTTCTCGGACAATGAACCTGATCCCAACTCCACACGTCAGAATAGACTGTGGGCCCGTTCTTCCTCTTCATCCAATGAATACACCTTTGAGAGACCAATTGACTGTAACGAGAACTCTCGTGCCCACCAGGGGTTGCTACGCTGCATGGCAGCAAACCTGAACCTGGAGCTCGGGGTCGTCCACGAGGAGCCAAACTCCCTCTTTGAAGTTGGCCAGAGGGCTCCACCTGCTAAGGTGTCTGTACTGCTCCACGAAGAGGTATATGGCATCGTCAAGGCCCGCTGGCAAACCCCATCCTCAATCCCACCGGTATCCAGGGTCGCAAACAGTAAGTACCACATCTCTCGGGACAAGTTCTCCTTTCTGTTCTAGCATCCCACTCCGGGATCGCTGGTCATCAACGCCGTGAACAAGAAAGAGAAGCAAGGTCAACTGGGTTCCACCCCTAAGAATAAGGTGGCGAGGAAACTCAACCTGCTTAGCAGGAAGGTTTACTACACAGCAGCCCTTCAGCTGCGCATAGCAAACCACTTGGCCCTTATGACAAGGTATATCTTTAACCTCTGGAACGCCATGCAAGGCTTCCATGCCATTATTCTAAAGAATTGTCTTAGGGACATCGACACGATGCTAAAAGAAGGGGAAATGGCATCCAGAGATGCTCTGATGGCCATCAGGGATGCCGTGGACACAGCTGCCCATATGATGGCATCAGCTGTAGTAATGTGTCGCTTGGCCTGGCTACAGGGCTCAGGCCTACTGCCGCAGCTGCAGCTTACTGTTCAGGACCTCTCATTCAAGGGCCCTGACCTCTTCGCCGAGTCCACAGATGCGAAGCTCCATGGCATGAAAGGCTCAAGAGCAACGCTCCGGTCACTGGAGATTTACACCCCGCAACCTAACAGACGCTCTCTAAAACCCCATCAACTCCTCCAACAACTTCAGCAGTTAAAACAACAGATTCAACTGCAGAGTACATTCCCCAGGTCCCTCCCTTTTCCCCAGAACCACCTTGGGGACATGGACAAGGACAAGGTCCATTTGGGAGAGAGTGAAGTCCCACGTTCCTCAATCAGGTAAGCATGGGCAGGCCTCCATATGCTCATTGGGGAAGAAACGGTGTTTTTGACAGTTACTATACGGCCAGCATACCCACGACTTGACCAGTCCCCAACCACTTACACCGCTTCACACACCACTGGGCCAACATCACATTCAACCAGTCGGTCCTCAAGACGGTTGTGGAGGGGTATCGTATTCAGTTTCTTTCGATTCCTTGGGACAGAAAACTGTCCCCTTGTCCAACTCTTGGAAACCAGGAACTGTCCTACCTTCTAAAGATCAAATGCCAAAAACTCTTCTCCCTCGGAGCCATAGAAAAGGTTCCCGAGCAGGAGTGGGGAAAAGGGTTTTATTCCTGATACTTCCTGGTCCCAAAATCCAACATGGTCCTTTGACCCATTCTAGATCTCAGAGCCTTAAACAAACACATAAGGAGAATAAAGTTCTGCATGGTTCCCCTATCACAGATACTCCCTTTTCTGTCTCCCGCAGGATGGTTCGCGGCCATCGACCTGAAAGACGCCTACTTTCGCATAGCCATAAGGCCCCACCACAGCCAGTTCCTAAGGTTCTTGGTGGCAAATGACCACTTCCAGTTCACCTCTCCCCCTTTCGAGCTCTCCCTGGCCCCCAGGGTGTTCACAAAGTGCATGGCGCTGGTCACAGCATACTTGTGCAAATGGGGCATAAGAATTTATCCCTATCTACATGACTGGTTAATTGTTGGGAAATCAAGCTCCCAAGTAGGCTCCACGTCAGAGCGGTAATGAGGCTCTGTGACTATCTGGGTCTCCATATAAACCAAGAAAAGTCAAAGCTCTGCCCGCCCCAAAACAGAGTTCATCGGGGTGCATCTAGATGTCTGCAAGGGGTTAGGATTCCTACTCTGCTCCAGATTTTGGTCCATTTGCAGTATCATTACGGAGCTGCAAACGTCCCGTGACCATGGCCTGACAGTGCCTGCAGCTCCTCGGTCACATGGCAGCCTCCACCTCAGTGATCTAGATGCCGCGTCTGAGGATGAGACCTTTCCAAATCTGACTTTCCACGGTGTTCCACATATGGAGGGACTTGCTGAACAAGGTACTGTCTGTCCCCCAGGATACTCTGGGGACACTTCAGGTTTGGAGGGATCCCTGTTCTGCCATGGTTGGCGTTCCCTTCAAAGACCTCAGGCCCTCAGTAACCTTAATAACGGATGCCTCGAACACAGGGTGGGGGGCCTGCATCTCTGGGGGACTCTCCACTCAGGGGCTCTGGTCCCACACTGACAGTCCTCTCCAAATAAATGTGAAGGAACTAAGGGCCATCAGGCTAGTCTGCTTGACCTTCCTAGACATGATATGGGGCAGGTCGGTCCAGATCCTCCCAGACAATACCACAGCCGTGTTCTACGCAAATCAGCAAGGGGGGGGGGTCTGCTCTACGCCACTTTGCAAGGAGGTGCGCAAACTCTGGGAATTTCCCATACAACAGAACTTCATCCCAGTGGCCTCCCACCTACCAGAGGTGGACAACAGGCTAGCGGACTCACTAAGCAGAAAACCGCTAGGGAACCACCAGTGGTCCCTTCACAACAAGGTCTTCTCCCTCCTGGTAGACAAATGGAGCCTCCCCCAGATAGACTTGTTTGCGACAAGGCAGAATCGCAAGTGCCCCCAGTTCTGCTCCCTTAGGGGCTGGGAGGAGGGGTCCCTCACCGACACATTCCTCATCAACTAGTCAGGGCTCCTGATGTATGCCTTCCTGCTGGTTCCCCTGATAGAGGGTTCTCCTGAAAAATCAGCAGGGACAGAGCAAACATAATACTAATAGCTCTGGACTGGCCCAGACAGCACTGGTTTCCACTCCTGCAGGACGTCCATAGAGATCCCACTCTGTTTCCCTCTGTGGGCAGACCTCCTGACGCAGGACTCAGGGCACCTACACCTGATGGCTGGGATGCTCTCTGGCTCAGCAAGCAGGAGAGGGCTCTGCTCAGACAGGGTTAAGAAGGTCCTGGCTGGTAGCAGAAGACCATCCACCAGGTCCATGTACACAGCCAAATGGGAGCAATTCTCCATTTGGGCTCGGGACAAGGGTGTAGACCCCATATCAGCCCTGATTCACCTGATCCTCGACTATCTGCTAGACCTAGGGAAGGAGGCCTTTCTCCTTCCTCATTCAGAGTCCATTTGGCGGCAGTCTCAACTCTCTACAAGAATGTGGATGGGCAATCAGTTTTCTCCAATCCCACCTCCATCAGATTCCTAAAAGGGGTGGAGAGACTTTTTCTCCCAACATCATATGCCTACCCCACCTTGGGACCTGAATATCATCCTCTGGGCAATGACAGAGCCGCTCTATGAACCTTTGGACTCAGCCACTCTCCTGGTCTTGTCCTGGAAGGTGGCCTTCTTCGTAGCAATCACCTCTGCAAGAAGGGTTTTGGAGCTGAAAGCCCTCTCCTCAGAATCCACATACTTGAGGTTCTACCCGGACAAAGTGGTTTTGCGTCACCACCCATCCTTCCTCCCTAAGGTGGCAACCCTTTTCCACCTTAACCAGGAAATTTGCTTGCCAGTTTTTTACCCAGACCCCAGGTTACGCAGAACCAGAGGAAGTGGCATACACTGGACATGAGGAGAGCACTCCTAACTTACATCAAGCGCACCCGGCTGTTCTGCAAGACCCCCCAACTGTTTCTGATGGTCGCCGAACTTGAGAGGTTTACTAGTATCCTCTCAGTGTATCTCTAAATGGATTGTGAACTGTATTAAGGACTGCTACAGAAGGTTGAAAACGCCCCTTCCGGGAACCGTTAGAGCCTACTCTACCAGAGTCCAAGTGTCCTCTGCGGCTTTCCTCGCCAAGGTCCCAATCCAAGAGATCTGCGGGGCCACTTCGTGGTTGTCGATTCATACCTTCATGACACACTACGCCATCACCCAGCAGGCTAGAAATGATGCTGCTCTGGCAGAGCTGTACTTAGTGTGGGTAGACTGTAACTCCTCTCACCATCCATGGGTACAGCTAGCAGTCACCTATAACTGAATGATGTGAGTAGCACTCAAAAGGAGAACGGTGGGTTACTTACCAGTAACCGCCCTTCTTCAAGATGGGCTGCTCACATACATTCAGCCCCTCCCACCATCCCCACTAATGGAGTTGGCGAAGGTATAGGGGACTGGGGGGGTCAGGGTCACAGTCAACTTTATAGCCGCAGTTGCAGCGTAGAGGGGGCATTGGCTGCATGCCCTGACCTAAGAGGCTAAGGCTGAAGACTTTCCAAGCTACCGTGCACTGCGGCATAGACACTTGTAACTGAATGTAAGCAGCCCATCTCAAAGAAGGTCGGTTACTGGTAAGTAACCCAGTTTTACTTACACAGCTTGCCTCTGGAGTTTAGAAATATGCACAGAACACTGAATTTATAAAACTGAATGCAAGTCATCACCAGTGGAGCTGAGTGAATAACAGGTATTTCAACTCCTGAAAAGTTGAAGAAAAATTGTTTCATGTTGAACTAAAACAAAATTCATCAAAATTCTTGGCTAATAAACTGACCTAAAATGTAACATCTTGTTGTGATTTCAAACATTTATGTATTAAAAATGTTTCAAAATAAAAGGAAATTCTGAAGTCATTTCAAATCATGTTTCATTTTGAAAATGTTAAAATGATGTTTTGATTTTTTTCAGTCTCCCTGATCCCCCAAAGAACAATTTTGCAAAATTGACAAATTTGTGAAATGTTTTGGTTTCACCCAACATGCATTTTTCATGAAAAACAGCTTGATCACAAAATATCAGCTAACTCCAGTCACTATTGTAGTGTCTAATGCTTTTATCTCAGAAATACCTTGAAGAACTAAGACAACAGGCTCATTTATATTAGAAAAGTTGCACCCATGTAACTAAGTCACCTTAAAATTAGTCTAGTTACACCCCTATAAATGACATACATTTAAAATGGATTAAGTTTCACAGATTGCTTTCTCTTGCTTTAGTAAGGGCAGGTCTACACACGAATCTTGTACTTGTTTAATTAAAACTGATTTTAGTTAAACCATCCCAATTGTGTGTGAGGAACAGCTTTTATGAAATTAAACTGAGTCAGTCAAGCAATGTTTATATGTAGAGTGTCTGCATTAGGAATTTGCATGTGTAACTAAGTCAGTTTTAGGTTGATTTAATTATACCACTGCAAGTAATTTTTCTAATATAGACCCACCCTAGGCATTTGGAACCACAGATATTGTACTTCTTTTGTGACCCTTGTAGTTGCATCTTTTTGTAATATTGCCTTTTATATGTTGTGTTGAGCTCGAGAAGCCTTTGAAATTTTAAGGTGTTCTTTTCTGTGCTCTCTGTACAGTATAAAAATGCCAAGAATCATGTAAGTTTAATGAAAGATACAAATGCAGTGTTTAAGGAACACCACAGTATACAATCACCATAAACCTAAAATCAAGTTATTCCTTTAGGAAGTTATTGATTGCAGTGGTTAAATGAAACCAAGTTATTGACACACATAAACAGTGTATTATCCATAATTTGCTTACTTTCTCTGTGAGCTAAAATCATTCTCCCTGGCATAATGACCTTCTGTGAAAGAAACTTGAACTAACAGGTATCAAGTGGCTCAAAACATCTTTCAGCAGGTTAGTCAGAACCACATTACTATTCCACCAAGCAGGAGATTATTATATACAAGCAGAAATACCCAGCGTTACCCGGGGAAAAAAAAACCGTGAAAGGTGTGATGAATGAATAAGGTCAATTACATTAACGAAGCGTATTTTACTGGAAATTCTCATATATTACTTTAAGAAGTTAACGTAGTGAGTGATGTGCTTACAAAATGCATTGACATTTAACTAATTTCTTGATCACAAAATGTATGATAAATGAACTACATGAATTACTTTAACATAACATTTTATTGGAAATACTTTTTTATCATCATATTACTTTAAGAATTTAACACAACTAGTGCTGTGGTTATAGCACGCATTTACATTTAACTTATTGCCTGATAATAAACAATATTTTTTGCTCGTCTTCCTTGACCAAGAACATACAAACTTTTCCCCATTCCAACTCATGAAGTAGCACCGTATAGTTGACCATGACTGAAGCAGTCAAACCTCAAATCTATTCCAGCAACTTTTGAGTGTCTGTCCTTGTGATTTGTTAATAGACATCGCAAATACCAGGCGGAGGGGGAACTGCAGTCTTTTGAATTGGAATGGCATATCTGTAGGTATTCTTGGTATTAGTCTGTCTTGGTGTTACTATGTGACAGGCTTAACAGAAGAGTCCAGCAAATGCCTATCTATGATCAGGCACTACTAAAAGCTAATTATCAGTAGGCCCAACTGGGGTTCTAGAGAACCAATTTCAAGATGTAACCAATCCAGTTATTTAAGTTAGAAAAATCAGTAGCATCCATGCAAATTTTTGTGTTTCTCTCTCTTACCATTTTGGAGATCTTTCAGGACAAAACAAAAACAAAAACACTTTCCGAAACATTTATAAGATCAAACAGCCATCCAAAGAACGTGGACTGAAGAGAAACTGATGCCCCTTCAACACATTCATGAAATTGTAACTGATGAACTCCGATAGAATTCAGCTATAAACCCAGGCTCTGGTAAGTGAAGAAGGCTGCTAAGCACTTATTGGATACGTGAGCTTTTGAGAGTTTTGACCGTATCACCCTCTGTGCATTTCTACATTGACTTCCCCTTTTCTATTACATCAAACATTAGATGCTTGTATCCACTTCAAGGTCCTTCACAGTCAATCCCCACCCTATTATCTCTCAGTCACTATGGATGTTTGCTTCCAGACAGCAAACCATGGTGCCTGTTTCTTATCACCCACTTGTTAAATTTTCAAGCAAGCACCTTCATGCTTTCTCCCATGCTGACCCTCATGGTTAGGTGGCGCTCCCCATCAAAATCCTCAAAGTTCTCATCATCATCCACCTGCAAATCTTTCCTCCAAACACTTCTGCTGTGATGCCTATATAAATTTTGATTAATGGTTAGGGCTGTTGGTGTTTTGAGACTACTGCCTTCTTGCTGCTCAGTATTGTCTCATGGTACTTCCCAGTCTTTCTGTATCCATCCCTTCTTTTCCAATGCCTAGATTGTAAGCTTCTTGGATCAGGGACCATCTTTGTACAGCACCTACTACATGTACGCCCATGGTTAGTGCTTTTAAGTACTATTGTTATAAAAATAATTTTAAAAGAACTATTCAGCAAAATGCAAATATTTACTGCTTAAATTGGCATATTTTTCTGGCCAACTTCTTCCTAATAGCTAGGCTTCAGGCAACTGCTCAGACACACTAATAAGAAATCTATGGCAATCTAGTTTCTTCTAATCACCACTGAACTACACCAACAAAAGCTCCACCATGCATTAAATAAGAAAGCCCACATTCCAATTATATTCAATATGTTACTGCAATTTGTTAAATACCTTGTTCTTAATCAGTTTGAAGAACTTAAAGTCTGATATACTAATTAAGGTACTGGAATACTGAGATTTGTTGTGTTTTACCAGTATTATTAGCATTTCAATGTTAAATACCAATTTACAAATAAACCACCAATACAAACTGCTATCCACATTCACTTCATACAAACCCAAGGAACTTAGTTACTGGGCTTTCTATATAGGGAAAACTTATCAACTCTTAGTTACATACCTCACTGAAAGAAAATGGTGAGTACTATACTGAAGAGAAATGAAGCCTTATGGTAACAAGAGATGTTTATCTCCATAGTTGCTTTAGTTACTTAGCTGCACAGTTAATTGTCATATAGGAAACATGCATCAACACATCCCTATTTATGATTACACACAATTAAATACAGACTATTTCTAAAAGTGACTGTCATCCAAATAAATCTACCAACTGCTGAATAATTCAGAATACCACGACTTATCACAATAATTTGAAAAACACAACAGCTTCAACATGCTGTCAAAGTTTAGCACATGTAGCTTTTTCTTTAAATCTCAGTCCTCATCAGCAAAGTTCTCCCATTTTTTATGTGAACAGGGAACTTTTAAAAATTCTCTAATTGCCCTACATCTGTCAGCAGTGCAAATTTGGTAAGCTTCAAAACTCTGGAAGTGTCATAGCATATATGATTCTAAAAAGAATAAAGCAAATTTCTTATAATAGGAGGCTCTTTAAGGCAAACAGACAAGACAATTTTCACTCTGTTCCACCTCATGATTGGGGGCAAAAAAAAGAATTTCACAGTGTGCATCACTCTGAAGTGTTTTTCCATATATTAGCATCCCCATTAGTATTCACAAAGGAACAGGGGTAATCATAATGAGATATAATATGGATTGTAAAATTTAAAACCTAAGACCTCACTCTTGCAAATAGTTATGTAAGTAACTTTATACACAAATAGGGTCATTGTGGTCTGTGGGACAGCAAGTAAAATTAAATATGTATTTTTGGATCACAACATGAAGGCCTAAATGTGAAAAGATAAAAGTCTAGACTAGAATGAGAAGATAATTTAGTAAAGTTTCAGACCATTAATATACTATTCATATATTTAGCAGTGTTTAGAACTATCTGAAGTTCTATTTTAAAAGTGTGTAAATCCTCCAGTAACATTCTCTAATCAAAAGCTAAAAATTAAGTTTGCCCACACATTTTCCAAAGTACCTGCAATGTTTTATAATTTTGTTTTAAAACTTGCAATAATTCCATGATACCCTACAGCACTCGAGAAAAATGGCTGTCTACTAATGACATGCGAGTGCCCTACCCCAACTCTTAAGCTCAGTTCAGTGCACTTGTTCAGTTTGATAATGATAACTGCTTGTGCTCTGCAGCGCTGGGTTGGTCACCTCATCACAATAGAGAAGGGAAGGCCTGACTAGACACAGACCAGTTCAATGGCTCTTGATGGGATCCTTAGATGCTGGAGTCTTTGTGCAGCAAGGCCCAGGAAGATTCTTGTAGGTAATAAGTCTTGCTGCTTTACAAGTACTCCTATTTTTAAGTACATTTCTCATGGTACTTACTCTCCATTACTGAAAATCTCATGCAGAGTCACCCTTAAAGAATGGAAAATATTTATATAACTTTTCTTCTTTGAAGATGTTCACCAACAGGATTTGTTCACAACCACACACTCCTGGGTGTTTGCAGGGATGTTTTCAGGCCATTGTGTATTTTGTTTTTGTAATATTTTGGTACTCACATTAATAATATACTTTATTTGTATTGGCTTTTTCTTGGACCTCTGGATGTGTGCAAGTCAGGAACCAAGTGGAAGTTTCTGAATGTGAGGTATTAGTGGGGGGGGGGGGGGCATTAGATGCTGACCAGCATTTCAGATTGTGGAAAAATTGTATGAAGAGTTTTGCCTTATCTCCCCAGAAAAGAAGCTAAGATTTCTTTAAAAAAAAAAAAAAAAAAAAAAAAGCACAGCATTTCCCCCTATGTCTCCCTTCACATTGATAGGACAGAACTTAAGCATGCTCAGTAAAATAGTTACAAACTTACAGAATTTCCATTCACCAACGGCAACATTTGCAAGCCAGCAGTGCTCTGAAAACCTTTACAAAATCCTAGGAAAGATCCACACTCAAAAGCATTTTGTGGTTGAAGTCATTATTAAGGTTGGCCCTGTAACCTTAACTTTTCTTTAAGTGTGTATTTATTAGAAAAACAATATGTTCATAATTTCTCAACCAACAAAATATCAGAATATTTTTTCTATAACATTATACATGATTATAGCCTCTTGAGGTACTTCATACTATTTCTTCCTGGTGGTTCAAGGAAACAAATGAAAAAGTACAGTTGACCTCAAGCAATGTAACTATACAGCAGCCTGTGAAAATTTGCTAGTATGTATGGGATAACTGGAAGTACAGGTGTGTTAGTTTTGCAAATAATCTGTCTTCTGAATTGTACCCAGGGAAGACTGTCCTGATGGTGGGCAAAAGATTAACGATGGCTGACAAAATACTAGAAAACAGTCTTGACTTGGACCTTTTCTGTTAACTCTTTCTAAGGCAATGATTCCCAACCTGGGATATGGGACCTCTTTCAGGGGACACCAGAGATTATAGAGCATCCATTAGGCTTCAGTAATATTGAGTTCATCTGGCCCCCCTGAACTCTGTACTGGCCAGGGCAGAAGAGCAGATGCCACCCTCCCCGAAAGAGCAACAGCCCTGAGCTCCATGCCAGTCAAAGCACAGGAGCAGGCCTCCCCACCCCAAACCAGGCAGGTACCTGAACAGAGCAGAGCAGCCTTGTGCCGGTGGGAGCACAGAGCAGCTCTGGCTAACTCGCCAGTGCCTGCCACCTCCATTCATAAGGACCAGGAAGAGTCAGGGCCACAAAGAGTGCAGTGGTGGCTGCACTAGGGAAAACTTAGCTTCTTATCAGGTAAGAGTAATTTATTTATTTATTTGTAATTTAGTATTATATGTTTACAGGGGCTTACAGGAGGTTATGTGTTTATGGCTGGGGAGGCAGGGAATAGGGAGGTATATGTTTTACCTAGTGTTGATTAGTGGTGCTTTCACTCACAAAAAAAAAGCAAGCAGCTCTCTGGATCAATATCTTTTCATTCATTCCTCTGCTTCCTTCATGACCTCTTGTCTCCTGAAGCTTTCCCTCTCCCATTCTGTGTATCTGACACATTCTTCCTCTCACTTTCATTGTGAGTCAGTATAAAGCGGTGGAAAAAGAGGAGACAGAAGACAGGAGAAGGAAAAAAGGAGGGATGAATATAGATCAAGGAAAAACACTGGAGTAACTTTTCCCAGACCATTAGCAGCAGACTGGTTCAATCACTGGGCACCTTCTCTCCCTATATGGGGGAAAAAACCAACCATAACAACCAGCTAGTGGTACTGAAAGTGAGTATTGCAAAAGGGAGCTCTTCACCATCTTTCCTCCTCCTGTCTCCATACTCAGCTGGAGGGACCAGAACAGAAAAGAGTCTTGTTTTACAGATCCCAGTAGCACAGAAAGTTTGATGGTAGAGGGAGAGTCAAAGGGCACCTCTCCCATCTCTCCCCCCCCCCACCATTCCCAAGCTTATACTACTGAAGAGCAAGAACACAAATGGAAGTAAATGAGCCCCAGAGAATTCATCTGCCCTCTCTGTATTGCTAAAAATAACTGTTAAATACTCCTGAAGAGAGTTAAGATATTTTGTCATAAAAACACTGTACCAGAATGCAGAATTTTAAAACATGTTCATAGAAAGGGCATGCTCTTTCTACAGTATATGCATCTGGATTTAAAATTTCAACATTGCTATAATTTGCTTGTATTACATAGATCTAGAATTCCACTTTTATCTATCTTTACAGAAAATTCCCATTAACCTATTAACAGTATAAGACATCAACAAATGTCTACATTGTACAAAAAGCCTTTATTTTTTCTGTTCAATGAAAATTAACTGAGATGCACACGAAGCACTTTCAATGTTACATAAATCACAAAACACCACAAAAGAATAAAGTGTTAT
Source organism: Podocnemis expansa (assembly GCA_007922195.1). Taxonomy (NCBI): domain Eukaryota; kingdom Metazoa; phylum Chordata; order Testudines; family Podocnemididae; genus Podocnemis; species Podocnemis expansa. Next base: position 7,552,308 of record ML682021.1, on the reverse strand, counting down.
TCCACAAAAGAATAAGATACAAGTCTACATTTTGGAATATTTAGATTAATTAGGATGCAAGAACTTGAAAATGAAGTAGTCAATGTATAATACATAACATGTCCACAAACTACTTATCATCAACCCAGAGACAGAAGGATGGAGAGAGCAGCACAGTATCCATACCTAGTTGATACTTATTGCCTCTTTTAGGCTAATTTCAAAACATAGCAATTGATGTCAATTGTAGAGGCTGCTTTTATGAAGTGCACCTGTCCACAAAGACCTGGATTAAGACTATCAGCTTCTTTAACAGAGACCACCAGATAACCAATGGAGCAATTTAGAAGAAAACTGTGTGCCATCTAAAAATGGAGGTTCTGTATTCCATTACCAATCCCCCAAAATACAGAAGGTTTATTCAAGTATTTGTACTCATCTTTAAAATTATTTCATGAATTAAAAGATTTGAAACATGACATTTATAAACAGTCTGGAACCACAATATTTGACACAACATCAGACTGTAAGGCTCCTTTAGGAAGTCAACACTTTGCTTTTATAACAAGGACTAAACTGGCATTCAGAGTAAAGTCCTCATTAACGCATCTCTTAGAAGGATTAACATAAGAGGAAACAACTTCTAATTAAGAATAAGGCTAAAGTAAACACATGGAAAGGAAATGCTATAGATTTTTTCCCAGTATTTTAGTTGAAGGTGCAACAGAAAACTTATACTATAAAAATACTCCTTTCACCACAAGTTTTTCCTCATGGCTTTGGTAAGAGACCTACAGATAAAGTAATGCGTGTCATGTATAAACATGGATGTTTAAGAACATGTTCCCAGTTCCTCAGAGGAGGTAAAGCAATACAGCTCTATTGACTTCAGCAAAATTATGCTTATTTATACTAACTGAGGACCCGAGTCATAATACCTAAAAGTTAATAAAAAGCACACTGGATAAAATAAGCAGGATTAGAGAATATTTCTTGATTTCCTAGCCTCTGCTCTTCTTTAAAATTACCTGTGAAAGTGAAGGAAAGTATATTCATCATTACTTATACGCCAACTACGAATCAAACAAATATCAGTCATTTAAATTCATAATCAGAGAACATGTTTTAAACAAAAGACTACTTGAAAAGCAAATAGCTTTCTAAAAACCGATGTTTTGTACAGACCACTCAGAAATGTTAATATTTCAGTAAAGCTCTAACTACCTCCCTTAATGCTACTACCCTGTTATATGTAGACCACATAACAGGCTACAAAATGAAACTGTATTGGTGTTATACTTGATTGGGCGGTGGGGGGGGGGGGAAATGCCTCATTGTTTTTTAAAAAACTTATGTAAAGGGCACCCAAACTTTTGGTTGGGCATTTTTTGGTTTAGCATTTAAGAAGTTCACATCTCAATCCACCTGGGACCATTTAAGTGTTAACATTATTAAAACAAGACAATTTTGTCTTTCCCCATCATTCATTTAAAAAACAGGAGCAAAGATGTTTAAATAATGTTAAGATCGCACAATTAAAAGATTAAAAATGCACAAGATTCTAACTTGGCCACTCTACACATCCTCTATATTTGGTATTAAACACACTAACAAAATATATCCAGCTAATATTTCAGAACTAAAATACAACTAGAAGAACATGGGGTTCAGGACCTCCTATATGTTGATGCCACTCGGCTTTATTTTTCCTTTTTGTCCAGCACTGCTAAGGTGGATGCAAAGATGACTGAGCACCTCGGAGAAACTGAGTTTTGGATAAGGCCTAAACCTTCCCATTGCTTTTCTCCCCCATATCCCACTCAGCACTTCCTCAGCCTAAGGAAACAGGGCAGGGTCCACTGACACAAAGAAACAAGTGCGAGCCTAGGACTGGAAGAAGCATCAGATGCCCTCTGCTGAAGTCTGCATGGAACAGCAAGGAGCAGATTAAGAAAATCTGCTTCTGAAGCTCTCCCAAACCACCTGCTCACCCTGGGCACAAGGTAATATTCCTCAGCTCTCCAATGGCAAGAGACCCACATGTACTATTGCACTTAAAAAAAAAAAAAAAAGGGAAAAAAAAAAGAAAAATCAACAGAATCATTCTGCCTACTGCTCCCTTCAAGTAACACTATTTCCGATTGATCCCATCCTGGATCTGGAAGACTCCAGATTTTCATCACTCCCCATACGCCACAGGATGAAGGGCAGGGAAATTGTCTTCATTTCAAAAGGGATTTACATTTGGGAATACTGATATGAGATGGGAAGTAGGTCGATGTGCAAAGGAATTTATCTGATACTACTGCAGTGGATTTTTACAACCTTTAATTGTTTAATGTAATTGTTGTTAGCACTGATATTTTGAGATTGTGGGATTTTTTTTTAATGTTTTGTTTGTAAATAAAAAACAACATGGCCAAGATAGATTCTTACAGCAACCCTTTCTTTTTGTATATCCTTGCTTTTTATAGTAACTGTACAACCTTAAGTGTTTAAACAAAAATGGGAGAGAGAAAAATTCAACTTTAAAATTTTATTACCTTTGCTGCAGCCATGGCATGTTCAGATTTAATTGTTTTACTCTTGTTTTCAAAAGCAATTGCCCTGGCTTCTTCTGCTAATCGGTGGAGAAACAGTAAGAAGTTCAAATGCACCTTTTGAAGAACAAAACATCAATGTAGTCAAGTAGGTTTCTAATAAAATGCTTATAAACAGTTATTTATAGTGGTTTAGCACATGCCTTTTAAGATAAAGGTATCAATCTTTTATCTCAAAAAAGATGAAGCAAAACACTTCTGAATTCCTGTGATGGGTTTCCAGGAAAACTCTCTAATTCAGCAATAGTTTAACTTTCTAGCCTTGAACATTTCTAGCTCCAAAAGTCTCCTGCACACACAGTTGTAATTTAATCAAACTTAACAAAAAAAAAAAAAAAGTATGGCTTTTTAAATACAAACACCATATAGTTGCACCTACATACTACATTTTTTGGCATTTATCAAAACTCTCATAAGAAGATTTCTGTCTATGACTAGGAATTACACCTTCCCATTCAAGTGTATTCAGCTAGTTTGACATTAAATTAAGAAAGAAAACCTTTGGTTTACTTTATATTTATTTGATTACTCTACAGCCCTCTCATTTTGTGTTGAATATTCACCTACAATTATTTTCAGAGACAGCTTTTCTTTATCTGATCATTCTTTAGTAGCTGAAAAAGAGCAGCAATTATTGCCACGTGACCAGTTAACTCCTCCAGGACATCACGACACATAGTCCACAAATTCTGTTGGAAAATTCTTCCCCTATGTTATTCCAAGATTCCCATTTACAATACTGCAGTGCAAAGCACCAGCAACTAGCTGTGGGTGACAGGTCAGGAAACAATTCCCTAAGAGCTGGGCATTCTCCCACCAATAGCTCTCAAACTCCCACACATCTCCCTGCACCAGGCAGATTTCAAAACACAGGGGAGAATATACCCCCCTGATTAATGGAATCTCTCTTATCAGACAAATAGCATCTTACAGATGAAATTAAAATCATAACATGTAAGAGCCAGACAGGTAATTAAAAATTAATCTTGTGATAAATGTAGTCCGTGTATGCCACACACACTCACAGAAACTAAGAAACCACCTGATTTGCATCCTGTACAGCAAACAAAAGAAAATTAAAAATGAACTCTCAACATTGGAATCTCTCACACAAAACCAACCTACAACACATGGCTGGATGTCACCAAAAAAAGACTATCCATCTACCCCACATGCTTTGCTTTCCTACAAAAGAAAAAAAAGACACCAAACTGTCTAAACCACCATGCACCACAAAGGACAACAAGAGCGACACCTTCAGTCCATGCAACAACATTGTTAATCATCTGTGCTACAGGTTTACTCCAGCAAAGGAATCTGTGCTATCTTGGGGCCTTTCCTTTTGCCCCACACACAAGATGAAATTCTTCAATGACCTAAAGGGGCAGCCGTGTAAGTCTAGTAAAACAAAAACAACAACAAGAGGTCCTGTGGCACTTAAAGACTAACAGATTTATTTATCACATAAGCTTTCATGGGAGAAAATCCCACTTCATCAGATGTTTTGAAGATGGGGGAAACTTACAGAATGGAATGAAAATAAATGTTGGGGAGCATACAAGAGGACATCAGGTCATACCACAACAGCAAATCAGAGCATTTGTAAGGAGTCAAACTCGAGGAAACAGCACACAGAGAGAGGGTGAAGTCAGATTACCTGTTATAATATGAAAAGAGTCCATAGTCACGATTCAGTCCTGCTTTCATACAATCTAATCTGCATATTAGTTGAATTTCGGCTGTTTCTCTGAAGTCTTCATGTCCTATTGATTTTCAAGACCATCGTAAACAAGTCATCAATGGTGCAATTAGGAAGATGGACGTGCTCAGCAACTGGTTTTTGTGTGTGTGCGTGCGCTTTCTGATGTCAGTTTTATGCCCATTTATTCTTCCATGCAGGGACTGTCCTGTTTGTCCAATGGATAAGGTGTGGGGGCATTTCCGGCATATGATGGCATAAATCACACTAGTGCATGAGCAGGTGAATGACCCTTTGATGGAGTAGCTAGCTTGATTAGGTCCTATGATGGTGTCTTTTGTGCAGATATGTGGACAAAGTTGGCAGCGTGGTTTGTTGCAGGGATATGTGCCTGCTTTAATGTTTCTGTTGTTACGTCTGTAGCTGCTGGTTGCACATATTCCTGCAACAAACCACGCTGCCAACTTTGTCTACATATCTGCACAAAAGACACCATCATAGGACCTAATCAAGCCAGCTACTCCATCAAAGGCTCATTCACCTGCTCATGCACTAGTGTGATTTATGCCATCATGTGCTAGAAATGCCCCCATGCCTTATCCATTAGACAAATAGGACAGTCCCTGCATGAAAGAATAAATGGGCATAAAACTGACATCAGAAAGCGCACGCACACACACAAAAACCAGTTGCTGAGCACGTCCATCTTCCTAATTGCACCATTGATGACTTGTTTACAATGGTCCTCAAGAAAAATCAATGGCACATCAAGACTTCAGAGAAACAGCTGAAATTCAACTAATATGCAGATTAGATTGTGTGAAAGCAGGACTGAATTGTGACTATGGGTTCTTTTCATATTATAACAGGTAATCTGACTTCACCCCCTCTGTGTGCTGCTTCCTAGAGTATGACTCCTTACAAATGCTCTGATTTGCTGTTGCAGTATGACCTGATCCCGTCTTGCACTCCCCTGCATTTATTCTCATCCCATTCTGTAAATTCCCCTCTTTAAAGCATCTGATGAAGTGGGATTTTCTCCCACAAAAGCTCATGTGATAAATAAATGTTTGTCTTTAAGTGCCATAAGACTCCTTTCTTTTTTTGCAATGACCTAGAGGAATATTTTCGCTGTTTCAGACTCAAGATATATTTCCCAACACACCAACAATCGACGCAATGACCTTCCTCAACACTGCAAGAAGAAATGTTCTTCGTGGACTTCTCCTGACAGTCAGAACAACAGACTAGACTTCTACGTTGTTTCCACTGCTGTGCAAAGGCTGAAATCATGGACAAACATCCCTGGTACCATAACCTCAGCCATGCAGAATACAATGCCATAGGGAGCCTCAGAAACAACTCTGACATTATTATTAAGGAGGCTGACAAAGAAGGTGCTGTCATTGTGAATAAATCAGATTACAATCAGGAGGCTTATAAACAACTCTCTAACACAATGTTCTACAAATTACTTTTCTCTGACCCCCTTGATAAACATAGTTTCTCATTTCTCAAAAGGGAAAAGAAGGGAACAACTAAACTATGTATTGAATAAATCTAATATAACCAGTCAATAGAGGCCTGATCCCAAAAATCTTTTAGGTCAGGCATGTTCCAATTAACTTCAGTGCACTAATTTGAGTAAACCCACCCTCGTAATCTTAATACAGAAAAATTAAGACTATTATATGCTGTCCTTGATCATCTCATGTAATTTCCATTGACAACAATAAAAATTCGGTCATGGATCAAGGATAGACATGACTTTTTAATTTTCAGCTATAAACTTGTACACATTTGAGATCATATTATTATTACAATAAAACCTCTGAATTAGATCACCGTGTAAGTGACTCAGCTTAAAAACTGATATAAAATAACAGATGGTCATTAATGGTATTTTAAAAGTTAATGTTGTAGTGGCTGAATTTTAAAATAGGATAAAATGCTTAACAGGTTTCATTTACAAGCAGCAAGATTAGAAAAAAGTCTTTTTTTAAATTTATGTTGCTTATATAAAGCCTACAAAATTAATTCATTCTCAACTTAAAAGTTTAGAAAAAAGACAACTGAAATATACCTATATTTCCTTCTTAGCATGTAAACAAAATATGTAAAAGCAATTTTTATCTATTCTGTCAATATATCATGTCCTGAAAATTTATAAAATTATACAACTAAAAAAGAATACACGTCAGAGTTTATTTACTGGAAATACTTTGGTAATAGACATACAATACACAGAGGACCTACTGTTGAGGACAAGCATATTTTTTAATGCTAGTGTGACTAGCATACCACATGGATGAAATTTTTTAATCTGCTGAACCGCATAAGTATTAATATGCAACAGATATTTCCAAATCATGCCAACTTTTACATAAATATATGTACTATATAAAAAGCAGACATTCTTGCAGGTTTGCTTGGCAAACTATCAAAGCCATTTTTAATCTGATTAAATTTTTTTTAACTACTCATGCAGAGAATGTTTGAAACATTCAAACAGTGGCAGTAAAATGTTCAACAGAAGAATCTAGATTACTGAACATATCAACAGGGGATTAGACTTTTGGAAAACAGTAACTATACAAACTTTCCATGTTTTAAATCCTCAACAAAACTGAAAAATGAATACTCTCTGCTGACATCAATATTGTACTGTGGCATCAGAAAATAAAAACTGTCATTTTAAAACGATCTTTAAGGAGTGTTTCTCTCTCTGAGTAGTGTTATTCTCTTATTTTTAGCAGGAATATTTTCCTGGTTTTGAGATGTTTTTCCATATAATCTGAGATTTAAAAATACATATAGCAGTGCACATAAAAATCAGAGTGATCCTTAATAAAGCAGATAAAGAATTTTTATTTTATTTTATTTCTAAAATATTTGACTTTTTTTTTTTTTTTTAAGAAAAGAGACAAGGGTAAGGAGGAGGGAAAAAGTGATCTCAATAAGTGTTTGGAATGTGCAAACAGATCAGTTACTGGCAAGTATCTGAGTGCATACGTTTTTTCTACAGTCATTGAATTATTGTACTTTACACTAATACCTCGAGCAGAGAAGGTGCTATACAAGACAAAAATCTAAAATACTAAATTCAGCAATGACCCTACACTATAGTACACCAAGCTCACATTAATTTAGAAAGATGCACATATTTGTAGGCATGGAGATGCTAAACTGCAGCACTGAAGAGTAAACACCTCCATTTTACCCCATGGTTAAAGGACAGAAAGAATCAGTGCAAGCTTCTTCTCTTTGCCTTGCTGGTGTACCGTAAGCTGTTCAGTGGAGGGCTCATATGGAATGAAAGAGGAGTCCAAGAGCTACTTCTTCCGAGTCAGCACCAATCCAGCAAACAAGTAGGGCAGTGTGATATCCAAGGTGGTTTCTGTAGCTACAAAATACATTCTTATGGTTCAAAATAATGCCACCAACCAGGCTGGTGTTCTTTTCCCATTACCTAAAGCTGGAAGAGAGCCTGCTACTCCATAACTTGAGACCTTCTTGAGTCCAAGACCTCAGAACCCTGCACGGATAGAAAAATGTGGATCTACATCCACTCAGTGACAGAATCTATCCAGTCTGTGATCTACATGCAATGTTATATCTACATCCATAACTGAGCTTGGACTCTCAGTCAGCATTTTAGACTTACTTTTTCCTTTTCTTGTTTGCAGTTCACATGCTGCGCTATCAATCAGATTTCCTTGAGCACCAGTGAAATCTGATTGACAGCATGGCATGCAAACTGCAAATAAGAAAAGGAAAAAGTGAGCAGGGATATCATGGGGAACGAGCCAATCAAAGACCAGCATGCTGACTGACAGTAAGGGGGGGACTCTCCAAGCCCTGGTGTGCTGTGACTGAGACACTGACTGGATGGCAAACCACAATCACAGCTGAGCTAGGATTGGCTAGAGAGCTTCCTTGTTCTCCTGTGTGCTGCCATGGATCACACCCTGCCCAGACAAAAATAGAATGCGCATCAGTGGGTCAATCCGCAGCAATGGGTCTGCAGTTATCCACACCCACATCTGCGGATGCAGATGCCCGTGGATCTGCAGGGCTCTACAAGTCCTCTTGGTTGGTTGGAAGACTGACTGCTGTATGCTTTCTCTATACTTGTAACATGTGGCTCGTAAGGAAGGGAGATGATGCAGGAGAAAGGGTCTGGGTCTGCCTTTCAGGTGGGCAGGCAGCTGCACAAAGCTGGAATTCATATGCAAACTTAACACCATCTCACTAAACGGCTAACACTACAAAAGTGAATTTTCCCTCCTTTAACATTCTCATCTATTATTGTGTAAAGGTACACATCCACATTTAATTAAAACAACGCATTTGGATTGCTGAAATAGATTAAGACCAACTCTCTGGAAATGTTTGAATTAACAGTGACTCACCCTTCCCTGCATATTATATATGACTAACATTCTACAGTTTCCATTTCATGCATCCGATGAAGTGGGATTTCACCCATGAAAGCTGATGTGATAAATCTGTTAGTCTGTAAAAGCGCCACAGGAGTCCTTGGTCGTTCTACTGAAATAGACTAACACAGATACATTTCTGAGGTTTGTTACCAAAATATGATGTTCAGTTACCACATTAATATTTGTCCAGGGCCTGGCCTACATTCAAAGCATAGCTACATTACTCAGGGCTACACTGCCCAGGACCACAAGCTCAGGGCCCTGAACACCGAAGTTAGGTCCACCTAACCCAGGCCTTAATATATCAAAGTTTCTGGTCACCATGGTAACCAGTTTTAAATAGCCTGTCACCTAGCTCCACTGAAGAAATATAGTGGAGGAGTGCCTTCTGGTGACCAAAAGTAAAATTGCGGTCACCTAGCTGTGAACCAATTTCATCCACCCCTACTATAGAAGCAGCACTAGGTCAACAAATGGATTCTTCTGTTAAACTGGCTACTGCTTCACTGACAGATGGATTCCTATATTAACGGAAAAACCCCTGGAGTTAATGCAGGAAGGATTACACAATAGCTGCATAGTTGCCCTGCCACTAGTGTAAACGCCCTAAGTTTCCTCTCAACAGCAAAGAAAGGGTAATACATGCAGTTACCAGGCAAAAAAAGCAAGCAGTTGTCTGCTTAAGATAGACAGAAGAGCATAGCATCTTCCGATCACACCTGTGTGGGACATGAGAATCCTTGGTAACTTTCTTGCCTCCCACCCCATACAGGAATGAAAAAGCCCTGCAGCCTGAGCCTTAATTCAATTATATGAGTCAGCCACGGGTTCTTCTTTACTGTGTAGACATACCCTCAGGCAGGTGTGTCACTACCACTGGGCCCGAGGGGCTGCAACCCCTCCCCCCCCAGTCTCCAGCCCAGCTCCAGCAGTGGCCAAGGTTGCCTGCTGCAGGCCAGCAGTGGCTAGGACCAGATTGGGCCTGGGCCACCTGTCGCTGGCCAGCAGCTGTAGTGGCCAGATCTGGGCCGAGGCCCAGCACCTACTGCAGGCTGGCAGTGACAGGAGCCAGATCCAGGACTTAGGACTAACTTCACAAAGAAACTTAGGTGTAGTGACAATGAGCGTTACCATGACTAACTTTTCGACTTCTAGGGAAAAGAAGAAAAAAACCCACTGGGATTCACAAAGCTTGGATCAGAGGTTTCCTATACAATGAATGGGGAGAGACAGGCACTTCAGAATGGGATTCACAAAAGCTAGCACTGTAGGCAATTCCTGACCTAAACTAGCCAATAGAGGATGCCAAACCAAGGAGTGTGCACTAAACTCCATCCCTCTCTCAGAGGTGGATGCCTAGGTTTAGATGCCTACCTCTGGCTGACGTTCATAGATGAAAACCCTATCTTTGAATTTTACATGACTATACTGTTTTTGCCAAGAAGCAAGGAGGACAAAGTGAGGAGCAAGAGAACAAGAGACCCTCCTTCATAAGTTTTAGCCCTATGGTACTGGGATATGGTGGATGCCCTGTGCTCCTGAGTGGGAGAATGGATTTGAACAGGGATCTGGCACCTTTAGGGTGAGTTCCTGTAACAACTGAACTGTGAAATAAGTTCCAGAGAGGTAACCGTGTTAGTCTATATATCGCAAAAACCATCAAGACTAAAATTTCTTCAGGCATAAGCATTTGTGGGCTGCAACCCACTTTGTCAGATGTATGAAGAAATCTGTTAGTCTTTAAGGTGCCATGGGACTTTCATTGTTTGAACTATGAAATATTCTAGTGTGGAACTCCCTCACTCTCTTCTACTGAAGCTGTGTATGAAGAATTTTAAAAAGTCAACGGAGCATGTCTCCCACCTCCAAGATGAATATTCTAATCATCATGCTACAGAATCACTCATGAGCTCTCTTCCTCTGGCCCAATAATTCTCTCATTATTTATTCAGAGAAACAGCAACGGCAGCAAGTGGCCAGGAAGAGGGTGGGCAACAGTGTTATCAGGGAGGGCCCCACCTGTATGATGAATTCTCAGAAAGTGAAACTAGATTCCTCAGTTGTGGTGGGGTTGGGGAATACACTAGCTCTTCAATAGCACATCCCAAGAAAGTTGATGTTTAAACAGTTGCAAGCAGCAACATTAAGTAGAAAGGCTTGGGAGCCATGTCTGAAGCCAAGGGGCAGAGGAACTTTGGCTTCCAGAGAGCACCAGCAAAAAAGTGGCAGAGACCTATCTTAGCAAAGATCTGGGGAGCTCCAAAGACAAAGAGAGGAGGCTGGCAAGGAAAACACATTTCCCTGGTAAGAGATCAAGATACTGGGATGGGATGACAGTTCCAGGGGAATGGTGGAGATCCTGCAGGGATCAGGCTGGGGAGAAGAGGAAGTCAGGGTTCCTGAGGTAATGGGAGGAAAAATAATGGAGAGAGTCTAGAGAGAGAGGAGAGAAATCCCGAGACTCTGCATCTGGCTCCATTCAGAAGGGTCTGAGTGTCACGGGTTTGAGTGACACATGCGGGGGCACACTCTTCCACTCTGTTAGTTACAAGAGCCAAAGAGCTGGAACAGGGTGGGATCAGCTGACCCCAATCTCTGCAGGAATATATCTGCCAGACACCCAAGTCAACAGCTTCAACAGGAAAGAAAGAGGGAGCTCCCCTTCAGAATATGCCATACCTTAATGGTTGGGAAGCCACCTGATAAATGAGAAAACCCTATTCAAACCCCTTCTTCCCCCTATGCAGACTTGAATTAGGACACCCCCCCATATCCCAGGTGAGTACCCTAAACCAGTGGTTCCTAACCAGTATGCAACACCCAAAGTGTGCCACGAGCACTCCCGAGAGCTGGAGTCAAAGTTTCCTCCCTGCTCGGCCCAGCCACATGGGCTGTGCAGGGCTGGGAAAAGACAGGGGTTAAAGTAAGGGGGAAGGCACAAGAACACAGTTTTGGGGCCCCCTATTTTTAGGCAGGCAGCCCTGGAACGTGGAGTTCCAGGAGTCCCCCTAGAAACAGCAGGAGCAGCCTGAACGTAGTGTTCCGGTGGCTCCACCTTAGGCCCAGCCAGCAGAGAGAGGTAGGCAGGGTGGAGCAGCTCCCAGCAGTTCAGCCAGCTTGCAGACGGCAGAGGCAAGGGCTTTGGTGGGGGAAGGCTGCTGGGGGTTGTGTGGAGCAGGTGTGCGTGCGAAGCAGAGGTGGGTGGGAGTGAGTGTGTAGCAGAGGATATGTAGCTGGGGTTGAGGGGTGGCTGTTTGGTTGTGGGGGGTGTAGCTGGGGGCTGGAGGCCTGATTCTGACCTCTGCAGTGATGGGAGGGTCCATCATAGGCAGCAGGGGGCTGGGGGAGGGGAGGTCGGGACCCACTGGGGTGGGAGGGAGCAGCAGTGGGGTGAGGATTTGCCCTGGGTGGCAGGGAGCCACTGTGGAGAAGGGGAAAGTGGGTGCTATGCCATGCTCCCCTGCCTGCCCTACCTTCCCACTCCCCAGGTTCCCCCTGCCCCCCCACAAAGCCACTCCTGTTCTCCCTTCCTCTCTCCTCTTGCCACCCATGTGCTGTTCCTCACATGGCTCCCCTTGTCTTCTTTTGCCACTCCTGCCCTGCTGTGCTCCCCACATGCACTCCTGCCACTGCACACAACTCCTGACCTCCTGTGTTTTGCTACCCCTGCTCTGCTACCCTTACTACCCCACATAGCAGCATTTCTGAAACTGTGCCATGGTTCATGAATATTCATAAGTTAATTTGAATACTCATGAGGTTTTTTTTTTTTAAATGGTGATGTGCCTCGAAAAATTTGAAGGTATCAAGGTGTGCCATGGCAGAGAAAATGTTGGGAACCACTGCCCTAAACACTGGGCTAAAAGTTATGAATTAGGTCTTCTTCTCACTTCTAACTATTTTGTGCAAGCTCACTAATGGGGCCTGATCTAGTAGGAAAGCTCTGAGTACACTCACCAGATCAAGACCTAAGACAAGTTAGACAGAGTACCTATCTTTTCCCAATTTGTGCATCACCTTGAGACTAAGGCGTCTGCAAACGTGGCATGGGGCTGCAGGGAATGTTTACTGTAAAAATATAGGCACCAATGGGTAGGTGGCACCTCAGTTTGGTATTGTGAATCCTCCTGGGGCCAGATACTGGGATATAGGCACCTAAAGGTGCCTCCCCCCTTTTGTGAGCCTAGCCCTTAGTTTTGGAGTGTGCAACCTACCTAAACTGTGCTGAAATTCTGGGAAAAGACAAGCCAGAAAGACTGACTGAGATCAAAAATTCTAATTTTTCTATTTTCTAGTCTTTTAGGTAAGGGACATATATAGTTATACCATGGAAATCTGTGCTCTTTCTATTAGAAAGAATGTACATTAAAGGATAGGCCTAACAGACACTGATTTTGCTAGAAAGTAGCTTCAGTAGCCAAAAAAGGACATCTATGGATGATCACCACTCAGGCAAACAACAGCTCAAGGCTTCAAAGAGATAACAGCAGAGTTGGAATTAATTTGCAAATTTGACTATTTCGTCAGGTCTGCATAAGGACTTTGGGTTATTTTTCTCATCACGAAAGGTGATTTGACCTCCTCTCCCTACCTATGCTCTTCCCCAGTATTTGAATCTTAACTGCTTTGATTTGCTGTTACAGTGTGATCTGATCCCATAACTTACACCTTCCTGCATTTATTTGCCTCCCATTCTGTAAGTTCCCTCATCTTCTAAGCATCTAACAAAGTGGGATTTTCTCCCACAAAAGCTCATGTGATAAATAAATTTGTTAGTCTAAGTGCCACAGGACTGGTTTGTTTCACTCTTGGAAATTCTTCCTAAAACAAAGGGGAAACAGATAGCTTCTCCTTATAACAAGATGTTCAGTGACTACAGGTAGTCTGAGTGGCCAAACTTATGGAACTCAAGAGCCACATGAGTTGACTGAACCTTCGAGAGCCACAGAGGCATATAGCCATATTTTACCCATCCCAAAATGACGAAGTTTAAAATTCATTGCACACTTTCATTTTATCATTAAAAGGGGGCAAATATTGATCCTACTCATGTCAGATTCTAATAATGATTTAGGGTTACCATGAAAACTAGGCCTGTACAGTAAAAACTTGGCTGTTGCTTGATGTAGAAGACTGCAGGCTAGTGGTGAGTTTTTAAAAATCTGGGCAGTAACTCATCAACGCAGTATGTGAAAGTTCTTTCAGGTGCTGATCTGAAAGTATTGCACAATGTCTCGATTTTACAAATTTCATTGTGGAATACAATGCTTCACAGCAGTAAATTGTGCCATATATTGAAAGTAATCTACAGCTGACTTTCTTCAGTTGAGAATATTTGGTTTTGGGCACTAGTTTCCAGAATTCAGTTGCAGACTGGGAGCTTTTGTGCATCATCTTTAAACGAGAATCCTCCTGCATTTCAAATAGTTCCATTTCTGCAGCAGATGTTTCTGAAAGCAAAAATTTAGGAATAGGAAAACCATTGTTGATTATGTTCACCATGAAGGGATTTATGAGAAGATCTAAACATGGTTTCAGTTTTTGCAAGTCGTCAAACCTGACATGAAAATCATCAATCTGCCCTTGTAATTTGTCCCTGTATTCTTCCAGTTTTTCATTTTTGATCTCCGATTCCGGGCATGTGTTTATTCTATTTTTGAGATGGGGAAAGTGGTTGAAAGTTTTTGAAATTACATATCTTTGGCGACGCTGAATTTTCTTCTGAAAGATAAAAACTGAGTAAGGTCAGAAATCTTATTTTCTCCCTACAGCAACAAGTTTAGACTTCGAAGATGTTGCATGACATATGTCAAAAACATTAGGTCAAGTAGCCATTTGTCATCTTCCAGTTGGGGGAAGACTTCCCTTTTTCCTGATGAAATGCCATTACAGGTTCCAATAATTCAACAAGCCCTTTTAAGACATTGCTTGTTGGCAGCCACCTAACTGGACAATGAAAAGAAATATCATTAGGCTTATCTTCAAGATCCAGGTCTTCAAGGAAGTTTTTGAACTGCCAGTGTGTCTTAGCATTTGAGTGGATTAAATTGACAATTTATAAAGTTGTTTTCATAACATTTTCATACTTGAAATATTTGGCAATGAGATGTTCATGATGTATAATACAATGAATAGCTAGAAACTCTGGAATATTCAGATCGCTTTTCAAAGTCCAATAAGACCTACATTTCTATCTAACATCACAGGTGCACCATCTATCACCACATTTACAAGCTTTTGTATGGGTGCACTGGAATTTGCCAGAATTGCATCAAGTCCATCTTCGACATCACTGCCGCATGCTGTCTCCTTCAGTGCCACAACTTCCAAGAGTTCTTCTCTTACAGTTATATCAGCAGGCACATAACGAACAAATATCACCAACTATGGTCTATCTTGAATATCTGTAGATTCATCAAGAGCTAAACTAAAAGCAACACAGTTCTTCAAACCGTTTTGCATCTTTTCTTGACATCAGCACTAATCTGAGAAATATACCTCTCTGTAGTGTGATGTGACATTAGAATGTGCATTATCAGTTAAGTTTTGAATTGTTTGGCTCTAAAGTAGCAACAACCTTAGAAATGTTCTTCTTAAGAAATTCTCCATCAAAGTATGGACATTTAGCACGTGCAATATTCCAGCTGATAACAAAACTGGCTTTGGTCACGGCATTTGCTTCCTTGCTGAATGACAAAAGCAGAGTCTGCTTACTACTGTTAGCAGATTTCAAAATAAGCAGCTTGTTTCTCCTTAAATGAGATTTCAGTGGATACTGAGACAAAAAGCTGGCATGATTTGTTCCATAATGGCATTTTAAGTTGCTTGGTTTGTAATGAGTGAGCATTGTGTTACAGATAAAGCATTGAGGCTTGCCGTTGTCATCGGTGAATGCAAGTTCTTCTCCCCATTCTATTTTAAACTATTTTCTTCTTCATATTTTCATTTATTATTTGATGTCATGTTTAGAAGGACTGATTTTATTTTAAAAACATGATTTTATTTTAACAACAAAAACTGTATTAGGGCCTAACAAAGAAGAGAAAATACATGGGACCTTCACTAAGGACTGGTTATACCAACTGGAGTACTAAGCTATTCCCCACCACCACCCTGGGCAGCCCCTCCCCACACAGGGCAGGAAGGGTCCAAGTGGCTGGGACCCTTCCTGCTCTGTGCAGAAGAGGGATACAGAGGGCAGGGGAGCATGAGGCGAGTGGCAAGGCAAATATGACAGCCCCCAGGGTGCCAGACAGTCTCTGCCAGGCTGCTGGGGGGCACCCGGCTGGTCCCAGCACCAGGACTGGATTGTGGATGTCCCGGCCAGGCCACCCAATTCTGGGACACTGGCACCACTCCGCCCTACCACCACATGGGCCAGAGGCAGGCCAGTGGCCGTGCTGCAGCCCCGGGCGCTGTGGGGGAGATGGGTGGCTGGGACCAGAAGCCACACCACACGCACTCCCAGCTGGTCCCACCACCCCGGACCCAGAGAGCGGCCAGCACGGGGGTTCTGCTTTCTGGGTACAGAGCCCTGGAGCAAACTGGTTTCAGGGAGTTCAACCGCTTCTTCCAGCAGAGAACACAGGCCACCTCTGCCCCAGGCCCTGAAGCAGACCTGTTCAGTGCTGGGGGACCGTGGAGAAGCAGCCCAAACGCCACAGAATGGGCTGCTTCAGGGCCCCTGCTCCCGAAAGCTACAGCTCCGCACTGACCACTCTCTACCCCCTGAGGTGAGCAGCTGGCAAAGGACACACTCCACATCCACAGGAGACTGGAGGGAGGCTGGTGACACCCTGCCAGCCCCAGCATCGGAGCCAGATTAGAGGGCACCCGGCCAGCACAGGCTGCCTAGTTTCAGAGGGCTGTGGCCATCCCCACCCTCCCACCGCACGAGCATGAGGCTGCCAAGCGGCCATGCCATGGACCTTAGTGCTGACAGGGCACAGTGGGGCGGGAGGGGTGTGCAGGCGGCCAGGGCCAGAGGCCACGCTGCCCTCCCTCTTGCCGTCTGCTCCGCTGGCAGGGCAGAGTAGCGCTCCCCACTGGCCTGTCTACCCCCAGCCAGTCATGTGGCTCTGGGGATTCCAGGTTGCAAAGGGACGCCCTGCTGGCCCCAGCACCAGAGCCGGATTAGAGGGCTCCCAGCATGCCCAGGCCACCCAGTTCAGGGGCACCAGAGCTGCCCCCACCACATGAGCACCAGGCAGCCAAGCAGCCACACTGCAACCCCTAGCACTGGCAGAGGCCTCGCCACCTTTCCTTCCTCCCTCTCCTCTGCTGCCAGGCTGGGGCAGTGATCCCCTGCTGCCCCATCTATCCCCAGCCAGCCACCCCTCCCCAGAGGATAGAGAGTGGCTGGTGCTGAACAGCTGGTTTCAGGGCCAGGGCCCTCAAGTGGCCCACTCAGCAGAGTTTAGGCCGCTTCCCTCTGGCCCCCCAGCATGGAATGAAACGGCCCAAACTCTGCCAAGCAAGCCACTCAAAGGTCCTGCTCCCCGAAACCAGCAGCTCCGTGCCAGCTGCTATCTGCCCCCCGGGGAGGGGCCGTCGGCTGGGGGTAGGTGGGGCAGAGGCAAACTCTTCGCTGGCAGGGCGCAGCAGTGGAGCGCGGGAGGGAGAGTAGCACAGCCTCTGGCCTCAGCCACCCACCATCCCATCCCCACCATGCCCCGCCAGCACTACGGGCCATGGCACCAGCTGTCTCATGCTCATGGGGTGGGAGGGTGGGGGTGGCCTGGGCCTGCCGGGAGCCCCCTAATCTGGCTCTAGTGCTGGGGCCAGCAGGGCATCACCCTGCAGCCTGGCATCCCCAGAGCCGCAGGGCGGCTGTTAAAAGCTACGTGCGGCTCCAGAACTGCAGGCTGCCAACCCCCAAGCTAGACAGATGGGAAGATGCAATCGGTGCTTCTGATTGGCTAAAAGTTGCCTACATCCTAGTTACCTCATCCTCCTCAAAGCCCAGCCTGCTTACCCTTTCAATCTGTTGTCTTTTAAACTATAAAACTTTAGAGGCCAGGTCTGTCATTTACCATATGCACAACACTCTGGATCTGATCAGACTGTAGAGGTAACTACAAAATATACAGGCTTGACAAAATTTGATTATTTATAATTTTGATGGATAATATCAATAGTTTTTTTAACCATTTCTTCTCAGTTTTATTAATTTTTATTTTCATATTTGCAAGAAAGTATTGGGAAATCAGGCAATTTAATGAAAGCCCCTTGAGGCCTAGTCTACACTACAGATTTACATCAGTATGCTACTCCGAGGTGTGAAAAATCCATACCCCTGTGTGACGCAGTTATAACAGGCTACTGTAACATCCAGTAAACAGCAGTAAGTGGTCAGGAGAGCATCTCACATCAACACAGCTACCACTTTTCACATAGCTGAATTAACCACGCTGATGGCAGAAGCTCTCTTCCATGTGCAGCAGCATTTTCACTTAAGCACTATGGCACAGCTGTAGGCAATGCAGCGTTTTAAGCATAGACTTGCCATGCATTTAAAAAAATTAGCTATTCAAACTGATCATCATGTTATGAAGTATCTAACCTTAAATCAAATCACTAAACTCTCAAGTAGCACTCTTCTTACTTTGCCCAGCTGCAGATATTTATTGACAATTTTTTTTCCCATTGCATGCTGTCAGCTAGAGTGAAACTCAGGGCCATAACTACAGTGAGGCCAATGGGACTTTGCCCCAGGCATGCTGGAGCAGCTCAATAGAGCTGCTCATTTAAAAGGCGCCATTCTCAGCACCGGCCCCAAGTGCCGCTAACGGCAAGGGGCGCGTTCCAATTGGGACGCACCCCGGGAGGCGGACTGTCACGTTATGGATCTGGTGACACTCACCAGTGAGCCCTAGTCCTCTAGAGCAGTGCTTCCCAACCTTCTCTCTGCTGTGGCACACCTTGATACCTTCAAATTTTTCTAGGCACACTGCAATTTAAAACTCATGAATATTCAAATTAACTTAAATTACTTATGAATATTCATGAACCATGGCACAGTGTTTCAGAAATGCTCCTATGAGGGGTAGTAGGGGTAGCAGAGCAGGGGTGGCAAAACACAGGAGGTCAGGAGTTGTGTGCAGTGGCAGGAGTGTGGGGAGCAGAGCAGGGCAAGGGTGGCAAAAGAGGACAAGGGCAGCTATGTGGGGAACAGCACATGGGTTGCAAGAGAGAAGAAAGGAAGGGAAAACAAGAGTGGCTTTGTGGTGGGTGCAGGGGAAACCCAGGGAGTGGGAGGGGAGGGCTGGGAGCATGGCACAGCACCCACTTCCCCCTTCCCCACAGTCGCTCCCTGCCACCCAGGGCAAATCCTCACCCCACTGCTGCTCCCTCCCGCCCCAGTGGGTCCCGTCCTCCCCTCCCCCAGCTACCTATGATGGACCCTCCCATCACTGCAGGGGCCAGAACTAGGCCTCCAACCCCCAGCTACACCTCCCCAACCAAACAGCCACCCCACAACTCCAGCTACACATCCTCTGCTACACACTCCCACCCACCTCTGCTACACACAAACCCCCTCCCACACACAACCCCCAGCAGCCCTCCGCTCAAAAGCCCTTACCTGGGCTGTTTGCAGGCTGTCTGACACAAGCCGCTCCGCCCTGCAGGTGCAAATTCACACACTCCCAGCCTCCTGCAGCTCTCTGCTGGCTGGGCTTAAGGTGGAGCCACCAGAACGCTGCGTTCAGGCTGCTCCTGCTGTTTTTAGGGGGACCCCTGGGACTCTGCATTCTGGTGTGTTTGTCTAATTTTAGGTGGGCCAGAAGACTGCCTGCCTAAAAACTGGGGGCCCTAGAACTGTGTTCCAGTGCTCTCCCCCTTGCTTTAACCCCTGCCTTTTCCCAGCTCTGCACAGCCCATGTGGCTGGACTGAGCAGGGAGGGAACTTCAACTTCAGCTCTCATGGATGCTCACGGCACACTTTGGGTGTTGCTGCGGCACACTGGTTGGGAACCACTGCTCTAGAGCAGTGTTTCCAACACAGTGTGCCATGGCACATGGGTGTGCTGTCAGCTCTAAGCAGGTGTGCCAAAAAAATTTTTTTAAAAACTACTCAAAGACCTCTGGATTGGCTCCTGAATATTCATGAGTTCATTTGGAAACTATATGGCGGTGTGCCTCAAATCAATCAAAGGTAGCAAGGTGTCCCACGGCAGCGAAAATGCAGAGAACCACTGCTCTTCTGCCTAAACCAGGGGGTCTCCAATCCAAATCACCAGGAGGGCTGCATGAGGACTAGCGTGTTAGCCCGAGGGCCGCACCCCTGGATCCTTTTCATACAACAATATTGCTAATATCGGTAACGATAGTGTTGCTGCAAGAAATAGCTTTAGCGGCCGCATACACCCCACATGTTTGCGACCCCTGGCTAAACAGTAATGACATCGTGGCCGGTCTGTGTCCCCGATAACTATGCAACACTTTGCAATGCATCCACTGACGTCAAACCTCAATGTCCCCAGCTCCCCAAAAGCTACCTGTGCACCCCCACGCACACGGGGCAGCTCAACGCCCCAGTAGCTCAAGATGGCAGAGCAAGTGGGGACTGGTCACGTTTTCTGGAGGGAAACTGCCCCCAGGGCGGGCGCAGAGCCACCCCCAACGGACTCCTTGGGGTTTTTTGCCTAACTCAGGGTCACCAGGCGTCAGGCAGCAGGGGACATGCTGAGGAGAGGGAACTTTAGGGTGAGCCTTCCCGCCCGCGCGGCTGGGCGCCTCACTTCCCGCCCCCGGGCCCGGGCCCTCACCAGCAGGTCGGCGTTGGCCGCCAGGCGCAGCTGCGGCTTGTGCCTCTTGATCAGGCTGCGCAGGGTGCCGCGGGGCGCCGTCCGCTTCATCCTTCCCGCCGCGCAGCCGCACTCCGCGGGGCAGAGGAGCGCGCCGCACAGCGCCTGCGCGGAGCCGCCGTTGGCTCGCTCCTCGCCTCAGCCGGAGCGAGCCCGCGAAAATCGAATCTGCCGCTGCGCAGGCGCACTGACGCCCCCGAAGGCGTCCCGGCGGTGACGCAACGCCAATAACGACGCGGCGGCTCCGCCCCCTTTCTCGCCAAAGATGAAGCGCGCGCGCCTGGCCGCGTGGGGTGGGTGGCGCGAGGCGTTGGGCGCATGCGCTCGCCTCATGTCTTCTTCCGGGAGTGCGGCTGAGTTCTGAGAGCTGTGGGCGCGCGGCGGCGGCGGCGGCGAGGCCAGCAGCCGCGCGCGTGCGCGGGGGAGCTAGTCAGGGCTCTGTCCCCTTCAAATCATTACAGCGCAGCGTCTACAATAGAGCTGGCTTGGCACCACTGTGCTGTCTAGGGAGCTGCTGCTGAATCCTGCCCCAGCCTGGCCTGGCCTGCTTAGAGCAGGGGTCAAACACGTGGCCCGTGAGCTGCATGTGGCCCCTAAAGCTGTTTCCTGCAGCCTGCAATGATGCTGTTGTTACCAATATTTGCAATATTGTAGCATGAAAAAGTTTCAGTGGTGCAGGCCTCAGGCTAACGTGCTAGTCCTTGTGTGGCCCTCTGCTAGTCCTCATGCAGCCCTCCTGGTGATTTGAGTTTGAGACCCCTGGCTTAGAGCTAGGTCAGGGCCCTGCTGGAGCATAGGGGCACTTCTCAAGAGAGTGGTTCAACCTGGTTATACTTTACTGCTTGCTACGCTAATCTTGCATTCAGAGGCTGGCATGGAAGGGAAGCAGGACCACCTAAAATGCTGAGATAAATATATTCTAATTACCAGCATTGATCAGTATCTTGAGCTTATGGCGAAATACACATCCCCCACACAAAGCAAAGGGGGTTTGTGTGGGGGATGGGAGGGTGGCTTTAAAAACAAATGCAGTGCCGCCCCCAATCACTCTTACACTGTTTCCAGGTTGACGGATCACTGTTGACAGCAGCATCCCTTTCTCTACCACATTCTGGATCAGTGGCCATACACTTGGCCTAATTTACCCCACACACCAGTGTCAGAACTAGGTATTCTGGCACCCAGGACAGTACAAAACATGCCCTTGGAACCAGGTATTTTCTTGCCAGGGGTGCATCCAGGGCAAGCAGCACAAAACGCACCCATAAGTCAAGCGGTGAAAAAGAGCCACTTGACTAAAATCACCCCTCTAAAATACAGCACCAGGGGCAAAGCCTCAGTCACCCCACTCTAGTTATAGCCCTGCCCCACACCAGTGTTACATACTGTAATTTCATGGACTTCAGTGGAGTTACTCCTGATTCATCTGTGTAAGTGAGAAAAGAATAAGACCTACTTACTGTGCACAGATTCCCTGCAGCCACTGATTATCTCAGGTTGCTCTTCAATATCACTACCCGATCAGCTAGCAGTGAATGCTCCTGCAGGTGTCACTGTCCTAGGACCTCTGTAGGCTAGTGTTGTAAGGCTACACCTACATTAAAAACTAGGGATCTACATATACTTGCATTAGCTTGATGAGAGATAGCATGCGTATAAATAGCAGCATGGCTTTAGAACAGGGGTCAGCAACCCAAAAGAGCATAAGAGCCATTTCCCCCAC
Organism: Podocnemis expansa; assembly: GCA_007922195.1. Taxonomy (NCBI): domain Eukaryota; kingdom Metazoa; phylum Chordata; order Testudines; family Podocnemididae; genus Podocnemis; species Podocnemis expansa. The sequence goes on along the minus strand of ML682021.1, from coordinate 7,530,058 downwards.
CCTCCCACTACATCCACCTGAGCTTGAGCTGGCTCAGCAGCTGCGTTGTGGCCCCTGGCGCTGGTGGGGGGGTGTACAGATGGCGTGCACTCCCTCTTTATGTCCCTCCAGGGGTGTCGCTGGCTGGGGGAGGGACCTGGGGCACGGGACCGATCCCTCCCTCCCAAGAGCAGCCAGCAAAGAGCTGCAGCTTGTGGAGGCGGGGCCCTGGGATGGCCCGCTCCGCAGAGTTCAGGCCACTTCAACCCGGGCGCCCCAGGGGTGAATGGGCCTGATCCAGAGCCTGGGGGCGAGGCAGTCTCTGCTCAGGCCTGGAGTGCCAGGTGGAAACAGCCTGAACTCCATGGAGTGAGCCATTTCAGGGCCCTGCCTCCACAGGCTGCAGTTCTCCGCTGGCTGCTCATAGGAGGGACAGCCGGCTGGGGGTAGGCGGGGAAGCGCTGCTCCACCTCACCAGTGGAGAGAGGGATGGAGGGAGCACGTGCCGCCCACATGCTCCCTTGCCAGCTCTAGGGGCTGTGGCGTGGCTGCTGGACCAGCTCTGGCTCATGTGGTTGTGGTGGGAGGGTGAGGGCGACTCTGGTGCTCCAAAAGTGGGGGTCTGCGCCAGCCGGGAGCCCCCTTATTTGGCCCCGATGCTGGGGCCAGCCAGGAATCCCCGGAGCACACCTGGCTCCCTAGAGGAGATTGCCAGGGAAACAGAAAGGGATGTTCAGGGAGCCACAGGTGGCTCACTGAGCCTGCGTTGCTGATCCTTGCCTTAGAAGCACAGGCAACGGGCACAGTTGAGCGTGTGCCCAACATTTTCAGGTGGGTTCATATTCTGCTTGGCTCAGCTAGGCCTCCACTACAGCTGCCCTTGCTACCACAGCTATACTGCTATTTTTACGTGTACTAGCTCTCATCCAGCTATTTTGAGTATATATACACAGCAGGGGAAATCACACCTCTCACTCAGAGCATAGCCATAGCCTCAGTCTGTTCTAGACTATTGTAGGTCAGGCTTTCATCCTTAGATACAGAGATATTCTGAATCAGTATAACAGTTTTTCATTTTGTGACTGTGAGAGGTTTTCCAGAGGGAGAGCCGTGTTAGTCGGCATACAGCAAAAACAAGAGGTTTGTGGCACCTTAAAGACTGACAAATTTCTTTGAGTGTAAGCTTTTGTGGGCTCCAACCCACTTCATCAGATGCAGTGGGTTGAAGCTAATGTTCCCTGTAAGCTGCACAGGCATGCAGCCCCCATCACTCACATATGCAAGTAACACTGGCAGCCGCACGTGGCTTGCAGATGCAGCCTCTACCCAGTCAGAAGACACAGTCTTCTGGCTGACAGGGAGCTGCAAACTGGGAGTTATTAAATCTCCCACCCTGAGCGTACTCAGATCATGCTCAGGGTTGGAGCAGCAGCCTGTGGCATGGCATTGGCCAGGTAGCAGCAGCTCCAGCGGCCAGGTAAGGGCATAGGGAGGGCCGGGCGGGGGGGGCTGGGCTCAGGACAGGCAACCAGCGGGGAAAGGGCAGGGGGTGGCAACGGAGGGGGGTAGGAAAGGAGTCAGGGCAACTCAGGGGAGTTGGGGGAGCCAGCAGCAAGGCAGGGGGGTTAGAGAAGGCGTCAGGGTGACTTGAGGGATCGGGGGGAGCCAGTGGCAGGGAGGGAAGGTTAGGGAAGGGGATGGAGGAAGTGGCGGAAGCCAGTGGCAGGGCAGGGGGGTTAGGGAAGGGGTTGGGGCATCTCAGGAGATGAGGGGGGAGCTGGTGGCAGAGCTGCATATTTCCTGAAGTGGCACCCACGACAGTGATGGTGGGTTTGGTGGGGCTATCGGGATTGTTATTTCAGGGCCACGTCACCAGGGAAACAAGGAGAACAGGGAAAGCAAGGGGCTCTGAGTTTTTAGGAGTTGGTGCTCCCAGCTGCTGACAGTCACTTCTGTGTAGATATGGTTGGATGTGAGCACAGTTACCTAGTCAGTGTAATGAAGAGGGAGGACACAGACTTTTGGGCTGGTGACATCAGACATGTAACAGTCTCTTTTCCCTTGCTGTTTCAAGTAGTTCCCATTAGTGGCTGTTGGGGGTAGGGGTTGAAGGGGAGAATACCAGCGCTTGTTTAAGATAACATGATCTGGTTTAAAACCAATGGTGTGTCTAGATAAGAAAGAAAGAAGGTTAAACAATATGGAGGGAGACAGCATTTACTAGAGCACTTGGCTTGGCACTTGGGAGACCAAAGGTCCCTTTCTGGCTCTGCCCTGACCTGCACGGGAGTCACTTTTCCTTCCTGGGACTCAGTTTCCTCACCTGCAAAATAAAAATGATGACACTTGCCTCCCTTTGTAAAGTACTTTGAGAACTACAGCTGAAAAGTGTTAGATATACTCACAGAAATAATCCCTCGCTTCTGTTAGATTTAGCCGTTATAGCATTCTTCATCTCAAATTACTTCACAAAAGTGGGTAGGAGTCATTGGCCCTATTTTACAGATGGAGAAACTGAGGCATAGAAAATTTCCCATGGTTATAACGGAGAGAATGGCTCTCACTATTCCCTTGGACTAGGCCACTTCCTATTTTTTAAAAAAGTAAATATATACAACATGCCGGGAAGGGGTCAGGGCTATTCAGTTTATTTCAAATTCAGAAGCTACAGAAAAAATTATCTCAAACTCAAATCAGCATGAGGGCCACATGAGGACCAGTACATTAGCCCAAGGGCTGCACCACTGAAACCTTTTCATACAATATTGCAAATATTGATAGCAATAGTGTCATTGTGGGCTGCAAGAAATAACTTCAGGGGCTGTGAGTTTGAGACCCCTGTTCTAAGCTGATGATGCAACTGAGCAAGTTATGGATGCACTCAAGGAGCTGACAGGCAGCAAGGAAGGGGCCAGGGGGAGGTGGGGGTTGGGGAACCAGTGGGGAACTTGCTCAGCTACATCATCAGCTTAGAGGGAATGTTGGTTATAGCCCACAAAAGCTTATGCCCAAAGAAATTTGTTAGTCTTCAAAGTGCCACAGGACTCTCGTTTTTGTGAGAGGTTTGTAATTTTAAATAAAAGGTTGATAAGGATTGTCATTTAATATTAATCATTTTCCTTTTCACATATCGAAACATTCAAGAGGTCCCTCTAGAAGATACTGAGATACGCATTAGTTGTATTAAAATCTGTCTGCATGTCACTGTGTTTTAGCTAATTTTGCGGCGTATGCAGTGTTGTGAATTGAAGTGCCATAACTGAGAGGAAAAATTGAGCTTGTGATCTGCCAGCTCTGCATGCTCTGTTAGGTATCTGAAAGTCACTGTTCTTTCAGCCTTGATTATCATTCCTCATCAGTCATCATCAATGATGTAGATCCTGGAATCAGATCTTAACAGCTTATTTTGTTGATGATACATGAGGCAGGATAAAACATAGCTTACTTTTCTGCAGCCCTGTAGTTGCTGTTACTGATTCAACAGTGCTGACAGTAATAAACATTTGCTTTTGTCAGTAAACTAAGTGGATGTGACTCAGAAGTCACTTAAGATCTGTACTACAATTTGCCACTGGCATCAGGAATACTTCAGCATGCCAACGGGGGTCCAACTTCACAGCTTAGGTAAATCAGCATGACTCCAATCAACTGCATCAGGCTTTAGCTCTAAAAGTAGTATGTAGCCATAGAAATCAGATATGGGGGGGGACACTTCTTTTATTATAATTAAATATTTCAAGTTTGAAATTATGCAATGTCCCACATAAATGACCAATAGTGAGCTAATGAAAACAGCAGTTGTGTGGTTAAACATGCTTTTTGTTATAGACACATCCAGGTGGGTATTTCTGATGTAATATAAAAATTGAAATGCATGCTATTTATTTTCTTTGCCTAATTAACTTTTTGGTACCTTAATGGATGTGTTATTTATTTTTAATGATACAACACAACATATAGTATTATGTGTGACTCTTGGCTAAAGCATAAGATTTTCATTTTCCTACACTGAAAAATATATAGCTTTTTTATTAGGCCACATCTACACTGAAAAGTTTACATCGATCCCCACAAATCAACACAGCGGGATCAATTGAGCAGGCAATGTAAACCTGCTCAGTCAATTCCGCAAGTGCTCTGCCTTCAATGCAGTAAGTCCACCCCTCCAACTAGAGTAATGATGTATCAAAGGGAGAGCATTTCCTGTCGACACAGCTGAGTGAAGACAGTGCGGTAAGCAAAAGTAACTAAGTCAATGGGTGATACACATTCTGCACCACCTAGATCGTACATCTCCCATTGACTTAGCACTGTAGTGCAGACCAGGCCTTAGTGTTCTTTAAGACAAAGTAGGTGAAAACTAAATAGGTACATTATCTGAAGGTTTTTTTAATATTTTGATTTTTGTTCAGTGAACAAATTCGTAAATGGATTTGAACAGCTAAAACTTGCCCTTGTGAACAGGTATTTCTTTGTCAATGATTTTCCTGTAATTTAAATGTGTTCCTTTCTTGAGTGAAATTTTTAGAATATTTCATCTGAGAACTGATATCAAGGTAAAACAATAGATAATATAAAAAGAAATATTCATGTTTTACATACGTTTATGCAATGTATTATAATAATTTATAATGTTTCTTAAAATTTAATTGATTATTTTAGTACACTAGTGGATGTTTATAGTGGGTTTTTTATTTAATTGCTTTTAAAAACAGATTTAAAGTTATTGAAATAAAGTGCATCATAGAGTAGCTACTGATCATTAAAGCTTGCACACGATTTTGATTCTGAAACTGTAGGGTTCTTCTTAAAAGTGTGTTAACAGAGTACATAATGATTCTGGGTAATGTTTCTATGAAGAGAGATTTAAAGTGTTAATAAGGTTGTTTAAAACATTTACAATTGAATTTGGAATTGTAGGTTTTATGAAAACAGCCAACAGGTCAGGTTTATGAAGTGCGCACATATTTTCATTTTTCCCATTCTCATATAGAACCAGTCATGTATCCATTTGCAGCCAAAAATGATCTTATATTTGAATCAAGTCATCAACCACTGTAAAAGTTCTAATGTTTAAAAATCAAAATGTTAATAATTATGTTTTCAGTGAAAACCTCATTATGCAAAATTTCTTTAAAAAGGTACATTTTGTGGGAGTGAGAATTCATCCTGATAGTACACACTTCTGCACACACTTTTTCTGCAATGAAGGCTGTATGTTTAAAATAGAGTAATTCTAAATCTGAAAAAGTGTTCTAAGCCAATAATCACCTAATTAAAAAGCTCTGGGACTTCTAAAAGGAAAAAATAATGTTTACATTCTTTTTGAGTATATCCATTTTAGCAGCATTATTTAATCAGTTTTGCTTCCTTATCATATTGAGCTCTTCCAAACTAATCAATGCAATTTTGTGACTCAAAGGAGGTCAGGTGCTTATAATAACATATTGCAAACCAGAATTTGTTATTTTCATAGTTTTTTGAGGAGGAGATACATTTAAAACTGAATCATCCACTTGTCTAACAAATTGGGTTTTGAAATAAATTGTAATGTTAGGAAAGAAAGTTTGTAACAACAGTGCCCTGAGTTGCAAGGGTCCCTTTGTGTTCAGTACCTCTTTAAATGAGTCAAGACTGTCTCAAAATATTCAGTTTATTTTCCTGCCCTCCCCTACATATCTATCCTATTTCCTGTGCATCTGAATACACCATCACTGGTGTTTTGGTTCTTTCATGATCATTCATAGCCCTTTATTGATTGATTACTTTAAAGAAAACCTTACTGCAGAAAAGCTGAAGAATTTCATATGCATGGTATTTTTTAATTAATAATCACATTTCATGGATTCTTGCTCAGCCAAGTGTGTATCCACTTTTTTTGGTCAGATGATGAATGTATGATAGTTACTGGTGCTAATCCAGTTTCAAGTGTTGATGAAAGACTTTGAAACTATCCTGGATATGAATGCCAAATCTTAAGTCTTTTGATGTTTTATCAGTGATGAAAAGATCTCTAAAACAGAACATTATAATCCAGCAAAAGTAAACTCTGCTATGATGTAGATGATAGGTTTGATCATAGTGGTTCTAAATAATTAGCATGGTTCTCCACCTCTTGAATCTATATATTTATTTCTCTAGTGACTTGTATGCAGGGCAGTTCATGTGTAGCTGGAAATCTTATCTACAGTAGCAGAAAAACAACAAAACACAAATGAACACCAGACAACTAAGAGAAAGTCACATCTTTCATCCATCCATGGACCTAAAACTAATCTGTTGCATTAAAGAGAGAAAAGGGGCTATTGTGACAGACCAGATGAATGGTGTAAGTATATTCCATGAAACGGCTACCAGTTCTAAAGAAGCAGATACTAGAAGCACAAAGGATGGGTGGTTGTCATCACATCCTGTTACTTCCTGAAGGAGGGAAGGAAGAATTTAAAACCAGCCAGCTATAAGAAGTAGCTTTTTTGTCTTTAAAATATTCACTGTGTCTGTTTGCAGGTCCCCAAAACAGAGCAATGCACAAATGAGAAGGTGGGGAGAGGAGATTCGACAGTTGAAATATTTTCTAGTTTTCAAGCGTTATAACTTTAGCATCCAGTCCTGAAAGCTACTATACACAGCTGGACCCCAGAGACTGCACAGAGCCCCTTTTAAAGGCAACAAAGCTCTACCCAGGCACAGGTCCCCCTGTATGCTACTTACAGACCCAGAATGTAAGAAAGCAAGGGGTTTTGAAGTGTAATTTAGGGTTCAATGATCACTTTTCAATTTAGAGATGTTCCTTATGTCCTGTCAGTGGCTATTGATAAAACATGCAATGTGAATTATTGCATTACTTGTTTGCACTATTCTCGAAGTAATTTAATGAAAGATCGCATTGTAACTTGGGTTCATTACTCCATTTCTATTTAATGTCACAAAGTGGAACTAAACATCTGAGGTGTCAGCTCAGTGAGAGTCATTGGAACTGAGCAAATAATGCCAAACAGTGTTCATGAATGGCTGCTTACATTTTTAATTAATTTGCTTTGGCCATGTTCACATTGCTTTTATGTACACTTGGAGATCATTTGAGTGAATTTTACTGGTACAAATGGTCACAAGGTTCTGACACCCTCTTTCCCTCCGCCACGTCTCCTACATGAAATTCCAGAAGGATGTAGCAATGAAGAGACCATTTTTATGCCACTGGCTTTACAGAACAGCAGCATAAAAGCAGCCAGAGAGGGAGCCAAGAGCTGCTCCCCTATGTCTTTGGTGCCCATGCATGCAGCTAGTATTTTGAATTCTACTGATCAGGAATTAGCACACCAATATTGAAACACTGCAAGCAATCCATAGGATAACATTTGTTCTCATAAAATACTTGAAGAATTGCAAAAAAAAAAAAAAAAAAATTAATTGCAAGATTTTTTACAGAAACAAAGTGGGTTAGCTAATATCTTCTACTGAAAAGAGATACCAGATTTATGAATTATTACAACAATCTGTAACTCCCTAACAATGTCCCCCCTCCCCCCCCAACAGCTTCCTCCCCTTTCCTTTCATCTTCTCCTTATGACTGAAGAGAGGTAAACAGACCACTTCATCTTGAATGGGCCCTTGACATAAGTGTTAACTACTTATGTTAAACAGTCTTTTCCATCTTGTATTATCAGTGGCATTGAGGTAGTTTCCTAGACCTGAAAAAGAGCTCTCTCTAAGCTCAAAAGCTTGTCTTTCTTATCAATAGAGGTTGGTTCAATAAAAGATATTACCTCACCCTCCTGAATTCTCTAATGTCTTGGGACCTGCAGAGCTACGAAAAGACTGCACAGAGGTTTTTCATAGTCATTCCGTAAGCAAAAAAATATGTTACATTCAGCAAATAAGTTATCTTAAAATTGATAATTTGTTCAGCTCTAGTTAATAATCAGTTATATAGTTGTTCATCAGAAACCAATTTTTTTAAAATGGTGCTTTCTTTTATTCCTCTTCTATAAAATAAATTCTGTCAAGCCTCAATTTTCAGTTTCAATGTGTTTCTGTTATTCTTTTCTTCATATAAAATCTTCCAGTCCTTCATGCATCCAAGAAAAAAAAAATTTATATGGGGAACTAGGTTGGCTGACAAAATTAACTAAAGAAATATTGAAGTTGTATTTATATTCAAAGAAAGCTTTTGCCTGAGTAAGGGCAATATAATTTATACTTATAGAGCATAAGTTTATTATACTTTTGCTGGCCTGTCCCACTTGGAAGGTGGGGACCCTTATTTAACTAATCAACTATATATGTGGCCAGTTTGTAAAAATATTTCTTCTGGAATTCAGCATCACCTCTGTCTTACCCAGATTAATCTTAAATTAAAGGACTACCATCAGGTCCCGTCTTCTACCAGACATTGAGAGAGCATGGAGGAGGCTACCTGTGAACAATGTGAAGCAGAGTTGTAGGGTTCAGTGGCATTAGCACATTGTCATGGGATGCACATCTATGCACACCTAGGTAATGGTCTATGTAATTCCCCCTGTTCATTTTTGCAATTAAATTGTGTTGTGTGTTTCCAAATATGCCATGCAAGGTTCTTTTATGAATGCTCATAATGTATTCTACATGATAACTATTGTATCGTGTTTCCTGCGGCATCATGTATGTGTATAGGTGTGAAGCATGTTACACTGCACAGACCCTCAGGATTATCTCTAGCACAGAGGCTGGAGAATTACATAACAAAGTCAATGGGGCTAACTGAATGCCCCTAGCACCTCGACCCAGGCAGAGGGGGATGAAAAGGGGTGCAGATACTTTGAGAGAAGAGAGAAGCTGCTGGCTTTTTTGCCAGAGAGACTCCATCTTGAAAGATCTACAAGAAGAATTCAGCCCTGTCTAGAAACAGGCAGAGAATGACTGCAAACCATCACAGCCAGACTTCAGTGGTGAGATGAGCGTATTTGTAATAGTGTTGTTAATCTAGTATGCATGTTATATCTTTCATTCTCTTGATCTCCGCTGCTCCTGGTTCTTCTCTGTAATAGGAAGGGAAGGGGAGGAATGAGCAGGTGCTCTGACCCCTAGGAGCAGGAGCTTGATGTAAAATGACCTAGCCCTTGCTGCATAGCTCTTTGCAACTGCTCCTTCTTCACCTTCTCTGTTCTGACTGCAGGGAGAATGGGGCCTTCTAACCCTTAAGTGGACCACAATCCCAATAGCTGTTACTGACAGCTGCTAGTCTTTTGCTTCCTAAGAGACTGCCTGGAGCAGGTCTTCTGGTCACTGAGAACATGAGTGCGACGTGAAATGGGCTGTCTCTGCCTGATATGTCACACTTGAAGTGTGAGCTTGGTCATGCAGTGTATCTTCCATGAACATTTTGAAAATAATATGAGCTAATTTAATATATTTACATAGCCCAAGCCAAGCACATCTAGAAATACAGTTAAACAATTTAAAACGAATACAGTAAAATCCATAGTACATCCATTTAAGTGGGACGATTGCCTGTGAACTACTTTACCCTAATCCTTTTTTAGGCCCCTGCTGATGGATTATGGCACACTGTATTCGAAGAAGTCCAAAAAAAAAATGACAAACTTGGTTAGCCTTCAAATGGAATTTTTCAAGAGTGAATTGATTGTTGATTACTTAAATCCTATCCTACAGGATAGCAGCTGAGTTACAGTATCATCTGTTTTTGTGAACATGATGGAAGGAATAAGGATGCCAACTGCTGTAAAGTAAGTTTCTGGGTATTTGATATCAACTTCCAAATGCACAGAAGACATTTCTCATATAAGGAAAGTGGCCATGGTTACACAGAATATAGGCATGAATTTTAGGATCAGTGTATCATGGACAAAAGAAAACAGAACAGTGTCTGTCTTTTTTTGTGATAACTAATGAGGGAGTTATAGGCAAGAGGAAACACGCTCAAAGACTAAACTTCTAGAATTATCTGGGTAAACTAAATAGTATATTTCAAGACTGGATTTAAACCTAATTTCATGATTGATCCAAATTTCCAGAAGTGGGGTGCTAATGCCAAGCAAAGAGTTGTGATGTAGCAGGCTCAGCCTTATTCTGTTCTTTAATAAGGGTTAGGCACAGATTTTTCTGTATGACTTTGGGCAAGTCACTTGATCTTTCTGTGCCTGTTTCCCATTGGTAAAATGGAGATAGTACTTCTTTTCTCCTTTCCTTTCACTATTTACAGTGTAAGCCCTCTGAGGTGGGAACTTTGCCTTACTATTCTACATGTGCAGTGCATTGCAAATGGGGTCTTGATCTCAGATAGGGCCTCTAGACTTCAGTAGTACAACAAACAATTTTATTATTTATATTAACAGTACTTTTTCCTCAGAAACCAGAAACTATTAATGAGTCATTTATTTTTCCTATGAACACAACAAGCATCTTTCAAGTAATGTATATCGAGAGGAAAAGGCATCATGCACAACTTTTAGGCCAGAATGAGCAAACCTTAAAAGATTTGGATAAGAACTCAAGAGTCAATCTGACCCCTCTGAAATTTGAAACTTGGACCACAGTGGTCATGTGAATTGGATTTTTCATTATTTCTGTTACTATCTGCTTCTATTCAGGTCAGAATACTGTGAGAAGAAACTTTATTATACTGTTTAGGAGCTTCTGCTTCCTATTCCAGCCAGATCCAGAAAGCATTGAGTGCATCAAAATGAAAGCATGTATTTTAAGTTAATAAGTGAATCTTCAAAAAGTTCTGGGTTAGGTTTGGTTCAAGATTTGAATAAGAGTTTGGGTTGATTCATATTTTATATGAAAAGTTTTGTCCCTCTCTTTTTGTAAGGACAGAAAAAATTGTTAGCTGATAGAAAGACCATACAGACATTAGACAAGAAGATGGACATTCATTCAGGCCCTCTACAGAGCCTGCCAGAAACCTTTCCTTAATCAGTGATCTTCCTTCTTTGGCAAGTAGCAAAGTCAACTAGACTTTAAATGATCTCAGACTAGAAATCGGCTTGTCTTCCATCAGTGGTGAAAGGGAACTGTTTTACATTATTACTGTACTGATCAGGGCTTGAAAACCCTGATGTCAGTTTGCCAGTAGTCAACCAAATCACTTACTGAAGAGTAGTTGAATTATTCCTTCATTTCCACAGGTTTTTCATTAAAGAAAAACTTCTATCCCTTATAGTTAACGCAGATAAGTTTCTGAACCTCACTGAGCATTACCTTACTGAATTTGCAGACAATTTGCCTGCAACAACAAGCAAAAGTAAATAAACAGAACAATGGGAAATGTTGCTGAGCACTTTTGAAAATCTGACTGCTTCATGCAAGTGCCTAAATAGCTGAGGTCTTTTCAAAATTTGGCCTTTAATCTTGTAATGCTAAACTATGGCCAGAGGAGCTCTTTCCTCCTACACTGTCTAATTAGTATATCTTTATTGTTATCATAATTATAATTAGCAGCCCCAGTCATAGATCTTATCCCTGTTGTGCTAGATACTGTACAAACACAAGGCAAAGATATTCCTTGACCCCAAGAAACTTACAGTAGACATAAGACAATATACAAGAGCTGGACATGGACAGATAGAGGAGCACTAAGAAACACAACAAAGGTTAGCGTGATAGCTTGTCGCCTCAGCACACCATCAGACTAACCACTGTCAAATTTTTTGTAGGCATCACAGAAAAGGAGGAAGCATGTACACACCAATGTTCTCTAGGAGCTTGGGTTACCTCCAAGCAACACCTAGGACATCCTGTGGTAGAATTCTACTGTCCATACTGCAGCTGGGCTACCCATCACCAATTTCAGGAGACCCACTTTCTAAGAAGTTAGAAAGCATATGTTACACGATCACAGTTTTAGAACTATTTTACAAAAATGTAACCCTTCTGCCAGGTTTAATAAACAGGAACAACAGCATGTTTTTATATCTAGGGGTTGCTCTTAAAATTACAAAACAAATTTAGCTTTAAGACCCCACCCAGAAACTTGGGAATACTAAATACCACTCCTAGGCATTCTTATTAGGCACTACTTCCTCACTTGTGGCATTGATATATGGAACACATATTTAATTCGGGAAAATGCAACGATAACGAATCAACAGTACGTGAATAGTAAGTAAAATACTCACCTCCCACAGAATTTTTGGCAGTAGTCCCTCACCTCAGTTTCTTCACCAGCCCAAGTTAATGTCCAATGTACAAATGTCCTCGTAGTATGCCACTTCTCCTTTTCTTTTGCTGCACTACACTCACGCTTTGTTGACAGAAATTAGCAAAGTCCCAGACTCCATGTTCTATGCTTTGAAGTATAAGGATTACTCCCCTCAGTAATTTCTTTCCCATTAGTATAACTGCATGTTCTGTTCTTAGCAATATAATACAAATATCTGCTTCTTTTATTATCTTGTTAGAAGATAATACAGCACTGCAGTAAATTACGTCCGACAGGAAGACACTACACAGACTCATTGTTCCCAGTGTTGAAAAAAAATTTTTGCTTTGTTTAAAGATTTTTGTCTTATAGGGTTAGTAACATATACATTTTCAAATGTCATTAAATACCAATTCAATGTTCGTAGTAAAAGGCATTCTGTACACTATACTGAATGTTGAATAGTAACAAGTACTACTTTAAATAAGTGCAACTTTCACCACAGGTCTGTAAATATATAATTACTACCTGAGTAAATGAAATAAAATATTTTAATTTTTCTATGGAACAACCACACCTTCCATTGTAAAGAGGCATATATGTATAATCATTTTGAAATAAATCAAATTTAAACATGCATCCATTTACCTTTTGCATGTTTTTCAAGACATGTCAACTGTGTAAAGCTCTTTTCCTTCAGCAAGGGCTTTGCTTCCTTCTAGTACATCTTCCTGTCTTCCATTTGATCCTGCAGCAGCATCATTGTTACTCTGTTACTCAGGGCATACAGTAAAACTCCTGTCAGAGAGGGGACCAAAAAAAAAAAAAAAAACCCATCGAGCTGACAAACTGATTTTTCTTTTATAGAAATCTGCTGAAGTCGAAAGGCCAGATTCAGTCAGTTCAGCTCAGCTACACTGCTTTGCTTTAAGAAATGCAAAGCAGCTGTAAAGCAAGATTAACTCTCCAGTTAAGCTGAACTTATGGCATCTTAATGTTACCAAAGTAGCATAAAGCAACTAGTGAATATCAGAGATTCTGACCTGAAAAGCTCCTTTTTTAGGGCTTTATTCAGTGTTTCTCATCCAGGCAAGATTTTGTCAGGGTTGATCAAAATCATTTAAGATTAAATACTGTCATACTGTAGCACACTTTCTGAATATATAACATTCCTGTGATAAATATCACTTTGTAAGATTATTTGATCAGATGAATCCAATTTAGACACTAAGTGAAACCCAGGCCTCCCCAAAGTGAATGGTAGAACCCCCACTGATCTCAGTCGCACTAGGATTTCACTTGAACTTATTTTTCTTTACAATATTTTTCTAAATTGACTTGATCTTTGGCATTTGAAATACAAATACTCACTACAAGATGTTACAGTAGTTCAGTTTGTGTGTTCCATGCATGGATAAAAATGCTAAAGGACTCCAAGGCCAGATGGGACCAAGCAGATAATTTAGTCTGACCTCCTGCTTAACACAGGCCAGAGAACTTCTCCCAAATAATTCCTAAAGATTTTTTTTTTGCCTATTTATCTGTTCTTTGAATATAGAAGAGTGCAATCTTGTAGACCTACAATATTTTTCGTTTATAAGTAGAAACCATATTTAAATGACTACCTCAATTTTGCAAGTTCCAAAGGGGCAGCCGTGTTAGTCTAGTTCAGCAACACAAGCAAGGAGTCCTGGGGCACTTAAAGACTAACAAATTTATTTATCACATGAGCTTTCGTGGGAGAAAATCCCACTTCATCAGACACTTTGAAGATAGGGGTACTTAGAGAATGGGAGGAAAATAAATGCAGGGAAGTGTAAGTCATGGGATCAGGTCATACAGTCAAAGCAGTTGTTAAGATTCAAACACTGGGAAACAGCACATAGAGGAAGGTGAAGTCAAATCACCTGTTGTAATGGGGAAAGAATCCATAGTCATGATTTAATCCTGCTTTCACACAAGTGAATCTGCATATCAGTTCCAATCCAGCTGTTTCTCTTTGAATTCTTGATGTCCTATTGACTTGCTTGAGCATAGCTGTTAACAATCATTCACAAGGTGATTGGAAAGATAGAAGTGCTCAGCAACTGGTTTTTGAATGTTGTGATTTCTGGTGTCAGTTTTGTACCCATTTATTCTTTTGCACAGAGATTTTTCTGCTTGTCCAATGTATAAGGTGTGGGGGCATTTCTGGCACATAATGGCATAAATCAGATTGGTGGATAAGCAGGTGAATGAGCCCTTGATGGAGTAGCTGGCTTGATTAGGTCCTATGATGGTGTCTTTTGTGCAGATACGTGGGCAAGGTTGGCAACATGGTTTGTTGCAGGCATATGTGCCTGCTTTAATGGTTCTGTTGTTAAGTCTGTAGTTGCTGGTGAGTATCTATTTAAGGTTAAGGGGCTGTCTGTAAGCAAGGAGAGGTCTGTCTCTCAAGGCTTGAGACAGTGAGGGATCATCTTTTAGAATAGGCTGGGGGTCCTTAATGATCTGTTGCAGAGGTCTGACTTGGGGGTTGTATATGATGACTAGTGGCATTCTATTGGGGTTTTTTTGGAGGGGGGGGCTCTCCTGTAGTAATTGACTTTGGGGTACCCATCTGGCTTTGTCAATCTGTTTTCTTACTTCCATAGGTAGGTACTGTAGTTTTAAGAATGCTTGATAGAGATCCTGAAGGTATCTGTCTGTCTGAGGGATCAGACCAAATGCAGTTATATCTTAGGGCTTGGCTGTAGACAATGGATCGTGTGGTGCAGATTTTGGATGAAAGCTCGAGGGTTTTCAATATAGGGTGGTGTTTATGTGTCCATCCCTAATTTGTACTCTAGCGTCCAGAAAGTGGATCTCCTGTGTGGAGCATTCCAGGCTAAGTTTGATTGTGGAGTGGAAATTGTTGAAATCTCTGTGTAAAGCTTCAAGAGCATCCCTTCCATGGGTTCCAATCATAAGGATGTCATCAGTGAGCGTAAGCAAAGGAGAAGTGCTTTGGGATGAGAACTGAGGAAACATTGTTCAAAGTCTAAATGATGACATACATTTTTATGAGTGTAGCGAGCAGACGTGGGCCCCCTCAGAGAGAGTACAGGAAAAACTGCAAGATGGCTGGGGGGCGGAGCCAGGAAGGGACTGTCAGTCAGCCTGGAAATGGAGGGGCGGGACAGGAAGTATAAAAGGAGAGGCAGGCAGCTCAGTTCAGGCCAGGGTGGTGGAGGAGAAGGTTGCAGCTCTGCCTGCTCCTGACCCTGCATGGCCAGGAGGAAGAGCTGGGCTCTGGACCCGTCAGCCTGGCCAGGGCTGCCCAGGGGCAGCAACTGGGGCCCCCTACTCGAGCCCTGGGTCATCCCACACCGGCAGGGGAGACCACCTGGGGGGAGATTGATGAGGGGGCTGGAGCTGATGCCGGATGGGGAGCCTGAACCCCAGACTACCTCATGAGATCTTGAGGAGCTACCCTTGACTGCTAAGGAGCCCAAACCACTGCCTGCCTCATGTGACCTGGAGGAGCTACCCCTGGCTGACGAGGACCCTGTGCCTCCACACCCTTCCTGTGACCTGGAAAAGCTACCCCTCGCTGAGGAGCCGGCCGTGCTCCCTGACCTGCCACCACCTGACGAAGTGGAGGGCTTCTACAATGTACCTCTGGGGAACTACCCTGAGGAGACTGACTGTGAGGTATGGCTAGAGCAGGGACTAGGGGCGCCCAGGGTGGCTGAGGAGGGGGTAAAGGTCAACCCTCTGTGGGGAGTCTCCTCCCAGGGGCAGCGTGTTGCGGTCAGGACCCCGCTGTTCCCTATACTGAAGCCTCCGGCGCCCTGGGGTCAGTGTGTTGTGGCCTGGACCCCACTGACCTGGGCCCCGCAGCCCTGGCCCCCTTTGGGGACCTGAGTTGGGACACACCGGAGTGGGATGACCCCACACCTCCACTGATCCCTTCCCCTAGTGCAAGCCCTCTCACGACTTGCGACCTTTGCCGTGACATGGGTGGCCTCTAGAACCCCAGAGATGTTGTCTTTGACTTGGAGCCCTGCCCTACGACGGGCAAGGGACTAAAGACTTGGTGGTCTCGCCCGAGTGGGGCTAGAGACCCTGACGGGCCATCCCTCCTTCTCCTAGAGGTAAAGGGACCCCTTTACATCTGGCGCCTGGACAGGGGCCCTTGAACTCCCCTCTTGAGGAGAAGAGAGAACCCCACCCCTAGCCAGTAAAAGGGGAAATAACAAACCCATTATCCAAAATGGAGGCAGACCAGTAGACCAAATGGTGGACAGAAATGAGGCAGCAGCAACAGCAGCTGTTCCAGCAGCTAGCCGCTCAGCAGCAACCAGGGGCGTTGCTGGATAAGAAAGATCTGGGGCACAGGCCCAAGCCCGCCCTCCACCCACCATCCCACATATCTGAAACATGCTATGCTGGATGCATTTATATACCCTTATGCGTTGCTGACTTTTCATGCTCTCTAAAGAATCTAGTGCCCTCTTCCAGTTGTTAAAGCCATTGTTAATCTATGCATCCCATATTTATTTATCTACAGGGAGCAAAATCCTCCTGGTTTTCTGTTGTGGCTTCTAATCTGCTGCCAGTCCATATTACTACCCTCGTGGAAGCAGTCTCTATCAGCAGCATGCTAGCAAAGCAATGCTGAAGGTTCCCATGGGGAGTGAAGAGCAAATTAAAGACATCCCACCACTTACTCCCCAGGAAATTATGTCGGAAGGAATTGGTACTCTTGAAGCAGTGGCTGACATAAAGCTTTCCTCTGCTGGTTGGGTTGCAGTAACGGCCCATTTGGGAGACAAATTACGTCTGCAAGCTTATACTCCTGAAGGGACTACACTGATGATACGTCGACCTCCTCTTTTGCCACATATAGTTAACATCAAAGGGAGACGCATCAGAGGAAGTGCATCCTATAGAACTAAAAAGCCAACCTCTCTAGTGGAGAATTTGAAGTCAAAGGAAGCAAATAAAAAAGGTATCTAAAATTTAAGAGGTGCAGGAGCTGGGAATGCCTTGGATGTAGGTGTTGCTTACAGACAATTATGAAAACCTTTATTCATTGACTGATGTAGAAAACATATTTTGGTTTTTGGTTTTTTTTAAATCTAGCTCCTGTAAAACATGTTTGACTTTGAAAATGCAAATTTAAGTTTGTGTCAGCCTACTATATAGTACTACTCAGGGGATCTTGTGATTCACAGTCTAAACTTTCCATTAACCAATGGTCTGTCTCATTCAGACCCTTTCCAGTTCTGTGTTCAACAGACTGATTTGCTGTCACTTAACATTATTGCTGTTTGCCTTAAAGGGGTGGCAGTAAATTTGCTGTCAGAATGGTAGAGTAACCTCAATTACAGCAGCAGGGTAGAGGGCTTTAGTGAAGCTGTCAGTACATGTAAATTTTTCTGATTGCTACAGATATTTGGACAAGAGAGGCTGCTTTTTTTTTACTTTTCACATGGAATTGTTAAATAATGCAATTCAATGTTCCCTCTAGTGTGTTTTGCCACAAAATGTTTGCATGCAAAACAAAATGCAGCATTTTGAGTATTCTAGCCACTTTTCAAACCAGTTATACTGAAAAAAACATTTTTTTTTCAAACCAAATTTCTCATAGGGATACTGCTTTAACTTTGGCTGCATGGGGCCCATTTCCTGTTGTCCTAAATCGGGAGCACCGTCACTATATTCACTAAAATGAAATGTCACATTTCTCCCTGTGTCCTTCCTGGAAGGCCCGTCTGCACCTTCCACTTCAATCTGTTGCAGTTGCTCACCCTTCCCTGTCTCCTCTCTGTTTTCCCAGCATGACAGCTCTTCTTTTGAAAAAGTGTCTGAGATCCATTGCCTATAGGAAAAAATGTGTATGTAAGCAGATGTTTTGGAAATTAATCAGCTCTTTTTTTTTAGAGTGATAGTCTTAAATACAATAACCACACACTATTAAGCTACACATATATTTACTGGTGATGGAATAGACTAGAGCAGTGTTTCCCAACCAGTGTGCCATGGCACACAAGTGTGCCGTCAGGTCTGAGCAAGTGTACCACACAATTTTTTGAAAAACTACTCAGAGCAGGGGATTGGCTCATGGATATTAATGAGTTCATTTGGAAACTATACAGTGGTGTGCCTCCAATTAATTAAAGGTAGCAAGGTATGCCATGGCAGAGAAAATGTTGGGAATCACTGGACTAGAGGATGATTAGTATATCCTCAAAAAGCCACTGGCCACACTGTCAATAAACTACACCTTTCTGTACAGGAATGAATTCTTTAGTTTTCTGACACCAGTCAGAAATACACCTGAAACTGGCACTTTCTACTGGCACTTTTAAAGACTCATACCTCCCTCCCCTTTTCCAATTTCCTTGGAAGTGGGAATTCAACCACAGGAAGCTCTGAATAAATACATTTGTTACTCTTTAAAGGTGCCACAAGACTCCTTACTTGTTTTGTTGAGCTACACTACACTAATGGCTAAATGTAATTCTTTGTCTGTCCCCCCCCCCCACTTTATGTCTGTGTCCCACACAATTACTGAGAAATCAATCCAGGAAGAAGAGCCTTCACCCTCACCCAGTGGTTAAAGAATAATTTGGTGGGCTCTGGAACCCTCCAAATAGGAGGGCTTCTTCCTGTATTATCCAGGCCCCCATCCAAGAAGCCATTTGCAACCACTTCTTAGCCCCACCCCCAAGCTCCCTACCCCCCACATCACCCAAGTCTAAGCTAGGCCCTTCCTTTCTTTAAAAAAAAAAAAAATCAGATATTTTTCTAGTTGTATCTTAAATTTATTGGCTAAACTGCAGTTGTACCTATGATCTACTTATCCACTGAAAGTTACAGGGTATCACCCCATGCCACCAGAGGCTGAATTTCAATAACACAAGACTAGTCAAATTAGATGACTGTATAACTCAAGGCTGATTTTGGCAGGTTGGTGCTGTATGAAAAAGAAAGGATAAGTATTGTCATATCTGAGGAGAAGTTGCTAAATGAAAGTTATCTGAGCAAATTTGATACAAAGCATTGTCACTGTTAGGAAGAACAAGTGTGCTGCAGTGCTTCTCCAGGCAGGGATTAAGGATTTAATGACAAAAAGGGATTAGTCAGGAAAAAATTAGACAGTTGCTCCTGGATTTAGCCCCAGTCTGCCACTCCTGGCAGCTTCTAAAACCAATCCATGTAAATGTGTGGATGGGGGCAGGACAGATTAATGATGGAACTTTAACCCTAATGATTTGGCTACTGGTACATATGCAAAAATATATCCTGTACTTCTAAAAATATGTTTTATGTTTATCAAATACAAAGTTGTTATAATTGCTTAGGTGTGTGTGACAAAGATATGACAAAGAAATGGTAAGTCCCTCCTAAGAGCAATCTAACTTAGGACAAAATAAACCTGTGATGGAATTAAGGGTTGGGAAGAACATATAGAATTTCTTTGGTTAGCTTTATTATCGTATAGCACAACTAAAGAAACATCTGTATTGTTATACTTATAGCTATACCTTAGGTTT
The DNA here is from genome assembly GCA_007922195.1 of Podocnemis expansa. Lineage (NCBI taxonomy): Eukaryota > Metazoa > Chordata > Testudines > Podocnemididae > Podocnemis > Podocnemis expansa. The sequence continues at coordinate 7,510,414 of ML682021.1, read as the reverse complement.
CAGCAAAGGTGTGAACAAGTTTGTAACCCCAAATCAATCCCTGCCCCGCCCCCCCCGCCACTAGCCGAGGCCTTGCACGGCCCCCCTCGCCGCGAGTCCAGGCCTTCCATGGCCCCTCCCCCCCGCTAGCCCAGGCCCTGCACCTCCCCCTGCCACTAGCTCAGGCCCCGCACAGCCCCCCACCCCCAATTCCCACCATGCAGGCCCAGGGGCTTGCCTGGTATCCTGCGTGCTGGCTGCTGCCCTGAAGAAACAAACTAACTTTTCTCTCAGCCACGTGGAGCTTAGCTCCACCCCCGCCTCTCTCAATGAGCTGTGGGCTGGGCTGGAGCTGCCCTCTTCCCTCCCAGGCAGTACATGCTTCCTCAGCATGTACTGCCATGCCGGTGCCCACAAAAATTTACAGGGTGCACTGGCGCTGGGCAAAATACATCTGGGGCACTGGCCCTGAGATTTGGGTCATGCGCCCGGGCGTGCCCAGCGCTAGCGACGCCACTGGCAGCAACGGTCACTCCAACAACTAGCGGCCCAGCAAGAGGAGCAGCAAAAAAGGGGTTTGAGAAGCTAACAGGGGACAGCAAACAGGGGAGTTTGAGAGGGAAGGAGTTTGTGAAGCCCCGAGAAGGAGGTGAAGGCGATCCTCTAGCTGAAAGCAGCAAGGGACAGAGTGGTGCTTGGGTGAGGGTTTGCTAACTGTGTGTGTTTGTCTGTTTGACTTTTCCCTTACAGCTGACTTCTGTTAGTTGTTTCTTACTGTGGGTGGGGGGCTGCTTGCACCATTGTTCCCTGATCACCTTTGTGCACCAGCCTCAATCAGCCTTGTGATCAGCCTTCCCCTGTGTGTTTAACGAGGGGCCAGGCCTGACCTAGGCAGAGAAGGCTTTAAAAGCCAGTGGCTGAGCGACCAGAGGACAGCAAACAGGGGAGTTTGAGAGGGAGTTTGGGGAGGAGTTTGTGAAACCACGATGGTGAAGAGGAGCCGCACTGCTGCCAGCACCCCTTCTGTCTCCTCCACCTGTGCCTGTAGCCAGACAGACATCCTGACCATAGATATCTCTACCCAGATCCTGGTGTGGACTTGCAGGGACTGCAGCCTGCAGTTCCCTGTCTCCAACGATCAGGCTGGGGAGATGAATCAATGTGACAGGTGCCTGCTGGTGGAATCTCTCAGGAGGCAGGTGGGAGAGTTACAGGAGGAGGTGTCTCGGCTTAGGAGTATCCACACCCTGGAGAAGTTCCTCGACAGCATCCACGAGGAGAAGAGCAAGATGGAGGGCACTGACCAGGTACCAGAGACTACTGCCACAACA